>CM065591.1:122172508-122481890 GCA_033119425.1 Bufotes viridis | reverse complement strand
AGAACTATTTCCTTTTACAGGAGTAACAACGTGCGGCGTACTATTTCGGGTGTCACCAACACCAGATTGATTAAATTGGCCTTTTTGAACCAAAATGACAACACTGGACACTATAATGCCTTTTTATGGTATTAATTACAAGAAGATTGCTGCAAATTGGACACCAGAATTTTTTAAATGCTACTTATGTTAAATGAATTCCCACAGTGGGAGAACTATTTCCTTTTAAAGGAGTAACAACGTGTGGCGTACTATTTCGGGTGTCACCAACACCAGATTGATTAAATTGGCCTTTTGGAACCAAAATGACAACACTGGACACTATAATGCCTTTTTCTGGTATTAATTACAAGAAGACTGCTGCAAATTGGACACCAGATTTTTTAAATGCTACTTATGTTAAATGAATTCCCACAGTGGGAGAAGTATTTCCTTTTCAAAGGAGTAACAACGTGTGGCGTACTATTTCGGGTGTCACCAACACCAGATTGATTAAATTGGCCTTTTTGGAACCAAAAATGACAACACTGGACACTATAATGCCTTTTTCTGGTATTAATTACAAGAAGACTGCTGCAAATTGGACACCAGAATTTTTTTAAATGCTACTTATGTTAAATGAATTCCCACAGTGGGAGAAGTATTTCCTTTTCAAAGGAGTAACAACGTGCGGCGTACTATTTCGGTGTCACCAACACCAGATTGATTAAATTGGCCTTTTGGAACCAAAATGACAACACTGGACACTATAATGCCTTTTTCTGGTATTAATTACAAGAAGACTGCTGCAAATTGGACACCAGAATTTTTTAAATGCTACTTATGTTAAATGAATTCCCACAGTGGGAGAACTATTTCCTTTTACAGGAGTAACAACGTGCGGCCTACTATTTCGGGTGTCACCAACACCAGTTTGATTAAATTGGCCTTTTTTGAACCAAAATGACAACACTGGACACTATATTGCCTTTTTCTGGTATTAATTACAAGAAGACTGCTGCAAATTGGACACCAGAATTTTTTAAATGCTACTTATGTTAAATGAATTCCCACAGTGGGAGAACTATTTCCTTTTTACAGGAGTAACAACGTGCGGCGTACTATTTCGGGTTTCACCAACACCAGATTGATTAAATTGGCCTTTTTTGAACCAAAATGACAACACTGGACACTATAATGCCTTTTTATGGTATTAATTACAAGAAGATTGCTGCAAATTGGACACCAGAATTTTTTAAATGCTACTTATGTTAAATGAATTCACACAGTGGGAGAACTATTTCCTTTTTAAAGGAGTAACAATGTGTGGCGTACTATTTCGGGTGTCACCAACACCAGATTGATTAAATTGGCCTTTTTGGAACCAAAATGACAACACTGGACACTATAATGCCTTTTTCTGGTATTAATTACAAGAAGACTGCTGCAAATTGGACACCAGATTTTTTTAAATGCTACTTATGTTAAATGAATTCCCACAGTGGGAGAAGTATTTCCTTTTCAAAGGAGTAACAACGTGTGGCGTACTATTTCGGGTGTCACCAACACCAGATTGATTAAATTGGCCTTTTTGGAACCAAAATGACAACACTGGACACTATAATGCCTTTTTCTGGTATTAATTACAAGAAGACTGCTGCAAATTGGACACCAGATTTTTTTAAATGCTACTTATGTTAAATGAATTCCCACAGTGGGAGAAGTATTTCCTTTTCAAAGGAGTAACAACGTGCGGCGTACTATTTCGGGTGTCACCAACACCAGATTGATTAAATTGGCCTTTTGGAACCAAAATGACAACACTGGACACTATAATGCCTTTTCTGGTATTAATTACAAGAAGACTGCTGCAAATTGGACACCAGAATTTTTAAATGCTACTTATGTTAAATGAATTCCCACAGTGGGAGAAGTATTTCCTTTTTAAAGGAGTAACAACGTGCGGCGTACTATTTCGGGTGTCACCAACACCAGATTGATTAAATTGGCCTTTTTGGAACCAAAATGACAACACTGGACACTATAATGCCTTTTTCTGGTATTAATTACAAGAAGACTGCTGCAAATTGGACACCAGAATTTTTAAATGCTACTTATGTTAAATGAATTCCCACAGTGGGAGAACTATTTCCTTTTTAAAGGAGTAACAACGTGCGGCCTACTATTTCGGGTGTCACCAACACCAGATTGATTAAATTGGCCTTTTTGGAACCAAAATGACAACACTGGACACTATAATGCCTTTTTCTGGTATTAATTACAAGAAGACTGCTGCAAATTGGACACCAGAATTTTTTAAATGCTACTTATGTTAAATGAATTCCCACAGTGGGAGAACTATTTCCTTTTACAGGAGTAACAACGTGCGGCGTACTATTTCGGGTGTCACCAACACCAGATTGATTAAATTGGCCTTTTTGGAACCAAAATGACAACACTGGACACTATAATGCCTTTTATGGTATTAATTACAAGAAGATTGCTGCAAATTGGACACCAGAATTTTTAAATGCTACTTATGTTAAATGAATTCACACAGTGGGAGAACTATTTCCTTTTAAAGGAGTAACAACGTGTGGCGTACTATTTCGGGTGTCACCAACACCAGATTGATTAAATTGGCCTTTTTGGAACCAAAATGACAACACTGGACACTATAATGCCTTTTCTGGTATTAATTACAAGAAGACTGCTGCAAATTGGACACCAGAATTTTTTAAATGCTACTTATGTTAAATGAATTCCCACAGTGGGAGAAGTATTTCCTTTTCAAAGGAGTAACAACGTGTGGCGTACTATTTCGGGTGTCACCAACACCAGATTGATTAAATTGGCCTTTTGGAACCAAAATGACAACACTGGACACTATAATGCCTTTTTCTGGTATTAATTACAAGAAGACTGCTGCAAATTGGACACCAGAATTTTTTAAATGCTACTTATGTTAAATGAATTCCCACAGTGGGAGAAGTATTTCCTTTTCAAAGGAGTAACAACGTGCGGCGTACTATTTCGGGTGTCACCAACACCAGATTGATTAAATTGGCCTTTTTGGAACCAAAATGACAACACTGGACACTATAATGCCTTTTTCTGGTATTAATTACAAGAAGACTGCTGCAAATTGGACACCAGAATTTTTTAAATGCTACTTATGTTAAATGAATTCCCACAGTGGGAGAACTATTTCCTTTTAAAGGAGTAACAACGTGCGGCGTACTATTTCGGGTGTCACCAACACCAGATTGATTAAATTGGCCTTTTTGGAACCAAAATGACAACACTGGACACTATAATGCCTTTTTCTGGTATTAATTACAAGAAGACTGCTGCAAATTGGACACCAGAATTTTTTAAATGCTACTTATGTTAAATGAATTCCCACAGTGGGAGAACTATTTCCTTTTTAAAGGAGTAACAACGTGCGGCGTACTATTTCGGGTGTCACCAACACCAGATTGATTAAATTGGCCTTTTTGGAACCAAAATGACAACACTGGACACTATAATGCCTTTTTCTGGTATTAATTACAAGAAGACTGCTGCAAATTGGACACCAGAATTTTTTAAATGCTACTTATGTTAAATGAATTCCCACAGTGGGAGAACTATTTCCTTTTCACAGGAGTAACAACGTGCGGCGTACTATTTCGGGTGTCACCAACACCAGATTGATTAAATTGGCCTTTTTGGAACCAAAATGACAACACTGGACACTATAATGCCTTTTTCTGGTATTAATTACAAGAAGACTGCTGCAAATTGGACACCAGAATTTTTTAAATGCTACTTATGTTAAATGAATTCCCACAGTGGGAGAACTATTTCCTTTTCAAAGGAGTAACAACGTGCGGCGTACTATTTCGGGTGTCACCAACACCAGATTGATTAAATTGGCCTTTTGGAACCAAAATGACAACACTGGACACTATAATGCCTTTTTCTGGTATTAATTACAAGAAGACTGCTGCAAATTGGACACCAGAATTTTTAAATGCTACTTATGTTAAATGAATTCCCACAGTGGGAGAAGTATTTCCTTTTCAAAGGAGTAACAACGTGCGGCGTACTATTTCGGTGTCACCAACACCAGATTGATTAAATTGGCCTTTTTGGAACCAAAATGACAACACTGGACACTATAATGCCTTTTTCTGGTATTAATTACAAGAAGACTGCTGCAAATTGGACACCAGAATTTTTTAAATGCTACTTATGTTAAATGAATTCCCACAGTGGGAGAACTATTTCCTTTTAAAGGAGTAACAACGTGCGGCCTACTATTTCGGGTGTCACCAACACCAGATTGATTAAATTGGCCTTTTGGAACCAAAATGACAACACTGGACACTATAATGCCTTTTTCTGGTATTAATTACAAGAAGACTGCTGCAAATTGGACACCAGAATTTTTTAAATGCTACTTATGTTAAATGAATTCCCACAGTGGGAGAACTATTTCCTTTTACAGGAGTAACAACGTGCGGCCTACTATTTCGGGTGTCACCAACACCAGATTGATTAAATTGGCCTTTTTGGAACCAAAATGACAACACTGGACACTATAATGCCTTTTTCTGGTATTAATTACAAGAAGACTGCTGCAAATTGGACACCAGAATTTTTTAAATGCTACATATGTTAAATGAATTCCCACAGTGGGAGAACTATTTCCTTTTACAGGAGTAACAACGTGCGGCGTACTATTTCGGGTGTCACCAACACCAGATTGATTAAATTGGCCTTTTTGGAACCAAAATGACAACACTGGACACTATAATGCCTTTTTCTGGTATTAATTACAAGAAGACTGCTGCAAATTGGACACCAGAATTTTTTAAATGCTACTTATGTTAAATGAATTCCCACAGTGGGAGAACTATTTCCTTTTAAAGGAGTAACAACGTGCGGCCTACTATTTCGGGTGTCACCAACACCAGATTGATTAAATTGGCCTTTTGGAACCAAAATGACAACACTGGACACTATAATGCCTTTTTCTGGTATTAATTACAAGAAGACTGCTGCAAATTGGACACCAGAATTTTTTAAATGCTACTTATGTTAAATGAATTCCCACAGTGGGAGAAGTATTTCCTTTTCACAGGAGTAACAACGTGCGGCGTACTATTTCGGGTGTCACCAACACCAGATTGATTAAATTGGCCTTTTGAAACCAAAATGACAACACTGGACACTATAATGCCTTTTTCTGGTATTAATTACAAGAAGACTGCTGCAAATTGGACACCAGAATTTTTTAAATGCTACTTATGTTAAATGAATTCCCACAGTGGGAGAACTATTTCCTTTTAAAGGAGTAACAACGTGCGGCCTACTATTTCGGGTGTCACCAACACCAGATTGATTAAATTGGCCTTTTTGGAACCAAAATGACAACACTGGACACTATAATGCCTTTTTCTGGTATTAATTACAAGAAGACTGCTGCAAATTGGACACCAGAATTTTTTAAATGCTACTTATGCTAAATGAATTCCCACAGTGGGAGAACTATTTCCTTTTTAAAGGAGTAACAACGTGCGGCCTACTATTTCGGGTGTCACCAACACCAGATTGATTAAATTGGCCTTTTTGGAACCAAAATGACAACACTGGACACTATAATGCCTTTTTCTGGTATTAATTACAAGAAGACTGCTGCAAATTGGACACCAGAATTTTTTAAATGCTACTTATGTTAAATGAATTCCCACAGTGGGAGAACTATTTCCTTTTTACAGGCGTAACAACGTGCGGCCTACTATTTCGGGTGTCACCAACTCCAGATTGATTAAATTGGCCTTTTTTGAACCAAAATGACAACACTGGACACTATAATGCCTTTTTCTGGTATTAATTACAAGAAGACTGCTGTAAATTGGACACCAGAATTTTTTAAATGCTACATATGTTAAATGAATTCCCACAGTGGGAGAACTATTTCCTTTTTACAGGAGTACCAACGTGCGGCGTACTATTTCGGGTTTCACCAACACCAGATTGATTAAATTGGCCTTTTTGGAACCAAAATGACAACACTGGACACTATAATGCCTTTTTCTGGTATTAATTACAAGAAGACTGCTGCAAATTGGACACCAGAATTTTTTAAATGCTACTTATGTTAAATGAATTCCCACAGTGGGAGAACTATTTCCTTTTTAAAGGAGTAACAACGTGCGGCCTACTATTTCGGGTGTCACCAACACCAGATTGATTAAATTGGCCTTTTGGAACCAAAATGACAACACTGGACACTATAATGCCTTTTTCTGGTATTAATTACAAGAAGACTGCTGCAAATTGGACACCAGAATTTTTAAATGCTACTTATGTTAAATGAATTCCCACAGTGGGAGAAGTATTTCCTTTTCAAAGGAGTAACAACGTGCGGCGTACTATTTCGGGTGTCACCAACACCAGATTGATTAAATTGGCCTTTTGAAACCAAAATGACAACACTGGACACTATAATGCCTTTTTCTGGTATTAATTACAAGAAGACTGCTGCAAATTGGACACCAGAATTTTTAAATGCTACTTATGTTAAATGAATTCCCACAGTGGGAGAACTATTTCCTTTTAAAGGAGTAACAACGTGCGGCCTACTATTTCGGGTGTCACCAACACCAGATTGATTAAATTGGCCTTTTTGGAACCAAAATGACAACACTGGACACTATAATGCCTTTTTCTGGTATTAATTACAAGAAGACTGCTGCAAATTGGACACCAGAATTTTTTAAATGCTACTTATGCTAAATGAATTCCCACAGTGGGAGAACTATTTCCTTTTTACAGGAGTAACAACGTGCGGCCTACTATTTCGGGTGTCACCAACACCAGATTGATTAAATTGGCCTTTTGGAACCAAAATGACAACACTGGACACTATAATGCCTTTTCTGGTATTAATTACAAGAAGACTGCTGCAAATTGGACACCAGAATTTTTTAAATGCTACTTATGTTAAATGAATTCCCACAGTGGGAGAACTATTTCCTTTTAAAGGAGTAACAACGTGCGGCCTACTATTTCGGGTGTCACCAACACCAGATTGATTAAATTGGCCTTTTGGAACCAAAATGACAACACTGGACACTATAATGCCTTTTTCTGGTATTAATTACAAGAAGACTGCTGCAAATTGGACACCAGAATTTTTAAATGCTACTTATGTTAAATGAATTCCCACAGTGGGAGAACTATTTCCTTTTACAGGAGTAACAACGTGCGGCGTACTATTTTGGGTGTCACCAACACCAGATTGATTAAATTGGCCTTTTGGAACCAAAATGACAACACTGGACACTATAATGCCTTTTTCTGGTATTAATTACAAGAAGACTGCTGCAAATTGGACACCAGAATTTTTTAAATGCTACTTATGTTAAATGAATTCCCACAGTGGGAGAACTATTTCCTTTTCAAAGGAGTAACAACGTGCGGCCTACTATTTCGGGTGTCACCAACACCAGATTGTTTAAATTGGCCTTTTTGGAACCAAAATGACAACACTGGACACTATAATGCCTTTTTCTGGTATTAATTACAAGAGGACTGCTGGTATTTCAGAACACCGGAATTTTTAAAATGCTCGTTTTGGTACATAAATTGCCCACACTGGGAGAATTATTGCCTAAACCTTTTTACAGTATTATTTACTGAAGGAGTGCTTCTTCTGAATTATGTTTGTTACAGGGAAAGATTTTTTTAATTTATATTTCTGGCAAAAAAATTAAAAATTAATTTCTGGCTGACAGTATTGGACCTGGCTGTAGTGACACTGGCTAGCCTAGCTGGAACAGCACATTCATGGGATTTGCTATCCAAGTGGGTTACTTTCAGTTTCACCACTGATATATTAAATATATTGGCAGTAAGTAGGGGTGACACAAGCACAGCCAAACCCCTGATGTAGTATATCTATGAAAAAATCGACTATTACATGAGATTAATGGACGCTGTGGCAGCTTTTGCTGTAGCACCACAAGTCCCAAAATGGCCGCCGCCTATCAGCCCAGTAACATGTGCCAGAAAATGGTCTGCCCAGCCAGAAAAAAAATTGACTTTGACTGAGCAGCTGAATCGCTGTTGTTCTGTATCACAGGAGTAGATTTTACAATTCTTTGGAGCTTTTCTTTGGACTCTGTGGCAGCTTGAGCTGGCCCACCACAGGTCCCAAAATGGCCGCCGCCGGTCAGCCCAGTTACATGTGCCGGTAAAAATCGATCTGGCCAGTGTAAAAAAAAATAAACTTTCAGTGAACAGCTCAGCTGAGTTGTTCTGATGCACAGGTTTAGATCATTCACTTCTTCTCAGGTTTTTTTCCTCGATTATTCCCTGCCTATCTCGCCCTTACAGCAGCTGCATCTATCCCTGTTCTATTCACATCGGGAGTGAGCACGTCCCGACGTGCGCACAAGCTTATAAAGAGGCTGAGTCACATGCTGCACTTGGCCAATCACAGCCTTGCCAATAGTAGGCATGGCTGCGATGGCATCTTAGGGCAAGTAATATGATGCATGTTGATTGGCTGCTTTGCAGCCTTTCAAAATGCGCCACAAAAAATGACGAACTACAAAATCGAACCCGAATTTTTATGAAAATGTTCGGGTTCGGGTCGTGTCACGAACACCCCAAAATTCTGTATGGACCGGAACTATTCTCGAAATGTGCGCTCAATAACACAACACTAGTGCTATTAGTATCCCACTCTTAAGTTCTAATCGCATTCGATTTTAACTTATGCTTTTTTGACAGGCATCGCATTCTATTTGATGCCTGGCAAAAAAAAAAATGCATAAGTTAACATCGAATGCGATTAGAACTTAATAGTGGGATACTGAACTAGCACTGCGTGCTAGAACAGCACGCACACGATTATTCAAATTTTGTATTATCGCGATACAAAACCAAACAGTAAAGTTAAAATTGAATGCAATTAGAACGTGTAGTGTGATGCGATTTATTTGAGTTCTAATAATCGCATTGCGATTTCAACTTAATTCTCAGATCCGACAGTACATTCTACTGGAGGAGGCGTTCCCATGGTGATCGGTAGCTCAAAGTTGTAATCGCAATGCGATTTCAGCTTTAAGCCTGTACTATTCTGCTATATAGTACTTTCCTAATGCGCCGAGAGAACATGCCGAACTCCGAACTCGAACCCGAACTTTTTTGAAAATGTCTCGAACTGTTCGCTCAACACTAGTCATGTGTTATTTTTATAGAGCAGGTTGTTACGTACATGGCAATACCTAATATTTATACTTTTTATTTATTTATTTAAGGTTTACACAATAATATAATTTTTGAAATGTGTTATTTTTATAGAGCAGGTTGTTACGGACATGGCGATACCTAATATTTATACTTTTTATTTATTTATTTAAGTTTTACACAATAATATCATTTTTGAAACAAAAAAAATCATGTTTTAATGTCTCCATAGTCTGAGAGCCATATTTTTTTATTTTTTTGGGCGACTGTCCTATGTGGGGTATAATTTTCTGCTGGATAAGATGACGGTTTTATTGGCACTATTTTTGGGTGCATGTAACTCTTTGATCGCTTGCCATTACAGTCTTTGAGATGTGAGGTGACAAAAATGTTTTTTTATATTTTTGTTTTTTGTTTTTACGGTATTTACCTGAGGGGTTAGATCATGTGATATTTTTATAGAGCAGGTTTTTACGGACGCGGCGATACATAATATGTATACTTTTTTTAATTTATTTTACTTTAACACAATAACAGCATTTTAGAAAAAAAATGTTTTAGTGTCACCATAATCTGTGAGCCATATTTTTTAATTTTTTGGGGCAATTGTCTTATGTAGGTGACCCACGTGGTTCTTGAAGATCCAGTGGGTCTGGTGTCTGTATAATACAGTACAGTACACTATAAAGTGTACTGTACTGTATTTTTTACTTTTCCATAGTCTGATCAGACTTCTGCCTTTAGCAGAAGTCTGATTAAAAAGGCAGAAGTCTGATTAGACTTACATCACCATGGCAAGCAGGACACCTATGCACGCGTGCAGCGGTGATCGGAAATTCTCAGGGCGTACATTTACGCCCTGAGTCCTTATGTACCAGGACGCCAGGGCGTACCAGGACGCCAGGGCGTACCTGGACGCCCTGCGTCCGTAAGATGTTAAAATCTTGACATCCTATATTATGTTTAAGTAACAGATAATCTACAGCAAATCTAGTTTCTACTACTGCTCCTCTTAACCCTTGTAGATCTAAAAGCATGTCTGATAAGGCGATATAGGTATGATTCAGAGATTTAGCCAAGGCACATACAATAGAATTTATAGTACGAGTATTATATATAGCCAGTCCGGCAACTCCTAATATAGAGGCGCCCAAACTTGTATATTCTGCAAAGCTGAGAAGGGGTAAAGTAGAGTCACAGTCTTCTGATAAAGTCTTGGTAACTGATCTATAAGCTCTTCTGATAGGGGGTTGACTGGGAAGGGCCAAAGTCAGCCTGGATAACGCACAGGGACCTCCAATAACATTAGCAGGAATGCAATTGTAAGTGCTGTTACCACAAGACAAAAACCATCCCTTAAGGAGCATTATATTGTAGATAAAACTGGGAGTCACGATGGTCTTATTACAACTCATGGAATTATTCAGGGAGCTAGCAAGCCTACTAATTATTTTACAGGTGTCGTCAATATAATCATATACACAATTCTTAGGTAATCCACTTTTTATGTCTCTACTATCGCAATATAAAGTCATATCCTTAAAAAGGTAAAACAGGTCTCTGCTGCAGTCACATTAATTGTAATTATTCTAATATTATTCCTGCTATTTCCTAATTTCTGACACTCCGCACAGAAGTCATACAAGGGAATAAAAGATTGTGTATTAATAGCCATCAACCAGACTTCAAGGAGGGATTCATCGGGTGTAGGCACAGCAATAACACATGTTTGTATAAGATCCCGTGGGCTCAGTAAGTCTTTAAGGTACAATGAACTAACATTTAGGGCATCTGCCATCCTGACTATACTATTCTGTTCAGAATAAAAGGGGTCGGGAGCAAAGGGATCTTGCTCCTGACCTCTTTTATGTACCGACTGATTATTTGGTGCACCGCAGAAGAAACTCAGCTCCTCTGGGTGATAAATGCATGTAGTAATAAGCCAGACTGGCAAGGAAACACAAAGATTAATAATTATTAGCAGACAAACAAATCTCCCAGAATATTGTGGGGGTCAACATCTTCAGGCTGTGGCAAGGCACTTTTCAGCGAAACGTCTTCTGAGCTCCCCTCTTTGTTCAGGGATTTCACTCCTGCTTCACCCTCTTTGTCTTTGTCTGTCACTGGAGAAGAAGCCTCAGGGACCCTTTTCACTCTGCTAGCGTGAATCCAGATTGGAGCCTCTTCTGTGAGAATCGCTGTTCTGGTGACTGCTACCACTCGGGTGGGTGGTCCAAACAGGAACTCAGTCTGCTTTCGTCCTTTTGCCAGGAGCTGGATTATCACCACGTCTCCTGGTTGGAAAGGATGCGTAGGTTCCTGTGGAGAGAAAGGAGAGGCACGAGCAACATCTCATTCAATTTGATCTAAAGTTTCTACAAGTTTCCTCACATATTCTGCCTGTACTACTTCTAGATCCCCTTTTTCTATTACGGGGGCCTTTGGACCCCAAGGGGTGGGGAAGGGTCTTCCCATTAGTACCTCAAATGGTAAGTAACCAATGAGATTAGTGAACGTGCCGGGGCACTTGCTGGGGCACTTGCAATTGGAATACAAAGTTTCCCCTCTTTGCAGATAAGACCCGTATCAGGGTCTTGTACTGCACCTACCGACTGCCATTCTATCTTGTAACTACTGGTAGCCAAATCCTGTAGACTTAGCATTAGATTGTCTGCTAGATACTGGTAGCCAAATACTGGAGACTTAGCATTAGATTGTCAGCAAGGGTAATTTCTGGAACTAGGGAGGGCATTTGAACTATTGTTGCCTTCCTAATAGCAGCCTCTTTTGCTGATTGATCAGCCAGGGCATTGCCTTTAGCTATGTGTGTTTGGAGACCAGTATATGCCTTACAATGGAGAATAGCAACTTTGCTTGGTAATTGGATGGCGGCCAGGAGATCATACACTAGGGTGGAATGTGAGATTTGCTTCCCATCTGCAGCTATGAAGCCTCTTCTCTGCCAGATTACCCCATGATCATGTACAACCCCAAAGGCATATTTGGAATCGGTGTATTTATTTACATCTCTTCCCTCAAAAAGACAACAAGCTCTAGTGAGGGCAATCAGTTCAGCTGCTTGGGCTGACTGAAAAGGTATAGGATTTGGTTCTAGAATAACATCAGGGAGTTGAACCTCAGCGTATCCTGCATGATAAGTGATGTCATTAGGGCGGGAACAGGAACCATCCACAAAAATATCAGGTGCTTCTTCAATGGGTGTGGACTGTAAGTCTCACAATTTGACTTATAGAAAAAGACCTCGTAGCACATGTATCACGTATACTATTATAGTCCCTCTGGAAAAATGGTCCTTTGGGCCTATCTACATCTATTTAACATGTGCTATTTGAATTAAAACTTCACTTTTATTTGTATAATTATTAAGATTCTTTGTTCAAAATTGTGACATACGGAACACACTGTGACATTTTAAAATTATCACGGGCGTCAGACTTATTTTTGCTCCATACTCAGAGCCCTTTTGTGGGACTGCTTACACAACAGTATCCTGAATATCAATGTGTTAATGTATTTTAAGCACTTGCTGCCACATATACACTCTGGCATCCAATCACATCAACTAAATCACTGTCAGTTTACGAAAGTGTACGAAACTTTGAGACGACACTGGCATATCTTGAGGGCAGACAAAGACCTGAAAGTAACTCCCAAAAATCCCTCCATAACATATAGGAGAGGGAAAAACTTAAAGGAGATGGTGGTACATAGCCACTTTCAGAAACATTACAAAAGTTCAAAAACATGGCTGACAACAACAGGATCATACCCCTGTGGAGGATGTACCTTCTGCAAATATATGTCCAGTAAAAAAGAATTCAAAAACACAAATGATGGTAAAATATATGTCATCAAGGATTACATCAATTGCAGGACCACAGGGGTGGTGAATGCAATCCATTGCGAATGTGAGAAACTATAAATTGGAAAAACTACTCAGGAACTGAGGAGAAGAATATCAAAACAACTTAGTGCTCTTAATACGAATGAAGACACACCGCTATCAAGACACATAAAAAATTATCATAAAGGCAGTCCATTAGGCTTGAAAATATGGGGGATACAAAAAGTAAAAGGAGGTCCCAGACAAGGGGACATAGACAGTAGATTGCAACAAGAAGAGGCGAAGTGGATTTACCGCCTAAAATCCCTATCGCCAGTGGGAATAAATGAGGGCTTTACTTTTGCCCCTTTTCTGTGAGACATGCCTTAGTGATTACTATTTTCAGCATCAATGCTGATAAAGAAATTATAAGTATCAGATTTAAAAAGAAAAGGTAAAGATAAAGAAGACTAATAATAGGAACTCCAAATAGATAGGGGATCAATAGTAGAATAGTATATGAAGTCTGTAAAAATTCATACACAAAAAAAGAAAGAAGAAAATACCTATCATCCTCAGCTATACATGTTGGGTGTCTGCTTTTTTGTTTCATTGGGTGCCCCCCGAAAAATAATAAAAAAAAATAAAAAAAAAGGAGATAAGTAATTAATGGTATTCAAAAAGTATAAAAATGGCCATATTAATATGATTTAGCGCAATTACAGGATTACAATATTCCTGTCATGCCCTTATTATAGAAGATGACCCCCTAAAATGAACTATGGTATTTAAAAAGCATAAAAATGGCCATATAAATAAGAGCTAGGCTATATACAGGACTATAATACCCCTGTTATGCCCCCCATTAGAGTAAATGACCCTCTAAAATGAATTATGTGCCTTCCTAACCTTATAGACATATAAATACCATTAATAACTATATAGATTCTGACACCATTCAATAAATAACAGTGGGGACTGTAATTTACATATATAAGATTTATTTTTGGGTCTTTTTTTAATACCTATATATAATTTAATGATAGGTATAATTTCCCCCTATATTCTACTATTCATAGAATACTTCCCATAAATGATCCCTATATGAAGCACTATCAAGATACACGCATGCAAAATGTCTCCTGTAAAGGAGAGATAAATTTCCAAGTGGGTGCACACGCACAGATACTCTCAAGCACGGAGATAGCTGTAATGATAACATCGCCGGGTGGGAGGACCCCGACCAGCAGGTAAGCCTGATAGAGATCTTCATAGGGCTATGCAGTAGGCAACAACATGTAGGAAAGGATGTGATAGATCATGAATATGACGTCAAGGCATACCGAGGCGTTAAATAGTGATCCCCGCCCCCAACACACGTACCTGCAATCATCCCCTGAAGACGCTGGGTCAACAGTGAAACATGTCGGGATGCAGGGAATCTGTGTATGTGTGTGAACTCTTTTAATACAGCGGCGGTCAGGCAGGGAGCTCCATCAAAGGAGAGCATATTATCAGTAAGAAAGCAAGTGTAATCGGATGCCTGAATGTGCACTGTGTAGTCAGTGTCCAAACACATTAACGCACTGATGTCCAGAAGTGTGCTGAGTAGGCTAATCTACAGCAGTAGGGAGCAAAAATAAAGCTCGCACAAACTGACAGTGATTTAGTTGATGTGATTGGATGCCAGAGTGTATATGTGGCAGCAAGTGCTTAAAATACATTAACACATGATATTCAGGATACTGTTGTGTAAGCAGACCCACAAAAGGGCTCTGAGTATGGAGCAAAAATAAGCCTGATGCCACTGATAATTTTAAAATGTCACATTGTGTTCCGTATGTCACAATTTTGAACAAAGAATCTTAATAATTATACAAATAAAAGAGAAGTTTTAATTCAAATAGCACATGTTAAATAGACGTAGATAGGTCCAAAGGACCATTTTTTCAGAGGGACTGGACTGTAAGTCTGGGCTAGGTGAGGTATGTTCATGTATAAGTTCAGTACATACATGGGGAGCAGGCAAATCATCCTGCTCTCCCTTGTATCCAAGTAGGGCATTCAGTATAGCCATTGGTCCGAATATGGGTGCTGAGTATTTGATATGAAGTTGAGGATTAGAAAGCAACAAAACTTCATATTCACTCAGTCTTTGTGCTGAGATATGTTGTGTACGTATGTTCTTCAATAGGGCCTGAACATTGTGGTGGGATGACCTAGGGTGATAGGTGTGGCCATCACAGTGACCATAGCACAGGCTGCCAAACTCCTGAGACACGCAGGCATGCCCTGAACCTGTACGGGAACCACCTTTAAGAAAAAAGGAAACAGGGTGGAATTTGCCTCCATGTTCTTACGCCAGGACTCCTGCCATGGTTTTACAAATGTTCCTGGCAAATAAGTGAAACATCATGCCATAGTCGGGTAGGCCCAAACTAGGACTTGAAACCATTGCACATTTCAAATGCCTAAAAGCTTGTAATATTTCATCAGACCATTTAATGAAGTCAGGCATATCAGTATTAGTGATTTGTCTCAGAATATTATCATAGTAGGAACAATCAGCAATCCATCGGCAGCAGTAACCAATTATGCCAAGAAAGGTCAACATGTCTTTCTTGGTTTGTGGGCGGGGCAGACCCAGTACGGCGGTAATTCTGGCATGGCTGATTCTCCTCTCACCTTTACTGAGAACAAATCCCAAGTAATCAACACTTTCTATACACCATTGTAATTTTTTCCTAGAAACTTTGTGACCGCATTCACATAACCACAGTAATAAACTAACACAGTCTGCCTGGCAGGCCTCCCGAGTAGAACTACATATGAGGAGATTGTCCACATATTGTAGAAGGGCAGAACCATGAGGGCCAGTCCAAGGGCACAGTGTAGCTTGGAGGACAATTGAGTAGACTACTGAGGAGTCTGCATAACCCTGAGGCATTCTACACCAAGTATACTGGCGAAATTTATAGGCAAAGAGTGGCCATGACTCCTTGTCAACTGGGACAGAAAAAAATGCATTCTTTAAATCAACAACAGAGAGAAACTCTGCATGGGCAGGAATAGCTAATAGCAGAGATGGTATGTCTGGAACTACAGGGGCTATGGGTATGATTTGTACATTTACCTCTCTAAGATCCTGGACAAACCCAAAGGTATTATCAGCCTTTCTCACTAAGTTGATAGGTGTATTATAGGGGGGGAAATAATTTCCTCAATAACCCCTGCCTCTAGGAATTCCATCAACATAGACTCAATCCCATTTTTCTTTTTCTGGGGAAAGGGGATATTGTTTAATATAAACAGGTGCAGTGCCGGGCTGAAGCATTCTTCTACAGTCCATACATCACTTTTGATACCTCTGTAGGCAGAGAAGAGGATGAGCACTGCCCGCAGCCGCTTGCCCCCACTTCTTCTTTCCTCAGTGTTGCATAAACACACAGCTTGGTTAGGAAAGAAGGGAGGAGGTACTTGAGATAAGGAACAAACACAGACATATCCTTTTACCATGTCCATACGGAATGTGTAAATTAGCCCTTTGCTGAGGGAACGGATTTATACTCTTCATCCCCTCTGTCCATCCTGCCATATTATCCACCCAGGGAGTAACTAAAAAATGATTAGTCCCGTAGACCCGGGCTACATAATCCTTACATGTTTCTCCTACATACGGAGGGGGTGGAGAGACCTTTCCTTGCTTTGCACCTATTTCTTACAACTTAATTGAGATGGAGGCAGAGCAGAACTCTCCCCAGGACTGGCTTTACTGAACTGTGAAAGTTCCTGACAATACCTGTCAACTGGATGGAAAGGACTTATGTCTATGCTCAACTTCCTTCTCAACTACCTGTTAGTATTATCCCTTTAAATCGTCACTTGCTTTTACCAGTTTCTGGGTTAGCGGGTTCCCCCTAGCTAGAGTGGTGGGGTGTCTTACGGTTTTCCAGGACACACACAATAAAGTTTGTACAGTTTTAACAGTATCATTTGCTGCTTACCTTCAGCATAAAATAAAATTACTTAATGCATCATAACATCATAACATAAAGGAGAGCATAAGGAAGCGACAGATAAGAAGCGGTAGAATTTGGCTATGACTCGTCCAACATCCTGTCCTTCATAGGGATCATAGAGCTTATTCTGTTTAAACCTCCAGGCACGTTGTTCTTGTAATGGGGATCCAGCTGGGTGGTCATCCAGTAATCTGCACAAGTTAGAATGTGGGCAACTGGGCAGTCGTTGCGCAGGCACTGCAGCATGTAGTCGCTCATGTTTGCCAGGCTGCCCAGAGGCAACGACAAGCTGTCCTCTGTGGAAGGTGTATCATCTGTGTCCTCCGTATCACCCCAGCCACGCTCAAGTGATGGCCATAAGCTGCTTTGGGTGCCACCCTGCTGTGAATACGGTTTCTTCTCCTCCTCCTCCAGAATTGTGTGCCTGGCCTATGTTGGTGCAGGAACCCACTCTCCGAGCCACTTGTATATGACTGGCCCTATAAGTTAAGGGTAAGGCATATATATCGTTTTGCTTCTTTACTTAGTTTATCTGACTTATAGTTATTTAAATATGTTTATAAGCAAATCTGTAAATAGTTTGTGAATGGGTATTAATGAGTGGTTTGAGTGAAGGGGGGTTGTAGGGTGGGAGGCTGGTCGAGTTAATTTTCTCTTTTTGAAATGTTTCTTGTATAGTTTTTGTTACGATTTATAATAAAAAGTCCTGATAACCGTGCAAATGTTACCCAACAATCTAACCGACAAATTTAATACAATTATTTGTTGCCTGTCACATCTGCAGCTCAGGCCGCAGGTGTCCTTGAGCACCAATAAAAGTGAATTTGTCCCACCAGAATTTAAGAACTGGATTAACTGAATTGATTTTCACTGTCAGGTGTTCAGGAAATTCTGCCCCACCAAATTCAGCACATGCGCCAGGCAAGGGATGTGTGTCAAACCGGCTAGGCCCAGAGCTGCTACGAGATTTCGCCCATTATCGCACACCACCAGGCCAGGCTTTAGGATCAGTCGCACCAACACTCATCGGTCTGTTGTTCCATGTCCATCCACAGCTCCTGCGCGGTTTGGGGTTTGTCCCACAAACAGATGAGTTTCAGAACAGCCTGCTGTCCTTTGACTTCGAAAAGGTTCGGGGTCAAGTTTGGGTCAAGTTCGGCTTCCCGAACTCGAACTTTGCTGTGAAGTACGGCCGAACACGGCGAACCCGAACTTCCAGATGTTCGCTCAACTTCGGCGATGATCTATGCCATTCACAAAGTACACAAACAATGAGTACTAATCCCTGGCAGACCTATTATTTCTGTAAATAACAGTCTCACAGAGAACATCAGCCAATACGTTGACAAATTTCTATCTCCATTTACCATCGTTACATTAAAGATACAAAGGATACGGTCACCAGGCTCCAGGAGATCCAGGTCATAGCTGACATAAAATTGGCAAGTTTAGACATTGAAGCTCTGAACACTAACATTCAACATGATTTGGGGATTCAAGCAGTCTCCACTTTTCTTCACACTAAGGGCACACGATTCCACGCTCATAATGAATTCATTTTGCTTACACACAACTATTTTATATTTTACTGCCACTATTATTTACAAATTAATGGGACTGCGATGGGCAGTAAATGTGCACCAAATTACGCAAATTTATATTTGGGGTGGTGGGAGGACACCTTTGTTTTCACGGAATACTTTCAAAAATACACTAGTCACATTTTGTTTTGGGGTAGATTTATAGATGATGTTTTAATTTTTTGGTAAGGCACCACTTCACTTTCAATGAATTTGTCAAGGAACTCAACCAGAATGACATTGGTATGAAGTTCACTTCAGAAATTGATAAGCATTCGCTGACGTTGTTGGACCTTAGGATCTCTGTGGACCCTGGAGGCCGCATCTTAACAGAGGTGTATCGTAAGCCTACATCCACCAACAATCTATTACATTGGCAGAGTTTTCATCCATTACCATTAAGGAAAGGCATCCCCACTGGCCAGTACATTAGGGCTTTTAGAAATTGTACAGATGAAGCCAGCTTTCTTAAAGAAAGTGAGATTTTATATCAATGATTTGGATGGAGGGGCTATCCCAAAAGAGTTTTGCACAGTGCATTTGCACGGGCCAAGGTCACAAGTGGCTCTTACCTCCTGAATAATACCACAAACAGGACCAACTCCAAGGTCATCAGATGTGTGGGCACGTATGACATGCAGAATCCCAAAGTCTTTCAGATACTCACCAAATATTGGCACGTTCTCCAGGCTGATCCTGATTTGCGAGACGTGTTGACTACACCAGTGGTCCCTAACCTTTTTTGCACCAAGGACCAGTTTCACGCAAGACAATTTTCCCAGGGCCCGGTTGGTGGGTTCTGGGGTGGGGCTTAAGGGTAGGCAGGACTTAGGCACAAGGTGCATATTAAAATATATAGCACTATATAACCCCCAATGCCTCAGATCAACCCTCCAACCTTAAGCCATCTATCAGGCCCATGTCAGCCAGCCATCAGCCCCCCATGTCAGCCAGCCAACAGCCCCCATGTCAGCCATCAGCCCCCCATGTCAGCCAGCCATCAGCCCCCCATGTCAGCCAGCCATCAGCCCCCCATGTCAGCCAGACATCAGACAGCCATCAGCACCCCATGTCAGCCAGTCATCAGCCCCACATCTCAGCCAGCCATCAGCCCCCATCTCAGCTAGCCATCAGCCTCCATGTAAGCCATTAGCGCAAATAAAATAAAAAAAACACTTACCTCTCCTGCTCCTGGTCGTCACGGCTCCTCACCATCGCAATTATCTTCATCCTGTGGTCGGCTGTGTATCGTGGGCGCGGCGCACAGTGTGAGGTCACAGCAGCCCTCCCGCAGTGCGCAGCCCTGCACAGCCGACAGCCGAGCCGAGGACCAGGAAGGAGTGAGTACAGATCCTTCACCGCTTCCGGGTCCTCCGATACTAATGAAGCACTTCCATAATGGAAGCGCTTCATTAGTACCGCGTTAAAAACGGCCCTGATTTAGATGTAAATTTTAATCATCTGGTCATTTATACCTCATTTGCTGCCTTCCCCCTCAATGCTGCTCAACCCCTGATGAAGCCAGTCCTTCTGGTGAAACATGTCAGGGGGCCGTATGGAAGAGTTGGCAGGATAGGAAAACAATAATAGAGAGACCTTAAGCAAAATATGGTGCCCCTGGCTAAGCCATGTGAAGGAGAAACATAAAACTCTCAATATACTGTAAGCCCTAAACCCTGATCTGATATGCAGCCATCTAAGCTTTCAACAGCAGGAAGAGAGCATTGGAAACAGAGCCCCTGATCTGTTTTTTATGATCCCTGATACCCATTCTCCCAAACTTTCAAAGCAATATGTGTACTATGTGTTACTATACAAAACATCGGATATGAAACATTCTCTGCCATCCTTAACATCTAAATTACCTACTTAAAGGAGACAGGTTGCCTCCTACACCCTGGTTAACACCTACCTTACCCCAACTAATATCCCCCCCCCCTATCCAGCCTATATCTCTCAAACTACAGTCTATTCAATGCCTGTTGAGTAGAGCGACCTGTCCCAGTATTATAAGTTATCTAGGTATTTCAATGTAGAACTGCACTTTCCATCTGAATGTCTGGATGCATGTCTGACAATTTAAATTTGTTATTGTATACAATGTTTGTACCCTTTTCTTATAATAAAAGAGATTACTTAAAAAAAATATTTGGTGGAAACAGGTATATCGCAGCCCTCAATCAGTATTTTGTGGAAGCAGGTATATCACAGGCCTCAATCAATATTTGGTGGAAACAGGTATATCGAACCCCTTAATCAGTATTTTGTGAAAGAAGGTATATCAAACCCCTTAATCAGTATTTTGTGGAAGCCAGTATATCACAGCCCTCAATCAGTATTTTGTGGAAGCAGATATATTGAAGGCCTCAATCAATATTTGTTGGAAACAAGTATATCAAACCCCTTAATCAGTATTTTGTGGATGTAGGTATATCGCAGGCCTTAATCAATATTTGGTGGAAACCCCACAAGTGACCCCATTTTAGGTGAGTTCATGTAAAATTTAATTTTTTGTCACAAGTTAGTGGAATATGAGACTTTGTAAGAAAAACAAAAACAAAAAAATAAATTTCCGCTAACTTGTGCCAAAAAAAAAATCTTCTATGATCTCGCCATGCCCCTCACGGAATACCTTGGGGTGTCTTCTTTCTAAAATGGGGTCACTTGTGGGGTATTTATACTGCCCTGGCATTTTAGGGGCCCCTAAAGCATGAGAAGTAGTTTGGAATCCAAATGCGTAAAAATGCCGTGAAATCCTAAAGGTACTCATTGGAAAAAGGGCCCCTTTTCTCATCTTGGCTGCAAAACAGTGTCACTCATGTGGTATCGCCGTACTCAAGAGAAGTAGGGCAATGTGTTTTGTGGTATATTTTTACATATACCCATGCTGGGTGAGAGAAATATCTCTGTAAATTGACAACTTTGTATAAAAAAATGGAAAAAGTTGTCATTTACAGAGATATTTTCACACACAGTATGGGTATATGTAAAAATACACCCCAAACACATTGCCCTACTTCTCCTAGATGCTGACAATACGACATGGTGACACTTTGCAGCAAAGATGCGCAAAGTGCCCTAATTCAATGAGTGTACTCATTGGAAAAAGGGGCCCTTTTCTCATCTTGGCTGCAAAACAGTGTCACTCATGTGTATATCGCCGTACTCAAGAGGTAGGGCAATGTGTTTTGTGGTATATTTTTACATATACCCATGCTGGGTGAGAGAAATATCTCTGTAAATTGACAACTTTGTATAAAAAATGGAAAAGTTGTCATTTACAGAGATATTTTCACACACAGTAATGAGTATATGTAAATACACCCCAAAACACATTGCTACTTCTCTGATCTGACATACGACATGAGTGACACTTTTTTGCAGCAAAGATGCGCAAAGTTGCCCTAATTCCAATGAGTACCTTTAGGATTTCACAGGGCATTTTTACGCATTTGGATTCCAAACTACTTCTCACGCTTTAGGGACCCCTAAATGCAGGCGTATAAATGCCCAATGCCCATTTTGAAGTAGACACCCCAAGGTATTCCATGAGGGGTATGGTGAGTTCATGTAAAATGTTATTTTTTTGTCACAAGTTAGTGGAATATGAGACTTTGTAAGAAAAAAAAAAAAAATTCAATTTCCGCTAACTTGTGACAAAAAATAAAAACTTCCATGAACTCACTATGCCCATCATTGAATACCTTAGGGTGTTTACTTTCCGAAATGGGATCATTTGTGGGGTGTTTCTACTGTCTGGGCATTGTAGTACCTCAGGAAACATGACAGGTGCTCAGAAAGTCAAAGCATGTAAATTAATTTTTTTGCACCATAGTTTGTAACCGCTATAACTTTTACCCAAACCAATAAATATACACTTATTGTATTTTTTTTAATCAAAGACATGTAAAATGTATATAGAAATGTCGTTTTATTTGAAACATTTTACAACAGAAAGTGATAAATGTCATTTTTTTTGCAAAAATTTCGGTCATTTTTAACTAATATCAAAAAAAGTAATTCATTTGGATGGTAAGTTTTATGACCGGGCAATAAACCATGAAAGTAGTGTAGTGCAGAATTGTAAAAAGTGGTCTGGTCATTAAGGGGGTTTAAGCTACGGGGGCTGAGGTGGTTAAAAGGATGTTTGTGGCCCTATTAGCTAGCGTTTGGTGTCCCTAACAGCCTGTTCCTGCTACACAAAGTAACCTCTCCATACACTGGCAAAACACAGAATGTAAAATGGCTGCCTGATTGGGTTCTGTTATAGGGTGGGGGTGTGTCCATGTGCTGAAATGTCTCAATTAGCTGTCCTGTCCCACCTGATGGATGTGTCATGGGTCAAAGTTTGGCGCAATGCTAAAGAATATGGCGCTGGCAGACATCGCCATATGTTCGCATGTTCGGCAAATGGCGAACGCACAAAGTTCGCCGCGAAACAACCTCCGGTCAAACCACAAGGCCATCTCCACTCTGATGCTGCCACCCGCCTGATGCCACACATCTGATGCCAAGTGCTACTTCTTTCCCCCACCTTCGTCAGCAGGTACTGCTATTGCCACCCACCTCCCCACTCTGTCACTAGGTTGCTTTGTGGTCTCCTGATGCTGCTGCTGCCATCTCCACACTATGTTACCTTCCCACTCTGTGGTCTCCTCCTGATGCTGCTGCTGCTGCCACCTCCAGACTCTGTCATTGTGCCACTCGGTGGCCTCCTCATACTGCTGCCAACTCCAGTCTCTGTCATTGTGCCACTCGGTGGCCTCCTCATACTGTTGCCACCTCCAGACCCTGTCATTGTGCCACTCGGTGGCCTTCTCCTGATGTTGCTACTGCTGCTGCTGCCACCTCCAGGCTCTGTCATTGTGCCACTCGGTGGCCTTCTCCTGATGCTGCTACTGCTGCTGTATCACCCCATTTCTCCTGTCTTCAGAAATATCCCAATTGTGACCCTAATCTTATGTCTTATCATACGGCAGGAGCATCCAGAGGCTTTCAGATAACAAAATTTACTTAAAAATGTTTTAGGCCCCATTGCACAATTGTGATGGCATTGAGCTGCCAAAACAATAGAAAATCCCCATAAATGACCCCATTTTGAAAACTAGACTACCTAAGGTATTCGTCTAGGGGTGTATTGAGCTTTTAGACCCCCTAAATGTTAGTAGAAATAAATGCTCACTTTTTATACAATAGTGTCAATTTAAAGTAATTTTTTTTTCTACAAAGCACATGAAAATGAAGAAGTACACTCCAAAATGTATCAGCCCATTTATCCTGTCTTCAGAAATATCCCCATTGTGGCCATAGTGTTATGTCTTGACAAATGGCAGGGCCCAAACATAATGGAGCACCCAGTGGCTTTCAGAACACAAAATTTACTTAAAAATGTTTTAGGCCCCATTGCACACTTGTCACACAGTCACCTACAGAATATATAAAAGGACAGTGTCCAGAACCGTCTGTAGGAACAGTAATGGATCACTAATTCCCAAAATGATGTCAGGATTTCTAGATGTGTTGTAGGGTGTAAGAGATCCACAAAAAATTATTAATAAAGCCCTTAGTGTACTGGTGAGGAACAACTCAATCATCATTAGAAATCCTCCAAATAAAAAAAAATATTATGCCAATATCATGATACAGTAATGTGAATGAAATTAACAGCTTTGTGTGGCAGGACATAGTCATAAAAAATGAAATAATGAAAATTAAGAAAACAAATCAGAAAAGGTTGATTCTTTTCCAATGTCTGAAAAAAAAATGTTTGCTCCACAACCCATCCCAAAAGGATCCCTCCCTGGAAAGTCAACAAACTAAACAGAAAATCAGAATAAATTGACTTCCTGAAAAGACCCCCCCCCCCCACCCTTTTTGGTATTAAATAAAATTACTAGTTAGCAACCCTATGGTATGTCTCAAAACAGGGATAATTGCAGAGGCCTGGTTGTGATGGGCAACTGGGGCAGTAAAATCGGGTGTCTCTCCCCCTTCCATGTTTGCTACACACCCGGCATTGTTTCTGTAGTGTTGAGCGCAAATATCCGAATTGCGAATTTTAATTGCAAATATCACCACTTTGAGAATTCGCGAATATTTAGAATATAGTGCTATATATTCGTATTCACGAATAGTGTTGATTGCGAATATTCTACTCGCAAATTTATCGTGAATTTATTGCAAATATCGGCACTTAGCAACATCCCTAGCAACCAATATGAAAGTTGCCTACCCCTTAGTGTTGATCGCGAATATTCTAATCGCTAATTTTTATCGCAAATATATAACATTGCCGATTTTCGCAATCAAGTAAATAATGACTGTAGATCATGAATTCTCGAATTTGCGAATTTATGGCGAATATTCGGCCCAAAATGTTAGAAATATTGTGAATTTGAATATTGCCTATACCGCTCATCACTACATTTCTGAGGATATGTCTTGCTGGCAGTGGCAGGGTTTGGGTGAGGGAAGTTGTGTTCTGAAAGCCTTCGAACATCCTCAGATTCAAAGGCTTGCCCAGGTGCTGGGGACTCAAACTGGAGACTTTCATCCACATTCTCCTGGAACTCGAGGAAGTTGAGGGTTCCTTGGGCCTTTTTAAATAAAACACAACTATTATAGGTAGCAATCTGGAATGAGGTCGTTTTCTACCTTTTTATTACCAGGCCCTGTTTTTTCTCTTAACCAGGTAGGGTTGAAGCGCCTAGTCCAAGAGGTCTACACCTCCCATAAATTTATCATAATCTGTCACAAAGACCAGTTTGTGTTTGTCAGAAGTAGCCCCCCTTCTCTAACTGCTACTGTGGTGTCTGCATGCACGGTGGTGAGCATGTAGTCATCCTTCCTGTCCTTCCACTTCAATGCAAGCAGCTGGTCACTTGCAAGGGCGAAGGATGTTCCTCTCTCCAAACGCTTGGACACCAGCAGTTGTGGGTATCCTACTCTATTTTTATGGACTGTCCCACAAGCCCATGTGTTTGCTGCATGGAGGGATTTAAAAAAACATATACTGGTATAAAAATTATCAGTGTACACATGGTACCCTTTCTGCAGGAAGGGCGCCAATAGATCCCACACAATTTTTCACAATGTCCTAATATTTTCAGGGCAACCTGGGGGTTAAGTTGGGAGTCTCTGCCCTCATATACAGACAGACCACAGGTGAAGCCGGTTGTGCTCTCGCACACCTTATATAATTTTACCCCATATCTGTCATGCTTGGAGGGAATAAACTGAGAGAAGGAAAGGAGTCCTTTAAAAATAAGCTCACATGGTGAGCACGGTGACGTCATCGCATGTCCTTTTGCAGGTCCTGCAGAAAGAAGAAAGAAAAGGATACCGAATGCGCGATCAAGTGGATGAGGTGAGTTTTTTTTAACTATTTTTAACCCCTCAATGGCCATTTTATTTGGCATTCTGTCTTAAGAATGGTATTATTCTCAGTTATACCCATGTTATAAAAGAAAATAATAAAATCAACCGAACCAGAACCTGAACTTCAGTGAAAAAGTCTGGGTTCGGGTTCGGGCCGGGTACCCGAACTCTCAAAGTTCGGTAAGAACCCGAACTTTGCAGTTCGGGTTCGCTCAGCCATATTAGTTATTAAAATTTTTATCTGTTTTACCATGATTAATCTAATTGTTGATAATGATTTTTGTTTAATCATACATTATTTGTATATGCCAACAAAAGCAAGAAGACACAATAAAAATGAAAAATGGACCATTAATGTTAGGGAGAATATATGGAAATACATTTGGATATATTCTACAATATCTGTAACATAAAATTCATAAATTATATTGCTCTATCTATGAATATTTATGCATTCACAATAACATTTATTCCATTGACCTTATTCAAATAAGCGCCAAAGGTAGGCAAGTCACTGTAAAAAAAAATGCATTATATGAAAAATTATCTTTTCTGGAATGCAAATGATCATTTAAATGAGCCAATTTAGCAAAATTGTCAAAAGAAATACTTTTCAAAAATTCTGATGAAGCATGTAATGTTAAATATACATATGACCAGTTTTTCACCTTAGAAATGTTGAAAAATGGCAGTATAGCAAACATTATTATTATCTTTTTTTTCTTTTTATTATGCAATCGAACAATGAGATTCAATCCCTTAGTGACCATCCATACGTGTTTTTACGGTGGTCACTAAGAGGGCCTTGGGCTTTTTACAGTGACACTTCAGCCCAAGTTAGCGTCTAAATCAAGCGCTGGAGCTCCGTGCCCAAAGCTACTGGAGGTAGCTCAGGGCTCGGGGCAGTGATCAGAGACCGTGACAAGCGGTCTCTAATTACGTGATCGCCATGATACATTGTATCACAGCGATCTCGGAAAATGCAAAGATCGAGTCACCCTGCTTCCCCATAAGGGAACTTTTTGGGGGACTTACCCTGGACATGGACATTGTAAAAACATCAATCTGTCCAATCCTATTGGGCTGCAAAAGCTGTCCACTAAACTCTTCTGTTTGCAGCAGTTATGTCCCGAAAACGCAATGAAGCCCTAAAGTGGTTTATGCATTTTTTAAATAATTCCCAAGTCCCCCATCCCCCAAGAATTGATCCAGCCTACGACGAGCTAAATAAATTGAGACCCCTTATTTCCCTCCTCAGGGATTTATTCTTAAAATTATATACCCCTGAGAAAAATCTATCCGTCGATGAATCCCTTTTTAAAGGATTGAGCTGTTTAAAAAAAACAGGAAACTATGCATGCACTTCAGCCACTCTTACTGTGCAAAACACGCCCTCCTTGAGCTGCAAAGGCAACATGCTCTTCCTCAACATCACCTGATATATGACGTTTCCACCCATTACAGCTCAACACTCCATATGTAAGAATGCCTGAACGAGCAGAGGAAGGCAGTCACTGATTTGCTAATGCAACAGATTGACAGATATACTCACTGTTGTAACTTCCACATTAGCCAGTGGCAGATCATGTGTGACACATGACGTTTGCTCAGGCCCTTTGAGGAGGCCACTTTATTTGTCAATCAGCAGAACTACAAGATGAATTATGATAATTTCACTCCTTCTTATCCTGTAGGGGATGCTGAAAAAATATGATTGGTGACGCCATGGCCCTGGGTGCAATGAAACTAAGTAAAAGAATATAGCTGAGGGCATGCAGGTGCGCTAACCCTCTAAAACAGAGACTGAGTGCCGAAACTGCAACCCAAAACCCACTTATTTATCGCAAAGTGCCCGCATGGTCATTTGCCCTGAATATTACAGTCCAGTATAGTATATATTCCATGTTCCTTATCATTTAGCTATAGCCGTAGAGTGCCAGTTCGTGCTACGTGTCCTGTTTGTACACCCAGTAGTTGTAAGGCACAGAGGGATCATTGAGGAAGCTGACATGGTCTACTATGTACTCTTTCACCATCTTCCACATTTTTTTCCATCCTTGTGACACTAGGCCGCGCATCAAGGTGAGGGTGCTGGTGGGGTGTCATGAAACTGTCCCAAGCCTTGGAGAGTGTTGTCCTGCCTCTGTTGGAACTGTTGTGTGTTCCCCTCATCTTCCCTCCTGGGTTTATGGAGCAATTTTTAAAGAAAGACCTTCTGGTATTGCACCATTTTGCTAGTCCTCTCCACCACAGGAATTAGAGATGAGAAGTTCTCTTTGTAGCGGGGGTCAAAAAGGGTGAACTGAACAGACAGTAATTGCTGTTGTGTAAAATGCATTGAATGCGAGGGTCACAGGAAAGGCAGCATTACATAAAGTCAGCCATGTGTGTCAGAGTCCCAACAGACAAGACTTTGCTGTCCTCATCAGGAGGATGACTCTCAATCTCCTTATCCTCTTCCTCCTCTCCTGCCCATCTATGCTGAACAGATGGAATAAACCTGCTATGGTTACTACCCTCTGTAGTGGAGGCAACCGTCTCTTGCTCCTCCTCATCATCATCATCCAATTCACACTGACAAGACGAACTGAGTGTGGTCTGGCTAACACCCTATGCAATGTCTTCCCCCTAGTTCCACCTCTTCCACATGTAAAGCATCCACCTTTATTGTAGAGCAGCCAGCATTTCAGTAGACACAGAAGTGGGATGGTTAGGCTGATAATAGCACCATCGCCACTCACCATCTGTGTTTATCCTTCAAAGTTGCGTAAAACCTCACAGAGATCAGACATACTAGACCATGTTGCAGCTGGTATTCCACTACTGACTTCTGCTGCTCACAAAGCATCTTCAACATGTGTAATGTGGAATTACAGCGTGTGATCACATCGCACAACAGTCGGTTATCTGGCAAATACAAGCTCTTCAGCAGCGTTGCCAGACCGTCGGCATCTGTAGATGACTTTCTGAAATGAGCATTCACACGGCGCACCCTCACCAGGAGCTCAGGCAAATTGGGGTAGGTTTGGAGAAAGTTGAGAACACGTGGGCTAGGCATGGTATGGCCGGATCCCGGACGTTAAGGAGGGATCCACATGGCCATATTAGCATTTGTCCCATTTAAAAGTTTGCCTTCTTCACTGGGCAGAGGTTGTTTTCTGCCCAGTGATTAAGATTATATTATTAGGACAGGTTTTTGAGGGACAATTTCCCAACATTTTGCTGTGGTCACTGAGCAGAGTTGTCATTCTGCCCGGTGAGGGATGTGCTTGCCTGAGGGCTGGCCCTGTTATGTTCCAGTGTTTTAGTTGTTATTGTTTGAGTCTATGACTATGCTGGAAAATACTGCTTACTTGGTTATTTATGAGTTCTTAAACAGACCATGTCATTAGTTTACCTCCACTTTCGTGTGTTGTTTATATTTATATTAATGCATAAGTTTGGGATGTTTGTTGTGCATGGAACATATATGCTGTATGATTGCCATTTGTGTGAGTTTGCCGAGCTACAAAGTTGCCAACAAGTTATGGCCATTATCAGACACAACCAACCTGGTCCCTTATACCCTGCCACAGCTCTGCTTGTCACCCAAGCAAATGAGTTTCAGCATGGCTTGTTGCCGCTTCCCCACTGCTGTGCTACACTACTTCCAGCTACTGACTGTTGGTTGATTGCTGCTCTGATATTCCCCATTTGTGGGACAGAGGTGTGTTTGCAGCCAGTTTACACTTCGCGGCAGCTCATGCAGGAAACATAGGAAGCATTATTGTTCAGGGTGTGGAGCGGGTGTCTCCGCCGTTTAGATGTGGAGATAATCGCAAAAAACTTCTCGACAGGGAATCTTTTTGGATCTACAAGATGGGCACATGTGTCCCGCAGGAACTAAATCGCAAACACGATTTGATCCTACATTACTGATGTTTTTTTTTTTTGGTTTCTTATAAATGTATCTCTTTTATTAGAATATGTAAGTTTTCCTATGGTGAATTTGCATGACAGATAGGCAGAGTCTTACTAGATACACCTCCTGTGTTAAAGGGATTTACCCTATTTAAATTGACTCACGCCCAGGTTGCATTTTGTCATGAGTAAGGATTGTTGCTGTTTTTGAGATCCGAAACGCGTAGACGCAATTTGTCACTGTTTTTAATTGCACTGTGCAAATAAAGTTGGATATTTTTCTTCAAGCTGGACTTTCCTTTCTTTTTCTCAGCTACTGGCTGATGGTTGATTTCTGCTGGAAGGTGAGAATTCTGAATTTGCAGTGGAGGAGGAGGTGGAGGCGGAGGAGCAGAAGGGGGGGTTGCAGCCACTAATGTAGGTGGTGGCAGAAATCCTGATGGAAGTAGTGCCTGCAATCCTTGGCATCAGTAGCACCTGTGCCATCCCAGGGTACGACTCGCTACCGGCCTCCACAAAGTTCACCCAGTGTGCCGCCACAGAAATATATCGTCCTTGGCCAAAAGCACTTGTCCATGTGTCCTTCGTTAAGTGGACCTTCCCAATAACTGTGTTGGTAAGGGCACGGGTGATGTTATGTGACACAATTGCCGGTGTAATGTGGGGGCGGCACACAGAGAAAAATAGTGACGGCTAGAGACTGAGTAACGAAGGACGGCCACTGCCATGAGGCTGAGGAAAGCCTCAGTGTCCACAGGCCTAAATAGCAACATTTCCAGGGCCATAAATTTGGAAAAGTGCACATTTAGTGCTATGGCCTGTTAGGCAGGGTATTTGGCTTACATTCAATGGCCTGGGCTAAGGAAGGACATCTGTACAATGTACTTGGACACAGAAGTGTTTGTGTTAGCTGATTGTGCTTGTGAAGGCCGAGCTGCAGGGCGGGAGTTATACAGGCCTGCGTCTAGGACAGAAGATTGGCCAGCGCAGCACGTAACACAGGGGAGGAAGAGAAGGCAGTGGTGTGACCCACAGACACTGATTGTGGACCCAGGGGTTCGGGCCACCTTTTAGGGTGATTTGAGGCCATGTGGCGGATCATGCTGGTGGTAGTGAGGTTGCTAGTGTTCGCAACCCCTAACAATTTTGCCTCTAGTGTACTGTCTACCCCCATTATGTTCCCGAGTTTGAGTTTTTATTGTTATGGTTTAAGTTAGAGTTAAACAATAGGATGTAAGTTATGTTATGGTTATTTGTTTATTTATGAGTTCTTATTTTTGCATAGCACAGTTACAGTTAGCAAATTACAATTCTTTTATCGTTCACACTTTCCTCAAAAAAGCGCCAGACTGTTGGCAAGGGAGATTTCCACAAGGGGGAAAAGTTGCGGGCTTATTTGGTGTGGCCTGCCTTCTCCCTCAGCCTCTTCCAGCCTGTTGTGGTGCTATGGATCCCTCCCTCTCTGTCCTGCTGTCCTCGCTTGGCTTGCCACCTTTCCAGGTTGGGGCAGTGATGTCATCGTCTCCCCATCTACTCTTCCACTTCCTCAATCTGGTTATCCTCCTGACTTGTGTTGACCTAACAAGACACTCACTCATTGACAACTGTATCTGATCTGCATCATCCACCTCGTGAAACACTAATTGCCATTCCCCACCGTCATCTTATTCTGACTGTGGATGCTGAAGAGTTTGGAGATCAGTGCACAAGATCTCCTCATGTCCCTATTCGGGAGGGTCAGCTCTCCTGCAGACCCTGGTAAGCTAAGCAGCAGGCACTCGCCCATCATTTTTTGCAATGCTCAGCAACAGGCCCTCGTCCGTAATGTTTTAGAGGGTCACCAGCAGGCCCTTGCTCCAAATGTTTTTGAGTTTCACCAACAGGCCACCAATCATAAGTTTTCGAGGGTGTGCATGGTGCCCTCCTTTGTGTGTAATAAAGAGTGTATTGTAGTGCCGGTTCCTTGTAGTTTTTGGCAGCCCTTTCACTTAGTGCATAGGCTTTATTAGTATAGGATTCCCACTACCTGAACAATTGATATACAGGCTGTTTCAGAGTTCCTCTTGCTTGTAATTTTTGGAAGCACTTGCATTATCTTCAGCAATCCAACCGACCACCCGTTCGCACTGGTCTGACTTGGACAGTGTTGTCCTGTGCCACCCAGCTAATTTGGACATGAAGCTGGGTAAGGTGGATTTTTTTGTTTTTTTCTGGTGCACTGGCAGCAGGCACAGTTTCATTGCGCCCAGGGCCACGGCTTCTTCTTGCACCATCAGCATCAAGCCCACTTCCCCATCCCTTTGTGCTTGCCTTCTTCATATTAATGGTTTTGTCTGTAGATATGGCGCAGATTGTTTTACTGTCTGCTAAAGACACCGTTTTCTGATACAGGACAGTATTGGTTACAGAACACCACCGATTTTGGACACTACACTAGGTCCAGATTAATGGAAGTTGTAATATACACTGTGTTTTCAGATTCAGTTCAGTATTGGATACAAAAAAACACAGATTTTGTATACTTTACTAGGCCCAGATTAATGGAAGTTGTAATATACACACTTTTTTCAGATTCAGTTCAGTTTGGAATACAAAAACCCACAGATTGTGGACACTTTACTAGGCCCAGATTAATGGAAATTGTAATATATACACTTTTTTCAGATTCAGTTCAGTTTGGAATTCAAAAACTGACAGATTGTGGACACTTTACTAGGCCCAGAATAATGAAAATTGTAACATACACACTTATTTCAGATTCAGTTCAGTATGGAATACAAAAACCCACAGATTGTGGACACTTTACTTGGCCTAGATTAATGGAAGTTATAATATGTACAGTGTTTCAGATTCAGTTCAGTATTGAAAACAAGATGTGGCACAAATTAAGTTAATTTCCCAGGTAAAAACATTTCTCTGATGGCGTGGTGTATATCTCACTAGCAGGCACACTCTAGTGAATAAGCCCCTTTTATAATGTCTGCTAAACACACTGCTTTCTGATGGCATACTGTAGATCTCACTTGCAGACACACTCTAGTGAATAAGCCCCTTTTTATAATGTCTGCTAAACACAATGCTTTCTGATGGTGTTCTGTAGATCTCACTGCAGGCACACTCTAGTTAATAAGCCCCTTTTTATAATGTTTGCTAAACACACTTCTTTCTGGTAGTGTACTGTAGATCTCACTAATATCAAATCTTTCAGTCTTTTAAAAGCTTTTGGGTACTTAACCCTTTAAGGACCAGAGGTTTTTTACTTTTTGAGTTTTCGTTTTGCGCTCCCTGCATTCCCATAGCCATAGCTTTTTTATTTTTCGGTTCACATAGCCATATGAGGGCTTTTTTTTTGCGGGACAAGTTTTACTTTCCAACGCCACCATTTAATATTGCATATGATGTAGTGGGAAGCGGGGAAAAAAATCCAAATAGGGTGAAATTGCAAAAAAAAAGCAATTCCACCACAGTTTTGCGGCTTTTTAAATTCCGACGTTCAATGTGCGATAAAACTGACCGGTTAATTTTACTCTACACGTCAGTACGAATCCGGCGATACCCTATATGTATAGGTTTTATTGCGTTTTAATAGTGAAAAAAAAATAAAAAAAAAAACTTTTTTGTAACCATGTTTTGACCCCTATTACTTTTTTGTAATTATATGTACAGAGCTGTATGGGGGCTCATTTTATGCGTCATATTCTTATCTTTTTAGTGATACCATTTTGGGGTGTGTATGACTTTTTGATTACCTTTTATGTAATTTTTTGTGGAAAATGAAGCGACCAAAAATGGCGAATACGCCATTTGGATGCTTTTTTCCGTTTTGCTGTTTGACTTATGGGGAATATTTTTTTTTATATTTTTATACTATGGGCGTTTTCGCACATTGCGACACCCATGATGTGTATTTTTTAATTTTTTTTAGTTTTTTAATTTTTATTTTAGCAAAAGGGGGGTGATTTGAACTTTTATGTTTTTTTTTTTTTTTTTTTTTTTTTTTTTTACACTTTTATATAGTTCCCATAGGGAACTATAACTTACAATAATCTGATTGCGATTTTCATACATTCCAATGCAATAGCATTGGAATATATGAAAAAATCGCATATTTCCTATGAAGCCTATTACAGGCAAGGCTCTATAGGAAATACTACAGAGCAGCCTGGGTCTCTATTCATAGAGACCCTCCGATCGCAACACGGGGGATCCGGAGCGCAAACCGAAAGTAAAACTTTCGGTTTGTGCGCACTCAAATGCCGTGGTCAAATGGTTCGCGATTGGCATAGTTGCCGGTCGCGCACATTAGCCGCGGGTGTCTGCTACAGGAACCATGCGAACACGCGTGGCTAAGGCGCCCGCATGGAGCAGGAGCGGGCACCATCTTTAAAGACCAGACACAGGACGTACATGAACGTCCTGTGTCCTTAAGAGGTTAAAAAAGCGATTTTCCAGCTCTGCACTATCTGTCACTTCCTGAAGACGCCTGTCCATGATACTGCTGAATTTACCCCTGGTACAAAAAAAATATATAAAAAATGGTGCCGCACTGCTGTCAAACACACACTGTAGTCCGTAAGAGGACTGTTTGGTCTTTCAATAGTTTTTTTGGAGTTAAATCTGTGAATTTCCAGCAAAACGCCATCTGTCCCTGCCTACTGTGTCTGCTCTCCCTGACGCTGAGTTATCTGAGTGCGGGACATCGGCTCCTATATAAACTGGTATCACGTGTCTCGGTCAGCCAATCACTGGAAGGCTAATAGGTAACATGGCTATGGCATTACTCTGAAGGGAATTACTTACCTGAATGTTGATTGGCTGCTTAGGCGGTGCCAAACGTGTGGGGAGGCAATGCGACGAGCACACGTGGTGTTCGGTCGAGTACCGCCACATGGTGAGCATAGCGATGCTGGAGCCGAACCGGTACTTGGCCGAGCATACATCACTAATAATGACTTCAGATGGAAATAAATGATTAATATTCTAAAAAAACTAATATATAGCACTATATTCTACAGTGCTATATATTTGTGCTTTAGAATATTCGCATTACGCGAAAATTACATTGCCGATTTTTCGTATAAGAGAAAATAAATTAAATAATGAAGAATATTCTAATTCACTACAGACTACAATATTGCAGCCTTCTCACATTGGCCCACAAGCAAGAAGCATGTACAGTTGTGTTCAAAATTATTCAACCCCCAATGCTGTAAAGGGTTTTAGGGAATTTAGTGTACATTTGTAATTGTGTTCAGAATGAAATCTTACAAGGACTTTTTAAAGAACCAAATGCAACTAAAATGACATCAATTGTTTTTGTAATACAGTATTAAATGTTTGTTTTGTGATTTCTTCATTGACACAATTATTCAACCCCTTAAAGACGACCACTCTTAAGAACAGAGGTTCATTCAAGTGTTTTCGATCAGGTATTGAAAACACCTGTGGATGTCAAGGAGCAGCAATCAAGCATAATAAGCCCCAATTAGGCAGATGTAAAATGACTGTGATACTCGGCTCCTTCTAGACATTTACTGGTGTGTTTGCAGACATGGTGAGGTCAAGAGAAGAGGTGATTTCTCTTCACAGGAAGGGCAATGGCTATAAGAAGATTGCAAAGATGTTAAACATACCAAGAGACACCATAGGAAGCATTATTCGCAAATTCAAGGCAAAGGGCACTGTTTAAACGCTACCTGGTCGTGGCAGAAAGAAGATGCTGACTTTGACTGCTGTGCGCTACCTGAAGCCCAAAGTGTTGAAAAGTCCCCGTGTGACTGCTGAGGAACTGAAAAAAGATTTGTCAGATGCGGGTACTGAAGTTTCAGCTCAGACAATAAGGCGCACACTGCGTAATGAAGGCCTCCATGCCAGAACTCCCAGGCGCACTCCCTTGCTGGCTCCAAAGAATAAGAAGAGTCGACTGCAGTATGCCAAAAGTCATGTGGACAAACCACAAAAAGTTTGGGATAGTGTTCTGTGGACTGATGAAACAAAATTAGAACTGTTTGGGCCCATGGATCAACGCTATGTTTGGAGGAGGAAGAACAAGGCCTATGAAGAAAAGAACACCTTGCCTACTGTGAAGCATGGCGGGGGGTAAATCATGCTTTGGGGCTGTTTTGCTTCTACAGGTACAGGGAAGCTTCAGCGTGTGCAAGGTACCATGAATTCTCTTCAGTACCAGGAGATATTGGATGAAAATGTGATGCAGTCCATCACAAACCTGAGGCTTGGGAGACATTGGACCTTTCAACAGGACAATGACCCCAAGCATACCTCCAAGTCCGCTAGAGCATAGTTGCAGATTAAAGGCTGGAACATTTTGAAGTGGCCATCGCAGTCACCAGACTTAAATCCGATTGAGAACCTCTGGTGGGACTTAAAGAAAGCAGTTGCAGCATGCAAGCCTAAGAATGTGACTGAACTGGAGGCTTTTGCCCATGAAGAATGGGCGAAGATACCCGTAGATCGCTGCAAGACACTTGTGTCAAGCTATGCTTCACGTTTAAAAGCTGTTATAACTAGAAAAGGATGCTGTACTAAGTACTAAGATTGAATGTCACTGGGGGGTTGAATAAAACTGATAATGATGTGAGCACAGAAAAGACATTTGTGGTTATTTCATTATAAATGTTATGTTATATTTGTCTGACTTACAAGTGCCTCTTTGATTTAATTGTAAACAAGATGACTGAAATGATCAAAATCAATGTCAAACTGGCCAAAACACTCAATTTCAGTGGGGGTTGAATAATTTTGAACAAAACTGTAGGTATACTAGGTAATGGGTTCAGATGAAAAAAAAGAAAAGAATATTCGTTTTACGAATATATATCACTATATTCAAAATATTTGTGAGTTCTCAAAGTGCCGATATTCGCGCTAAAAATTCGCAATTCGAATATTCGCGCTCAACACTAAATCAGTAAGTATTCCTTCTGTATAGGAATACTTACTACTTTAGAAATCCATCCCGTCTGTGGATGGATAACTGGCTTAGGTCTTCCCCGTCACATCCTTAAAGCTTGTAAAAGAGCAGGATCTTGATCATGTGAAATTTTTATAGAGCAGCTTGTTATAGACGTGGCTATATCAAATTTGTCTGTTTTATTTTTTAAAATATGTTTTTGTGTAGAGGCTAATTTTTTTTGCGGGAGGAGGTGACGGCTTAATTGGTACTATTTTGGGGTACAGGTTACTTTTTGATCACTGTCTTTTTTGGCACAGTTTTTCTTTTTTAAGGTATTCACCTGACGGGGTGTATCATATGATATTTCAATAGAGCTGGTCGTTACGAGCACAACAATTTCTAATATATCTTTTTTTTTCTATTTTTTACAATTTAATATGTGAAAGAGACATTTTTTTACTTGAAAATTTTATTTTTTTTATTGTTAAACAGGTTATCCAAGACTATAAAAATCTCTCCCATATGTCAGGCCCCTCACAATGAATATACTTACCTGGCTTCCCGCTCCCTGCACTGCTCCTGGTCCGCGCACTGCAGTTGCAGCTTCTCCCCATGCGCAGATGAAAACATCCGGTATCGTGGGGGAGCAGCCAATGGCAGGTGGTAACGGGGGACAAGCCTTCCTAGCATTGTGGGTGAAGCTGGGGAAGCTTGTCCCTGTCACTGCCTGCCATTGGCTTCTTCCCCGACACCGGATGTTTTCATCCACACATGCAGAGAAGCAGCAGCGGCAGTGCAGGTACCAGGAGCAGCACAGACAGAGGAGAGCCAGGTAAGTATATTCATTGTGAGCTGCCTGGCATATGGGGGACATTGTTATAGTCTTGGATAACCCCTTTAAAGCACAGTTTTATTTCACTTTTGTATTTTTTATTTTTGTCCCACTATGGGACTTCAACATTTCAGGGTCTGATCCCATTTCAATACAGTACAATATATCTATATTTGGCTGTATCAATTTTAAAAATTGCTCCCTACGCACTTCTTAAGGATTTTATAGCATTTTTATCTTTAGTAATAAAATTGCTTCAGCAAAACTCAAATGCAGCTATTAAGATGCAGTTTTCAAGCTACTTAATGCATTCCCTATGGACACATATTTAACGGCTACAATACATTCAAAATAGTTTTCAGACCATTTTACTCTTTTCAAATTTCATGTTAAAATTTTATAAAAATGTACTTTTTTCCTCATCACGCTGCACTCGATACCCCATAAAGACAAAGTAAAAACAGAAAGTTTGAAATCTTTGCTAATTTATTGATAAGGAAAAATTAAAATACTGTATTGACATAATTATTCAGACCCTTTTTTCAGTACTTAGTTGCAGCACCTTTGGCAGACATTACCGCCTCCAGTCTTCTTGGATACTGTATGTACAACTGTATTTGGGGATTTTCTACCATTGTTCACTGTAGATCCTCTCTAGCTCTGTTAGGCCTCATGCACACAGCCGTTGCTCGGCCATGGCTGTATTGTGGCCTGCATACGGCGGGTCTGCAATACATGGGCACTGGTCTTGTGCATCCCGCATCATGGATGCGGACCCATTCACTTGAATGGGTCCAAAATCCGGGAGATGCGGTGCAGAACGGAAGCACAGATCTGAAGCCCACGGAAGCACTACGCCACACTATGTCACCTTGCCACTTTGTGGCCTACACATGCTGCCATCTACACACTATGTCACCTTGCCAATCTGTGGTATCATGCTGCTGCTGTTGCTGCCATCTACACACTATGTCACCTTGGCAATCTGTGGTATCATGCTACTGCTGTTGCTGCCATCTACACACTATGTCACCTTGCCAATCTGTGGTATCATGCTACTGCTGCTGCCTGAAGGTCTTGGACTGATCACCCGCCAAACAATCTAATTTAGGTTTTGGAACCGATAAACCCAAGCTTTGCTTTTGAGGGCTGCATTAATCTGCAGGTTACCGTCATGCAACTCTATAGATAACTTTCCATCTGCATCTTTCTCAACAATCTGTGCCCACAGTCTTTTGTCCACACTATGTCACCTTGCCACTCTGTGGCCAACTCACCTCCAGACTCTGTCATTGTTCCACTCTGTTGCCTTCTTGATGCCAACATGGACCTGTAAGACTGAGTTAATACTTGAATTATTTGGTTAGTTTTGGCCCCATGACTGCCCAAATAAGTGAAGTGTGCAGTGATTCTAATAGCGACGCCTGTCATCTGCATGTCATCCTCACTGACAGTATTATTTCACTACCCCAGCACACTCCCTATGCGTGTTACTGCAAAGCAAAGTGTTCTACACCCCTATAAAGGCTCTCTACAGCACGGAAATAGCAGTTTTTTAATGCGATTCACTGCAAATATATTCGGATCGAAGCAAATTTTTTCAGGAAATTCGGTGAACCAGCCGAATCGAATTTTTTAGAAATCCGCTCATCTCTAATTGTTATTATTATCATAACAATTTTTATAAAATAAGTACTTTTTCATTAGGGTCCTTTCACATGGCCATTGTTTGTAATTCGCATCTGTTCCACAAAATTGCTGAACATAATGCAGACCCATTCATTTCAATGGCCCTGCAGAAAATGTGGACAGCACTCAGGGTTATTCCGTTCTGTTATGCGGATCCACAAATAAAATGCAGCAATGCATTTCGTATATCATCCGCAGTTGCAAATCCGTTTCCAGGAAATAGAAAAAAATAAGGCCTGCCCCTTGTGACATTTGCTTTCAGTACCTAGGAAAGCTGTGTACAGAAACACAAATTGAAAATGTCCTCCTTTGAGGTTGAAAAATGGATCGTAATGATCCAAGAGCACCCTTTCTTATGGGACACACGAAAGGATGACTATCATGACCATGTCCAGAAGGACCAGTCATGGGAAGAAAAAATAGACAACATTAGTGAGAACATAAATTTTAATATGTAATGTGTAGATTCAGACATAAGTTCCGTAAGTGTGCCATATGTCCTGGAACAGTATAGATAGTGTACATTTGAGTGACAGTGAATTTTGGATGCTCATTTGAACATTTTCTATGCTGCTTCAGGACATATAGCCACTCACTGTGCTTTATAACTTCTAGATTATTGCATTTTGTGCACAAGGCCTAGTCCTTTTCTGCAATGCATTAATCAACTTGTTGATAGCAACCGTGGTCTAACTTTGTGGCGTTTCGAAATGTCAGCTTTATACAATCACGCATCTGTGAGGTGACTTGTTGAATCAGACATTCTCTACTTACAGTTTACGCATCAGACACCCAGGAATTATTCAAGTAGTTTTTAATCCGGAGATTGTATTACAAGATGTGCAGGGAATCCAGATGGTAAAATAATTATGCCAACAATATTCTCCTTGATAAGAAGATGAGATACTACTCAGATTCTCCTCAGAAGTAGAGCACACACAAACAGCAATACATGACTGGGGCAACAGGAAGTGGCTAGACTGAACCAACTAGAAGCTGAAACAGAGGGGGGAGAAAAGAGGAGCATACCAATACACAATGCAAGATACTGAAGCAGAACACTCCCCATCTGGTATCGCTAGATACCTCTATGTATATACATACAATGGAATTGTATAAATAAAAATGAATAATGTCCATAAACCTAATGAATAGACAGATGAATAATGTCCATAAACCTGAAAAGAAAACATGCAATGAACATGTATTGAACCAAAAAGGATATGTCTTCAGTTCAGACCATAGAGCTGGTACTGGAAACAGTCTTAGAAGATGATGAGTATCTTTGGTAGAAGGAATCTCAACATGGAAGTTCTTTCCATCCTAACTGGAAACTACTTTAGTAATAAGTCCAGTAGGCCAGTCGAGACGATCAACTTGTTTGTCTCTTAACAGAACAAAATCTCCTTCCTTTAAATTAGGCCTTGGTTCTTGCCACCTTCTGCATTCTTGCGAAAGGCAGAGGTACTTTCTTCTCCACTTTTTCCAGAACTGACTGGCGAGATGTTGTACCTGCTTCCACCGAAACTTATAAAGGTTGTGCTCTTTGAAAATGCCAGATGGCATAGGAATATTTCCTATCTTTTCTGGTTTATTCTTGAGTGATCTTATATGTACCCCAGATGTGGTTTTCTTCTTTTTTACTACAGGAGATTGTCTGTTGCTTTCATTAGAAGCTGGCGAGACTTTGTTCTACTTGATCTTGCCAAAGATTTAGAATGTGACTTCTCTGTCTGTGTCACCAATTTAGAGCGAGAGCTTATTTTGTGAGCCTGATTTAGATGTAGATTTCATTCTGTCTATGAATCGTGAACGCAAATGCTCATGTCTGCTTTTCCCTTCTGAAATGGGATCTGTCTTTGAACATACGAACTTGGGTTGTTGACATGCAATATTTGTCATGGACATTGGCGGTGAACTTTTCTCTGTGGTTTCCAGAAAAGGCTGAGCAATATGAAGGTGCTCATCCGTTGAAGACTGGGAAGAACTGTGATCCTCTTGGGTGCAATCAACAACTGCAGATGGAACTGAAGGTTCTTGCAAAGTATCTGAAATGAACTCTTCCTCTGTTAATGGAACCTCCTTTATAGAACATTCATAAGATACTTCTTTTACAGAATTTAATTTATTGTCAAACAGTTGACTGGAAGGCTCACATTTCTGCGGTGTCTTATCAGAACTACATGAATCAGAAGGCTTGTTGTCAGTGAAGATTTAGGATTCATTATATTAAACTGTGTGAGCACTGCAAAGCTGGGAAGGGCTTGAAGAGGGCTCCAATTGAGATCCTGAAGGCCTTTATACTAGCTTCCCTACTGTCCAGGAACATTCTTCTGCAGCTGAGTCCTTGGGGTTTAAGCTGCTTTCTGATGTTTTTAGAATATCTGGGCAAGGAACTTCTTGCACATAGTAGTGGTTAGGACACTGCATGAAGAAAGAAGTTAGTCCCCCAATTAACATGTCAGTTCAGAAGAAGTGCACTTGGCAGGGTCTGTGGGTTCTGTCCAGCCACTGTAAGTTTCTGGGCATATGGAGCATTGAAAGGGCCATTGTGAAGTTCAAGGACCTTATGAGCCTCAAGAATATCTCTACCTAGCAAGAGTAAGAACTCGGCATGATTATCAAGGGGCGGAATCTCTCTGGCTATGTTCCTGAGATGACGGTGATGCTGTGCGGCTTCAGGTGTGGGAATCTCATCCCTTGTGTCCGGCAATTTGTCACACTCAATAAGGGTTGGAAGAGAGAGTTTCTTATCTCCTTTGATGGGCTTTAAGGTGAAACCATTAGCTCTTCTTCCTGAGGTTGTCACAAGACCAGAGCATGTTCCTAGGGTGTAGGGTGTAGTTTCTCCCTCTATCCTGAACAGATCAAAGAATATCTAGGACGAATTTCAGGGTACGGCCTTCTGAGTCATTAGACATCTTGGACATAGGATGATAAGCTTCTTCTTCTTCAGCAGCTTCTTCAAGAACTCTGAGTTCAGCCATGGCTGCTGCTTCTTCCCTTTCCTTCTGAAGGACCTCCAACTCAGCTTGAGCCTGTATAGCTACTTGATTAGCTTGAGATTGGGATTGTATAGCTGCTTGATTAGCTTAGAATTGGGCTTGTATAGCTGCTTGATTAGCTTGAGATTGGGCTTGTGTCTTTGCGACTTGTGCCTTTATGGCTGCTTCCTTTCTAATGCAGTGAGCTTGTACCTTTTTTGCTTCCGCTTTTGCAGGTGCCAACACCAATGAGGTACTCAGCGAAGAGTGCTTTGAGCGAGACCTTAGTGATGAGGACTGAGCAATAGATTTCGAGGAACGGGATGAAGCCTTGGAGCACCTTGAAAAGTTAGAATGGTGGGTGGGACACAGTTTCATATTGTTGTGATATCTTGTCCTCTAGCATTGTCTTGAATGCCATAAATCTGCTATATCTTGCATCATTAAGTGCAGTGTGGGTCTTTAATTCTAGGATGAATTCCTCTGAATTGAGACTTGATAACAGAGAAGAATATTTTTCAGACAGTGTCTAATAACTATCATAGGTCTTATTCAATTTTGTACACATGGCCTTTCATTGATCTTTGTTATAGGCTGATCCATGTGCAGCATCCATACATAGTTCAGTCTTTTCCCACAAAATACATAAATTATTGCATACCTCCATTGTGTCGGTTAGAAGGGCCTCTTTTATTTTTAATGAGGGCTTAGAAATCCTTCTAGCTGTGTCCTGCATTTCCATCTGTAACACAACAGCAACCTCAAGTGGTGGTTCAGTCTTTTAATAGCTTATAGCAGGCAGACTATATTTACCTCAGAAAACAGGCTGAATACAGTTCCTAGCCTGTATTAAACTGAAATTGCTAGAAGCTTCTGCGTTCCTAGTGAATGCAGTACTGGGCAGTATAAGATACTAACCTCCACTTTAGCATAACAGGAGACAAATGATGATGGCTATTTCTTAGAGGAGGAGAATATTCTTTTCTTAGCGGGAGAAGGAGAGTACTAATTCTTTTAATGTGGTGTTTCGAAATGTCAGCTTTATACAATCACGCATCTGTGAGGTGACAAGTTGAATCAGACATTCTCCACTTACAGTTTACTCATCAGACACCCAGGAGTTAATGAAGTAGTTTTTAATCCGGAGATTGTATTACAAGATATGCAGGAAATCCAGATGGTAAAAGAATTATGCCAACAATATTCTGCTTGATAAGAAGATGAGATACTACTCAGATTCTCCTCAGAATTAGAGCACACACAAACAGCAATACATGACTGGGGCAACAGGAAGTGGCTAGACTGAACCAACTAGAAGCTGAAACAGAGGGGGGAGGAGAAAAGAGGAGCATACCAATACACAATGCAAGATATTGAAACAGAACAAACTTTTTTTTTATTTCAAAACTTTATGAACATTTTTGTGTTATAAATTGAGTTTTTTATAGACCTCTTTCACAACTTCTAGTTGATAGACAGAAGGATGCGTGTGATTGTTTAGGTGCAGAGAGGATCATAAGCATAGAACCCTTTTTATTTTTTTTTATTCTGACGGCTCATGGACGCATTCTAGCTGGATGGTTTGGGATTCATTTCGGCAGCCGCATGGATAGTGCCCGTTTCATATACATTTTTTTTAATATTGTTTTTAAATATTTCATTTTAATCATTTTTTTCTCTTTTTTAACAGTTAAAGACTTAACCTCTTAGGGACACAGGGCTTACAGGTACACCGTGATGTCCTGGTACTTAAGAATACAGGGCGTACCTGTATGTCCTGTGTATTTCCGATCACCGCTGTGCAGTGTGCGGTGATCGGAACAAGGTACCTGCTGAAATCATTCAGCAGGTCCCCTGTTACAATGCCAAGCGGGTCCTGTGACCCCCCTATATCGGCGATCGCTGCAAACCGCAGGTCAATTCAGACCTTTGGTTTGCAGCGCTTTTTGAAGTTTCAGACCGTGGGGATCGGAAACTTAAAAATAGAATTTTTTTAGTTTTTATTACAACCCCCTGTCACCCTGCAGCCCTCTTTGAGATTCCCGGTGGGCAGTGCTATACATGCGGTGGGCGTGTGGGAGGCGGTGCAGCAGCCTGGATCACGATCCTCCGCCCGCCTCAACTCTAAAATTCAGGTCGGCCGAGCGGTATAGCAGAATGTCAGCACATTGCTGACACTCTGCAATAAACGGCTGAGATCTGTGCTGTGATGGCAGCCGTTTAACCCCTTCCATGCCACGGTCCGTAGGGACCGCTGTATGGAAGGGGATAACAGGGAGGGAGATTCCTCCCTCTCCCATCGGATGCTGCTATGCCCTTGTATCCCCCGATTCTTGACGGTATCACAGAGGGAGGGGGCCCCCTCCCTCCCCATCACCCGCTGCTCTGTTCTGGCAGCGGGTTATGATTACCATGGCAACAGGACGCCTTTACAGGCGTCCTGCTTGCCATGGTCATGGTAACTCTGATGAGACTTCATCTAAAGGCAGAAGTCTGATCAGACTTTGTAAAGTAAAAAATACTGTACAGTATACAATATAGTGTACTGTACTGTATTATACAGACATCAGACCCACTGGATCTTCAAGAACCAAGTGGGTCTGGAGAAAATAATTTAAAAAAAGTAAAAGAAAAACACACATTTATCACTGAATAAAAATGTCAAAAAATAAAATGCACTACACATATTAGGTATCGTTGCATCCATAAAAAACCTGCTCTATAAAAATATCACATGACATAACCCCTCAGGTGAACACCATAGAAAAAATGATGTAAAAAAGCCATTTTTTGTCACCTTTCATCACAAAAAGTGTAATACCAAGCGATCAAAAAGGTGTATGCCTTCCAAAATACTACCAATCAAACTGCTATCTCATCCCGGAAAAAATGAGCCCCTACATAGCACAATCGCCCCAAAAAATAAAAAAATATGACTCTCAGACTATGGAGACACTAAAACATGATTTTTTATATTTTTTTCTAAAATGCTGTTATTGTTTTAAAGTAAAATAAATAAAATAAAACTGAATATATATTTTAGGTATTGCCACATCCGTATAAACCTGATCTATAAAAATAATCACATGATCTAACCCCTCAGGTAAATACCATATAAAAAAAATAAATGAAAAGTGTCAAAAAAGCATTTTTGTCACCTCACATCAAAAGTGCAATAGCAAGCGATCACAAAGTTATATGCCTCCCAAAATAGTGCCAATCAGACCGTAATCTCATCCCGCAAAAAATGATACCCTACATAGGACAATCGCCCCACAAAATAAAAAAAATATGGCTCTCAGACTATGGAGACATTAAAACATGATTTTTTTTGTTTCAAAAATATTATTGTGTAAAACTTAAATAAATAAATAAAAAGTATATATATTAGGCAACACCATGTCCGTAACAACCTGCTCTATAAAAATAACACATGACCTATCCCCTCAGGTGAACAGAGCAAAAAAAATAATATAAATACGGTGTCAAAAGCCATTTTTGTCACCTTAAATCACAAAAAGTGCCCCTACATAAGACAGTCGCCCCCCCAAAAAATAAAAAATATAGCTTTCAGAATGTGGAGACACAAACATTTTTTTCAAAAATGCATTATTATGTAAAACTGAAACAAAACCCCCAAAAAAGGTATTGTTGCGTCTGTAACAACTTGCTGTATAGAAATAACACACTATCTAACCTGTCAGATAAACTGTGTAAATAACAAAAAATAAAAACTGTCCCAAAACAGCAATTTTTTGGCAAATTTTCCATTTTAATCCATTTTTACAGTAACAAAGCAATGGTTAACAGACAAACAAAACTCAATATTTATTGCCCTGATTCTGTAGTTTGCAGAAACACCCCATATGTGGTCGTAAACTGCTGTATAACCAAATGGCAGGGCGCAGAAGGAAGGGAACGTTATATGTTTTTGGAAGGCAGATATTGATGGACTGGTTTTTTGACACCATGTCCCATTTGAAGCCCGCCTGATGCACCCCTAGAATACAAACTCCAAAAAAATGATTCCATCTAAGAAAGTACACCCCTCAAGGTATTCAAAACTGATTTTTCAAACTTTGTTAACCCTTTAGGTGTTCCACAAGAGTTATTGGCAAATGGAAATGACATTTCAGAATTTCTATTTTGTTACCTTGCCTCAAAAAAGTATAATATAGAGCAACCAAAAATCATATTTACCCTAAAATAATACCAACAAAACTGCCACCTTATACTGTAGTTTCCAAAATAGGCTCAGGCATTTTTGGAGTTTCTACTGTTGTTTATCTCCATTTGCCATTAACTCTTGTGGAACACCTAAAGGGTTAACAACATTTGTAAAATCAGTTTTGAATACCTTGAGCGGTTTTGTTTCTAGAATGGGGTCATGTTTGGGTGATTTTTAATATGTAAGCCTCACAAAGTGACTTCAGACCTGGACTAGTCCTTAAAAAGTGAGTTTTGGAAAATTTCTGAAAAATGTCTAAATTTGCTTTTAAACTTCTAAGCCTTGTAACGTCCCAAAAAAATAAAATGGCATTCCCAAAATGATCCATACATGAAGTAGACATATGGGGAATGTAAATTAATAACTATTTTTGGAGGTATTACTGTGCATTATAGAAGTAGAGAAATTGAAACTTGGAAAGTTGCAAATTTTTCTACATTTTTGGTAGATTTGATATTTTTTTATAAATAAAAATGAACTTTTTTGACTCAATTTTGCCACTGTCAAGAAGTACAATGTGTGGCTAAAAACAATCTCAGAATAGCCTGGATAATAAAAGCATTTTAAAGTTATCTCCACATAAAGTGACACTTGTCAGATTTTCAAAAAATGGCCTGGTCCTTAAGGTGTAATATGGCCGTGTCCTTAAGGGGTTAAAAAAGCAATGGTATTCCTGCCGGAATTAATTCCGGCAGGAACTTAACATCAAGCAGCGTAGTGGTGATGTCTAGAGATGAGCGAATTGAAGCTGACAAAGTCGAATGTGTTCCGAATTTCAGGAAAAATTAGATTCTGAACGAATACGAATTTCCTCACGCTTCGTGTTAGTGAATCGCAACTTTTATTAAAATGGCAGATAAAATGGCGGCTACATATGTGAGGACATGGAGCAAGAAACTCTGGGAAGGGGGGATGACCCATAATGCCATGCATGCAGCCAATCAGCAGCCAGCCTGGGGATGTCACAGACACTATAAATATGGCGGCCATCTAAGATTCTGCCATTCATCAGTGTACTTTGTTCAGAGACAGACGTGTATGCAGACGCTAGGGAGAGTCAATGAAAGAACAACTAATTGTTTTAAAAAAAAAGCAAAGAAGCGATTCACTAGTGCAGGGAAAGAATAGTGAGAGGAATCAATTCACAGACAGGGAGAGATAGGGAGAATCATAGGAAAAAGTTAGTTGTGCAGGGAAACATTACTTGGGGATCCATATGGTCTCATAATTCAGCTCTGTCATTCCAGCAATTAGTTATTGGGGTGCAAGTGCTATGTTGAAAAGCCTGTAGTGGCTTATATCTGTGGAAAAAGAGAAATATATACTCTGATTCTCTGTTCACTGCAGCAATATATGGTAAAAGCATTTAGTGCCCTATTATAGTACAATACCAGAAAAATAAACACAGTTGACATTTGGTGTTATTAGCTCTAAAAGCGCTTATTGCCAGTTCAGTACAACCCAAGAAAAATATACGATGTTGACATTTTGGTGTTATTTACGCTAAAACCATATATTGCCAGTACAGTACAACCCATGAAAAGTATACCCTGTTCACATTTTGGTGTTATTTGCGCTAAAAGCGTATATTGCCAGTTCAGTACAACCCGTGAACAATATATATGCTGTTGACACTTTGGTGTCACTTTGTGCAGTTTTTTGCAGTTCTGAGAGAGACAGCAGTGTTATTGCTCTGCTCTCTGCTTCCCTGTGTCATTACATTAGATAGTTAGTTAGTTAGCTTATATATATAATACAGATAGTGTGAGATAGTCAGTGCAGATTAGATATAGTGTAGCTCATAGAGATGTCCCAAACAATTCGCCGGCGAACAGTTCCCGGCGAACATAGCTTGTTCGCGTTCGCCTCTGCCGGGCGAACATATGCGATGTTCGGTCCGCCCCCTATACATCATCATTGAGCAAACTTTGACCCTGTACCTCACAGTCAGCAGACACATTCCAGCCAATCAGCAGCATACCCTCCCTCCCAGACCCTCCCATCTCCTGAACAGCATCCATTTTAGATTCATTTGGAATTTGCAGTCTTAGTGAGAGGAGGGAGAGTGTAATTGCTGCTGATTTAATAGGGAAATCAATAGCTAGGCAAGTGAATTCAGTGTCCACTCCAGTCCTGAAAGACTCATCTGATCTCTGCTGTAAGGACAGCGTCCTGACAGCACCCAAAAAGCCCTTTTAGGGCTGCAACATTAGTCTGCTTTTTTTTCCTTTATATGCATATTGCAGTTGCATGGCCTGCCTGTGTGTGAGGAGCTGCAGACCCACAGACTGTAGTGTGCCCACTGCCAGTGCCCACCCCTGTCATCCCGTGTGGCACAGGACTTTGCATAAAAAAAAGGCATTTAATTTTTACACTTTAATCTAAGGTTAGTTGCCTGCCAGTGTGTGTCAGGCTGACTTCCAGTGACTGTAGTGTGCCCACTGCCAGTGCCCACCACTCATACCGGCTGGCACAGGACTTTGCATCAAAAAGGCATTTAATTTTTACACTTTAGTGTAATTTCAGCTGCTTGCCTGCTGCTAGTGTGTGTCAGGCCGACTTCCACTGACTGTAGTGTGCCCACTGCCAGTGCCCACCCCTGTCATCCCGTGTGGCACAGGACTTTGCATCAAAAAAGGCATTTAATTTTTACACTTTAATCTAAGGTTAGTTGCCTGCCAGTGTGTGTCAGGCTGACTTCCAGTGACTGTAGTGTGCCCACTGCCAGTGCCCACCACTCATACCGGCTGGCAGAGGACTTTGCATCAAAATAGGCATTTAATTTTTACACTTTAGTGTAATTTCAGCTGCTTGCCTGCTGCTAGTGTGTGTCAGGCCGACTTCCACTGACTGTAGTGTGCCCACTGCCAGTGCCCACCCCTGTCATCCCGTGTGGCACAGGACTTTGCATCAAAAAAGGCATTTAATTTTTACACTTTAATCTAAGGTTAGCTTGCCTGCCAGTGTGTGTCAGGCTGACTTCCAGTGACTGTAGTGTGCCCACTGCCAGTGCCCACCCCTGTCATCCCGTGTGGCACAGGACTTTGCATCAAAAAAGGCATTTAATTTTTACACTTTAATCTAAGGTTAGTTGCCTGCCAGTGTGTGTCAGGCTGACTTCCAGTGACTGTAGTGTGCCCACTGCCAGTGCCTACCACTCATACCGGCTGGCAGAGGACTTTGCATCAAAATAGGCATTTAATTTTTACACTTTAGTCTAATTTCAGTTGCTTGCCTGCTGCCAGTGCGTGTCAGGCCCACTTCCACTGACTTTAGTGTGCCCACTGCCAGTGCCAACCACTGATACCGGGTGGCACAGTAGCTTGCCGATAAATAAGGCATTTCATTTTTACACATTAGTCTAATTTCAGTTGCTTGCCTCCTGCCAGTGTGTGTCAGGCCCACTTCCACAGACTGTAGTGTGCCCACTGCCAGTGCCAACCACTGATACCGGGTGGCACAGTAGCTTGACGATAAATAAGGCATTTAATTTTTACACATTAGTCTAATTTCAGTTGCTTGCCTGCTGCCAGTGTGTGTCAGGCCCACTTCCACAGACTGTAGTGTGCCCACTGCCAGTGCCCACCACTGATACAGGGTGGCACAGTACCACTTATCGAAAAAAAATGACAGGCAGAGGCAGGCCACTCCGCAGGGGCCGTCGTGGTCGTGGTGCTGTGATTTCCACTGTCCCTGGAATAATGCCTAGTGTTCAGAGGCCATGTACCCTGAACCCGAAAAATTCTGAGGACGTAGTTGACTGGCTTAGACAGGACACCCAATCTTCAACAGCTTCCGCTAAGAACCTTGACGCACCATCTTCCTCCAGCTCAGCTTTGGTCACCTGCTCTCAAGTTACCACGCACCCGCCTGCCGCTGATAGGAATAGTACTAGTTAAGACACCACTCATATAGGGTGTCACAGCACATTGCTCTGTGCACGCGCAGTGCCCCAATTTGGGAGTATGAGGACCGACCAAGCTGCTTTTTCCATCTCCCGGTTCCTGAAATCAATTAAGTTTGTTGTATGAGAGTTTGGTCTGTCATTGTGAAGGCAGTCGAAGGTACCAGGCCTAAATTTTTTTCACAAAAGGCAATCCCTGATATGGGATGTAACAGGGATTAAACTGATGAGAATAGTACTACAGAAAATAACACTCATATCGGGTGTGACAGTAAATTGCACGGCGCAGACGCAGTGACCGTGGATTAAAACAAAGGGGAGGGAGCCAGCGTTTTTTAACCATCTCCCCGTTCTAAAAATCTATTCAATAAATGGCCCCCAGATAGGGACGTTAGAGGGATTAAACTGATGAGAATAGTACTACAGAAAATACCACTCATATCGGGTGTGACAGTAAATTGCACAGCGCAGACGCAGTGACCGTGGATTAAAACAGAGTGGAGGGAGCCAGCGTTTTTTAACCATCTCCCTGTTCGAAAAATCTATTCAATAAATGGCCCCCAGATTGGGGACGTTAGAGGGATTAAACTGATGAGAATAGTACTACAGAAAATACCACTCATATCGGGTGTGACAGTAAATTGCACGGCGCAGACGCAGTGACCGTGGTTTAAAACAAAGGGGAGGGAGCCACCGTTTTTTAACCATCTCCCGTTCGAAAAATCTATTCAATAAATGGCCCCTAGATTGGGGACGTTAGAGGATTAAACTGATGAGAATAGTACTATAGAAAATACCACTCATATCGGGTGTGACAGTAAATTGCACGGCGCAGACGCAGTGACCGTGGTTTAAAACAAAGGGGAGGGAGCCAGCGTTTTTAACCATCTCCCCGTTCGAAAAATCTATTCAATAAATGGCCCCCAGATTGGGGACGTTAGAGGGATTAAACTGATGAGAATAGTACTATAGAAAATACCACTCATATCGGGTGTGACAGTAAATTGTACAGCGCAGAAGTAGTGACCGTGGATTAAAACAGAGTGGAGGGAGCTAGCGTTTTTTTAACCATCTCCCCGTTCGAAAAATCTATTCAATAAATGGCCCCCAGATTGGGGACGTTAGAGGGATTAAACTGATGAGAATAGTACTATAGAAAATACCACTCATATCGGGTGTGACAGTAAATTGCACGGCGCAGACGCAGTCACCGTGGTTTAAAACAGAGTGGAGGGAGCCAGCGTTTTTTTAACCATCTCCCCGTTCGAAAAATCAATTCAATTCACCTTTTGGGGACCCTTGGTGTTGTACGTGGCTGGGTGGAGGAAGAAACCTTCAATGACATCACCGGGATGTGGCTAGCTTGGTATCCAACCTTGTGCAAATGGGGAGTTTGCGGTTCTGCAAATGGACTGTTTGCGGTTGTTTGTGGTGCATTAAAAGAAGAGTTTGATATGTCAATGTCTGTGAAGCGGGCGTAACCCTTACACTACCTGATCGATACAACATCATACCTGATTGTATACACACACTGGATGTTTTAAAGCATGTTATTCCAAACAATTTAGGAATGTTACGTGATTTATGCCCTTTATGGATTAAAACCCGACTCTGCGTCCACTACGTAATTTTCCACGGGAGTTTTGCCATGGATCCCCCTCCGGCATGCCACAGTCCAGGTGTTAGTCCCCTTGAAACAACTTTTCCATCACTATTGTGGCCAGAAAGAGTCCCTTTGGTTTTTAAAATTCGCCTGTCTATTGAAGTCTATGGCGGTTCGCCCGGTTCGCCTGTTCGCGAACATTTGCGGAAGTTCGCGTTCGCTGTTCGCGAACTGAAAATTTTATGTTCGCGACATCACTAGTTATTTGCGCTAAAAGCGTTTATTGCCATATGTAAGAATAGAGATGTCGTGAACATAAAATTTGCCGTATGTTCACGAATGGGCAAACCGGGCAAACCGCCATAGACTTTGATAGGCAGGCAAATTTTAAAACCCACATGGACTCTTTCTGGCCACATTAGTTATGGAAAAGTTGTTTTAAGGGGACTAACACCTGGACTGTGGCATGCCGGAGGGGGGTTCATGGCAAAACTCCCATGGAAAATTACGTAGTGGCACGAGTCGGGTTTAACCATAAAGCATAAATCACGTACATTCTAAATTGTTTGGAATAACATGCTTTAAAACATCCAGTGTGTGTATACAATCAGGTATGATGTTGTATCGATCAGGTAGTGTAAGGGTTACGCCCGCTTTGGGAAAATTATGTAGTGGATGCAGAGTCAGGTTTTAATCCATAAAGGGCATAAATCACCTAACATTCCTAAATTGTTTGGAATAAGGTGCTTTAAAACATCCAGTGTGTGTATACGATCAGGTATGATGTTGTATCGATCGGGTAGTGTAAGGGTTAAGCCCGCTTCACAGTGACAGACCTAACTGTGACAGACCAAAGTCCCCGTTTAACGCACCGCAAACAACCGCAAACAGTCCATTTGCACAACCGCAAACTCCCCATTTGCACAAGATTGGATACCAAGCTAGCCATGTCCCGTTCCTTGTCCTCACTGACATCATTGAAGTTCTCTTCCTCGCGCAATGTACTGTGCCACCCAATATGAGTGGTGTGTTCAGTAATCAGTAGTACTATTTTTATCAGTTTAATCCCTGTTACGTCCCTTATCAGAGGACGTGTATCAAATAGATTTTAGGAACCAGGAGATGGAAAAAGAAGCTTGGTCGGTCCTCTTACTTCCATTTTTGGGGCACTGTGCTTCCACCGTGCAATGTATTGTGCAACCCTATATGAGTCGAGTGTTACTTAGTACAATTCTTATCAGTTTAATCCCTGTTAATTCCCCTATCAGGGGACCTGTATTGAATAGATTTTAGGAACCGGGAGATGGAAAAGAAAGCTTGGTCGTTCCTCTTACTTCCAATTTGGGGCACTGCGCGTGCGCCGTGCAGTGTACTGTGCAACCGTATATGAGTGGTGTGTTAACTAGTACTATTCTTATCAGTTTGATCCCTGTTACGTCCCCTATCAGGGGATGTGTATCGAATAGATTTTAGGAATCGGGAGATGGAAAAAGAAGCTTGGTCATTCCTCTTACTTCCAATTTGGGGCACTGCGCGTGCACTGTGCAATGTAATGTGCAACCCTATATGAGTGGTGTGTTAACTAGTACTATTCTGATCATTTTAATCCCTGTTACATCCCCTATCAGGGGACGTGTATCGAATAGATTTTAGACAACCGCAAAGAGTTGTCAATAGTTGACACACTCATAACATAAATTTTATTCCTCTATGCTTGGTGTAGTGATGACTGTGCTCGTGCACACGTTTAGAAGGTTGCAGGCGATGGAGGTTTTTCAAAGCCTATGGTCCTGCTGAGGTAGTTCAGTGACAGTTAAGTGACCCAGAAAACAATGATTCTGCAGTTTGGGCCCATTGTTGGCCTAGTAGGCTTTAATGATCACCTTAGATCAGGGGTCCTAAAACTTTTTAAACCGGGGGCCACTTCACTGTCCCTCAGACCGTTGGAGGGCCGGACTATATTTTTTAAAGGGGTATTCCCATCTTGGACAATAGGGGAATATTGTTAGGTGCAGGTCCCACCGCTGGGACCCGCACCTATATAGAGAATGAAGCCCCGGAAATGAATGCGAGTGTACTGCACATGCACTGCCCATGCTCCCATTCATTTCTATGAGGCTGACGGAAATAGCTGAGCCAGTGCTCTGCTATTTTCGGCAGCCCCATAGAAATTAATGGAGGGAGGCTGCGCATGCGTAGTGCGCCCTCCTTCACTTTTGGGGCTCCGTTCTCTTTATCAGTGCGGGTCCCAGCGGTGGGACCCACACCTATAGGACAATTGGGGCATATTCTACCTAGCGATATGCCCCCATTGTCCAAGATGGGAAAATCCCTTTAACTATGACCAAATTCCTATGCACACTGCACATATGTTATTTTGAAGTGAAAAAAACCAAAAGGTAACAAATACAATATAAATTTGTAAAGTTAAAATAAATCAACAGACTTACCAGTACTTCAATGGGAACTGTGGGCCTGCTTTTGGCTAATGAGATGGTCAATGTCCGGTTCCATATTTGTCACTGCTAGTCGTAACAAGTGATGCAAGTGTGCATCAGTTAATCTAGATCTGGTTGGAGATTTCAGATGTTTCATTCTGGAAAAAGTCTGTTCACAGACATAAGTGCTGCCAAAGATGGTTACCATTTTGAGTGCATGGTTCCTGAGATTAGGATATGTCTCAGAGGGAGAGATGCATAGAAATTAGGAAGGCTGCTTGACTTGAATGCGTCTTTCAGAGAGTCACAATTCTGCAGTTCAGCTAGTTCCATTTGGTAAATTGTATGGACATTTTCAATGTCAACAGAAAATGGGTTACGGAAAAGCTGTATGTCCTGTTCATGGAGATGAAGCTCTTTAAATCTAAATTTGAACTCCTTTTGCAACGTTTCCAGTGAGTCCACACATGTTTTGTTTGGGAATGGAACCAATGGTTTTTCCGCTAACACGTTTTGAGTTGTGGGGAGATGGCAGAAGTTTTCCTCCTTCACTTGTTTGATGAGGAGGCCTAATTTTACTTCAAATGCTTTCACATGTGATTGCATATCACAGATTAGCTTCCCTTTTCCCTGAAGTTGCAGATTGAAACTGTTGAGTAGCTCTGTTATATCTGTCAGAAAGGCAAGGTGCCATTTCCATTCTGCATCATTGAGCTCTGGTACTTCTTTGTTTTTTGAAAGTAGAAAAGCTGAAATCTGTGGAAGTAAGTCATAGAAACGTCTCAAAACTCTCCCTCGACTCAACCAACGTACTTCTGTGTGGTACAGAACATCTTCATAGGCGACATTCAGCTCAGACAGAAATTCCTGAAATTGTCTGTGGTTTAGTGCATGAACTCTAATGAAGTAAACACAAGATACCACAATTTTCATAACAGAGTCCCACTTCAGTGATTTACAACACAGCGCTTGTTGGTGGATGAGGCAGTGTATGGTAATTGGATGAGGATGATTATGTTTGTCCATCTCTTGTTTAATGTGAGCAATTACTCCTTTCTTAGACCCTACCATGCTAGGAGCCCCATCAGTTGTCACACTGGCTAGTTTAGCCCAATCCAGCTCCAAACCATTCACAGTTTGGCAAAGCTTTTCATATATATCCGCTCCTGTGGTTGTACCTTTGATGCTTTGCAGTGCAGCAAGCTCTTCTGTGACTTCAAAATAGTCATTCACCCCACAAATGAAAATGAGAAGTTGGGCAGAATCACGAACATCATTGCTTTCGTCGAGTGCCAAGGAAAAATAGCAATTTTTTTTTGCAGAGGTTTGCAAATGCTGATGCAAATTGTCTCCCATTTCTTCAATCCTTCGTGTCACTGTAGGTCCTGAAAGACTCACTGTACTAAATAAATCGGACTTCTCTGGACACATCTCTTTGGCAACAGAAAGAAGGCATTCTTTCACAAATTCTCCCTCCATAAATGGTCTGCCAGTGCGCGCTATTAGCTTGGCAACTTGAAAACTTGCTCGCAGTGATGAAATATTTAGCTGCTTCACAAAAGTATTTTGCTGAGTTGTCAATGTATGTTTCAGTTTTAATATTTTATCTTTTCTCACTTCTCCGACCAAACAATCATATTTATCTTTATTTTGAGTTTGATAGTGGCGACGCAAATTGTATTCTTTGAACGCAGCAACTATATTCTGGCATATCAGACACACAGCTTTTTCTTTATACCGCATGAAAAAGTAATCGTAAGTCCACTGTTCTTTGAATATCCTACACTCAGAGTCAATTTTTCGTTTTCTTGACATCATTGTTTCCTAGGGATTCAAAATTGCTATTAGTAAAATACCAATGTGTGTGTGTATATATATATATATATATATATATATAAATACACACGTACACCAAGTGTATGAACCCCTACTTAAGGCCTCTGCCCCCCGACACTTACCTCTTGCAGGCTTTTCTATGCAGACCAGCTCAGTCCCTGACGGGGTTCTGTTATCTCTCCCTATATAACGGGCCAAATTGATATGTTCTAAATCCGAACACTGAAAAGGAAACGCGTATCAAATCTTAGTTTTTCTACCAAGGAGACCCCTTTAATCAGTAATCTTTTTTACACTTCAGTTGACATTCTGGTTTGGAATGGCTATATAAGCAGGAAGATCCTATTTTATTATCGTGGTTGGCCCATGGAAAGAAAACTGGCAGTTTTCACCATTATATGACCTGTTGAAATGCAGAATGGCACCCTGATATTTTATTATCCAAGTCACTTTGAGGAAGAAATGAGAGCATGCCAACCCAGCTAACTGCCAGTTTTCTTTCCATGGGCCAACCACGATAATAAAATAGGATCTTCCTGCTTATATAGCCATTCCAAACCAGAAAGTCAACTCAAGATGAGGAAATAGTAAGTAAATATTCTCTAAAATACATTTTTCCCTACCCTTTATCCGGACTTCCTGTGACGCAGCTGAATATGAGGTTCCGAAGTTGGTTCTTTGAATATCCTACACTTGGAGTCACTTCTTTTTCTTCAAAATATTGTTTCCTAGGGATTCCAAAATGCGAGTAGTAAAATACCAATATGTGTGTGTGTATATATATATATATATAGATAGATATATATACACACACAGTGTATGAACCCCCACTTAAGGCCTCTGCCCCCCGACGTGGACACTTACCTCTTGAAGGCTTTTCTATGCAGACCAGCTCAGTCTCTGACGGGGTTCTGTTATCTCTCCCTATATAACGGGCCTGAAACGAAATGCGTATCAGATTTTTAAACTTAAAGGAAACCCCTTTCATCAGGAATCTTTTGTACACTTCAGTTGATTTTCTGTTTTTGAATGGCTATATAAGCAGGATGCTATTTTATTATCATGGTTGCCCCATGGAAAGAAAACTGGCAGTTGGTTTGGTTGGCATGCTCTCATTTGTTTCCCAAAGAGACTTGGATAATGAAATATCAGGCTGCAAGTCTGCATTTCAATAGGTCAGATTCTGACCTATTGAAATGCAGACTGACACCCTGATATTTCATTATCAAGTGTCACTCTGACTGACCTGTTGACATGCAGACTGGCAGTTTGTTATCCAAGTCTCTTTGAGTAAGAAATGAGAGCATGCCAACCCAGCTAACTGCCCGTTTTTTTCCCCATGATAATAACATAGCACCCTGCCTATGACATTCAAAACCAGAAAATCAAATGAAGATGAGGAAATAATAGCGCTAAAATACAAATTTCCCTACCCCTGAACGTCTCCTTCTCCATTTTTCTTACTGTGACGCAGCTGCAAATGCGCTCACAGGTTTGTACTCAGCTGCACGCACACGGCACGTGGGTTAGGAGTGAGTGCACCTGTGTGGCAAGCCTAACAGAGCGCAGGACAACAGTTCCCCAGCGGTTCAGCAAGCCCAGGGCTCCCTTTGAAAATTATGTGCCACAGTGGCCCCCATTTTCATGTCCCAACAGACAGTACCAGTGGCCACCATTTTCATGTCCCCCACAGACAGTGCCAGTGACCACCCTTTTCATGTCCCCCACAGACAGTGCCAGTGGCCGTCTATTTCATGTCCCCCACAGACAGTGGCCACCATTTTCATGTCCCCCACAGACGGTGCCACTGTCTGTGGAGGCATGAAAATGGCGACCACTGTCTGTGAGGGACATGACAGCGCCACTGTCTGTGGGGACATGAAAATGGCGGCCACTGTCTGTGGGGGACATGAAAATGGCGGCCACTGTCTGTGGGGGACATGAAAATGGCGGCCACTGTCTGTGGGGGACATGAAAATGGCGTCCACTGTCTGTGGGGGACATGAAAATGGTGGCCACTGTCTGTGGGGTACATGAAAATGGCGGCCACTGTCTGTGGGGGACATGAAAATGGTGGTCACTGTCTGTGGGGGACATGAAAATGGCATGTTCATGTCCGCCACAAAGAAGTGGCCATCATTATCATGTCCCCCGCATTGGCCCCGCCCCCCCATTGTAAAAAATGCCCACCCCACACTGTCTCCCCATTGTGCCACACTAACGCACCCATAGTTGTTCAGGCTGTCCTGTCCATGAGACTCTCAGGCTTGACTCTGAGCCTGAGGCTTCTTCTCACTGCTCCGGGCGGGTGATGATATGAGAAGCAGAGTGTGCGGGCGGCGGCGCTAACTCACTGTAGGTCACGCGTCGCCTGAGAGGAACAGGCGCGTGACATCAGTGAGCGCCGGCCAACCCGTACGTACCGCCGGAGCAGAGCTGACATCGGAGGGAGGAAGCCAGGGCACAGGAGAAGGAGAACAGAGGTGCGCGCAGCGGGCCGGATCGGAGTCCTCGGCGGGCCGCATGTGGCCCGTAGTTTGAGGATCCCTACCTTAGATGATCACAAAGAAAATTAAATTTTTTTCTATGAAAATCTATCCAGCCGATTGCTTTTGGTCTGTTCACAATGGAGCAATGACCTTATCATCTGGGGTGTGCCAACATTGCCAACACACTCATAGAGGTGATCGCTTCATTGTGATATGCAAGCCCCTTCACAACAACAAGGTAACGATCACGAAGGGGAATTGACACATGTATGTGCCTTTTTTTTTTTTTTTTGCAGCCACAGTGCAGCACCTGAGGCCAGAAAAATTAGGCATATACACATGCCTGAAAAATTAGGTTTATTGTTGCAGACAGAAAAATTGATGTTTTCCCGGCAGAAAGTGTACTAAAACATTTGTGCCTTGAACCCTAGTTGGTGGCGGAGAAGTCACGCAAGTCATCCGGCATGCAGAGATTAAATACAGCAGTGTGGGGACCATTCTTAGCCCAAGGCATCTAATCAGGCCTTTTTTTAGTCAAATGCATCCTCCACTGTCAGTCCCTTCGGTATCCACGCCTCATTCATCTTAATAAAGGTGAGGTAATGTACACTTTTTTGACCTAGGTGACTTCTCTTGTCAGTGACAATACCTCCTGCTGCACTGAAGGTCCTTTCTGACAGGACACTTGAAGCGGGGCATGCCAGAAGTTCTATCGCAAATTGGCATAGCTCAGGCCACAGGTCAAGCCTGCACACCCAGTAGTCAAGGGGTTCATCGCTCCTCAGAGTGTCGATATCTGCAGTTAAGGCGAGGTAGTCTGCAACCTGCAGGTCGAGTCGTTCTCTGAGGGTGGACCCCGAGAGGCTGTAGCGATGCGTGGGACTTAAAAAGCTCTGCATGTCCTCCATCAACAACACGTCTATAAAGCGTCCTGTCCTTGCCGGCGTGGTCGTGGTAGGAGGAGGATTACTTTCACCTCTTCCCTGTTAGATTCCCGTTGTGCTGTGACATCATCCTTATACGCTGTGTAAAGCATACTTTTTAACTTGTTTTGGAAGTGCTGCATCCTTTTCCGACTTCTGGGAATTTGGTAACATTTCAGCCACTTTCTGCATATACCGGGGGTCTAGTAGCATGGCCACTGAGTACAGGTCGTTCTCCTTCAGCCTTTTTATACGAGGGTCCCTCAACAGGCATGACAGCATGAAAGACCCCATTTGCACAAGGTTGAATGCCGAGCTACTCATGTCCCGTTCCTCGTACTCACTGATGTCATTGAAGGTCTGTTCTTCCCCCCAGCCACGTACAACACCACGGGTCCCAGATAGGTGACAACAACGAGCAACCTGGGATGCCTGCTGTGGTTGGTCTTCCTCCTCCTCAAAGCCATATTCCTCCTCTGACTCCTCTTCCTCAGACTCCTCTTCCAGCGTTGCTGCAGGTCCAGCAAGCGATGATGATAAGGCTGTTTCTGGTGGTGATGGTGACCACAACTCTTCCTCTTCCTCTTCACGCTCATCTACGGCCTGATCCAGCAATCTTTGCAGGGCACGCTCCAGGAAGAAAACCAATGGGATGAGGTTGCTGATGGTGCCTTCGGTGCGACTGACTAGGTTTGTCACCTTCTCAAAAGGACGCATGAGCCTACAGGCATTGCGCATGAGCGTCCAGTAATGTGGCAAAAAAATACCAAGTTCCGCAGAGGCTGTCCTAGCATCCCGGTCATACAAATACTCGTTGACAGCTTTTTCTTGTTGGAGCAGGAGGTCGAACATTAGGAGTGTTGAATTCCAACGTGTCGGGCTGTCGCAAATCAAGCACCTCACTGGCATGTTGTTTCGCCACTGAATATCGTAAAAGTTCGCCATGGCCATGTATGAACGCCTGAAATGGCCACACACCTTCCTGGCCTGATTGAGAACGTCCTGTAAGCCTGGGTACTTACACACAAAGCAGTGTACAATCAAATTCAACACATGTGCCATGCACGGCATGTGTCAACTTGCCCAAATTTAATGCCGCCAACAGATTGCTTACGTTGTCACACACCACTTTGCCGATCTCGAGTTGGTGCGAGGTCAGCCACTGATCCACCCGTGTGTTCAGGGCGGACAGGAGTGCTGGTCTGGTGTGACTCTCTGCTTTCAGGCAAGTCAACCCCAAGACGGCGTAACACCGGGATGTGGAATAGCCCATGGGGAACGGGGGGGGGTGTAGTTGATGATGTGGAGCAAGACTCAGCAGCAGAAGAGGACTCAGCCAAGGAGGTTAGCGAAGAGGATGGAGTAGGAGGAGTAGAGTAGGTGGCAGCAGGCCTGCCTGAAAGCCTCGTGGTAGTGTCACCAACTCCGCTGCAGAGCCACGCATTCCATGCTTGGCAGCCATCAGCAGGTTTACCCAATGCACAGTGTACGCGATATACCTGCCCTGACCGTGCTTTGCAGACGAGGTATCAGTGGTCAGATGGACCCTTGCCCCAACACCAGTGTGCCAGACATGTAATGACTTCCTTTACCACAATAGAGTACAGGTTGGGGATAGCCTTTTGTGAAAAATAGTTTCGGCCGGGTACCTTCCACTGGGGTGTCCCAATAGCTACAAATTTTTTGAAGGACTCAGACTCCACCAGCTTGTATGGTAAAAGCTGGCAGGTTAAGAGTTCGTCAATCCAGCTGTCAGACGCCAGGCAAGGGGGTGACTCTGTGACATTGGCTTCTTACGCTCAAACATTTCCTTGACAGACACCTGACTGTGGGCAGATGAGCAGGAACTGCTGAAGGTGAGCGGCGGCGTGGCGGGTGGTTGAGAAGCAAGGAGGACAGCAGTGGTTGACGTGGCTGAAGATGCTGGACCAGTAGGAGGATGGTGGCTTTGAGTTTTTGTGCTGCTATGTTGTACTCATATGTTGATTATGTACTCATGTGTCTTCGCAAAGCAGTTCCACCTAGGTGGGTGTTGGACTTCCCACGAGTCAGTTTCTTTTGGCACAGGTTGCAAATGGCATCGCTGTTATCAGAGGCAGACACACACAAAAAAATGCCACACTGCTGAGCTTTGCAATGATGGCATTCTGGTGGTGGCAACAGCATTTGTTGATTGGCGTGCTGTCTGGCTTACCCCGGGTGCCAATAAGTGCTGTCTGACTATGCCACTAGCTCCTTGCGATGACCTCCCCCTGCTTCCAACTCATCTCCTCCTCATCTCTGTCTCCCCATCTTAACTTTCCCCCTGTTCTTCTTCTCTTCTCACCACATGACATCCACGGAGACATCGTCATCATCAACCGCCTCACTTGTGTCTGACAACTCAGCAAAGGAAGTAGCAGCGGGTACAACATCATCATCATCACACTGTACGTCCATATGTGTAATGCTGCCTAGCTGAGACATATCCCTGTTATCTACATCCTCTGGCAATAACGTTTGCGCATCACTTATTTCTTCCAACTGATGTGTAAATAAATCCTCTGACAGATCAAATGAAGCGGCTGTAGTGCTAGTGTTGGTGGTGGCGGCAGGCGGGCGAGTGGTAACTTGAGAGGTGCCCGAAGCTGAGCTGGAGGAGGATGGTGCATCAAGGTTCTGAGCGGAAGCTGTAAAGCCAGTCAACTATGTCCTCAGAATTTTTCGAGTTCAGGGTATGTGGCCTCTGAACACTGGGCATTATTCTAGGGCCAAAGGAAATCACAGCACCATGACGGCCCATGCGGGGTGGCCTGCCTCTGCCTGTCATTTATTTTTTGATTAGTCACCCTATATGAGTGGTGGGCAGTGGGCACAGTACAGTATGTGTGCCTGACACACACTGGCAGGCAATTGAAATTATATTAAAGGGTAAAAATAAAAAGCCTTATTTATCGGCAAGCTACTGTGCCACCCGGTATGAGTGGTGGGCATTGGCAGTGGGCACACTACAGTCAGTGGAAGTGGGCCTGACACACACTGGCAGGCAACTAACCTTAGATTAAAGGGTAAAAATGAAATGCCTTATTTATCGGCAAGCTACTGTGCCACACGGTATGAGTGGTGGGAACTGGCAGTGGGCACACTACAGTCAGTGGAAGTGGCCCTGACACACACTGGCAGGAAACTATCCTTAGAATAAAGGGTAAAAATTAAATGCCTTATTTATCGGCAAGCTACTGTGCCACCCGGTATGAGTGGTGGGCACTGGCAGTGGGAACAATACAGTCAGTGGAAGTGGGCCTGACACACACTGGAAGCAGGAATATGCAAAATAAATGTGGAGCCCCAGTAATGGGTCTACAACACAATGAAAGCCAGATATCCCTCAAAGGAAGGAAAACCAAGCGAAGGGGTGACTCCATCACAGAGATCACCAAATCCACCATATTTAGTGGTCCCTATGTCAAGATCCCGCTTTTTTACAAGCTTTAAGGATGTGACAGGGAAAACCTAAGCTAGGTATCCATCCACAGACAGCTGTTTCGGGGTGTTGCCCCTCATCAGTGTGGAGTAGGATTCTGGCTAACCGGGAGCAATGCTTCGGAGACTACTCAAACACAACAATAGCTGATCTCAGGAGACCAGCTACAAACACCGCGGAGCCTCACTTAAGAGTCTCAACACAGCAATCCGAAGTGCAAAGTTCCCTGGGAAACAGGAATATGCAAAATAAATGTGGAGCCCCAGTAATGGGTCTACAACACAATGAAAGCCAGATATCCCTCAAAGGAAGGAAAACCAAGCAAAGGGGTGTCTCCATTACAGAGATCACCAAATACACCATATTAAGTGGCCCCTATGTCAAGATCCCGCTTTTTTACAAGCTTTAAGGATGTGACAGGGAAAACCTAAGCTAGGTATCCATCCACAGACAGCTGTTTCGGGGTGTTGCCCCTCATCAGTGTGGAGTAGGATTCTGGCTAACCGGGAGCAATGCTTCGGAGACTACTCAAACACAACAATAGCTGATCTCAGGGAGACCAGCTACAAAAAACACCGCGGAGCCTCACTTAAGAGTCTCAACACAGCAATCCGAAGTGCAAAGTTCCCTGGGAAACAGGAATATGCAAAATAAATGTGGAGCCCCAGTAATGGGTCTACAACACAATGAAAGCCAGATATCCCTCAAAGGAAGGAAAACCAAGCGAAGGGGTGACTCCATTACAGAGATCACCAAATCCACCATATTAAGTGGTCCCTATGTCAAGATCCCGCTTTTTACAAGCTTTAAGGATGTGACAGGAAAACCTAAGCTAGGTATCCATCCACAGACAGCTGTTTCGGGTGTTGCCCCTCATCAGTGTGGAGTAGGATTCTGGCTAACCGGGAGCAATGCTTCGGAGACTACTCAAACACAACAATAGCTGATCTCAGGGAGACCAGCTACAAAAACACCGCGGAGCCTCACTTAAGAGTCTCAACACAGCAATCCGAAGTGCAAAGTTCCCTGGGAAACAGGAATATGCAAAATAAATGTGGAGCCCCAGTAATGGGTCTACAACACAATGAAAGCCAGATATCCCTCAAAGGAAGGAAAACCAAGCGAAGGGGTGACTCCATTACAGAGATCACCAAATCCACCATATTAAGTGGTCCCTATGTCAAGATCCCGCTTTTTTACAAGCTTTAAGGATGTGACAGGGAAAACCTAAGCTAGGTATCCATCCACAGACAGCTGTTTCGGGGTGTTGCCCCTCATCAGTGTGGAGTAGGATTCTGGCTAACCGGGAGCAATGCTTCGGAGACTACTCAAACACAACAATACACTGGAAGCAGGCATGCCAGGCAACTGAAATTAGATTAAAGTGTAAAAATGAAATGCCTTTTTGGTTATTGATTGGTTAACTTGGTCATCCAATTCATCCCAAGTGACATTGGACACCCCCAGCCAACAGTCGGTGGGCCCTGTGACCTCACCTGTCCTCAAACTGCCTCTGTCCTTTGCTGTTCCCTCAGCCACAGAACTACTATCTGTTGTGAGCTCAGCTCTACTATTCAGCAAGGACGAGTTACTAGGGGACAGTCTGCAGCTACTGCCCATCAAAAGATTTGGAGGAGACATCTGCCGCTTTCTCCCCTAGGCGGGCAAGTAGTGATGAGGAGAGTGGCATGGGAGGTGGCATTGCAAGCAGTCAAACAGGCCCGGGGTGGACCACCCGTTTCGCAGCAGCCTAGCTGCCCGGAAAGGAGTGGTGCAAGAATTCATGCAAGCAGCAGCACTATCAGTCAGTCAGTGCGGAGTGTTGGGAGGAGAATCAGCTACTCGGCGGTGTGGCAGATTTTTGTCAAGACTCCAGAGGAGGTGAACATGGCCATATGTCAAATCTTTAGGCAGAAGGTGAAGCGTGGCCAGGGCGCCAATGTTGGCACCACTGCCCTGCAACAACATATGCAGCAACACCATAAAGTGGCCTGGGACAATCGTGGCTCTGATGTGGTGGTCCAGCCTGCCGCAGCAACAGCTGCATCACCCAGTGGCACGCACCCCATTGCAGGCAGTCAAGGCTCCACCGGCTCAGCAGAAGGGAGCTTTCTGTCCCATCGTCTGCTGGTCCTGATGCTCCTGCTCCTCCTCCTTCTACTCCTCGTTAGTCATTTCGCCAGTAATCAATCACTGAAATGATTACCAAGCGACAGCAGTATGCATGCACACATCCAAAGGTGCAGAAGCTGAATGTGATCCACGGCCAAGTTGCTCTCTGATTGTCTTCCCACTTCCCAAAAGCTGTTCTTACCTGCCCGGAGAATTCCTGGCTCCCTTCCCACTCCAATGCCCGTTGCTGCTTCTGACGACTTCCCGTGTGCATGGGAACGCCTCCATGCTAAAATGTACTGTCAGATATGCGAATCACGATCTTACAAATTTGACTAAGTTGTAATCACAATGCGATTAATATAACCGGAATTACTCTCATTGCGAATTCAACTTAGCTGGGTTCCTAATGGTTGTATTGCTAGAATATAATGAATATCACAAATTCACGAATATAGCATTATATTCTCAATCTTCGTTATATTCTAGCAAGCCAACTATTAGGAACCCAGCTCTAAGTTGAATTTGCAATGCGAGTATATGTTCGCATTGCGAATTCAACTTAGAGCTGAGTTCCTAATGGTTGTTGCTACAATATAACGAAGATTGAGAATATAGTGCTATATTTGTCAATTCATGATATTCGTTATATTCTAACAATACAACCATTAGGAACCCAGCTCTAAGTTTAATTCGCAATGCGAGTATATGTTCGCATTGCGAATTCAGCTTAGAGCTGAGTTCCTAATGTTTGTTGCTAGAATATAACGAAGATTGTGAATATAGTGCTATATTCGTGATATTCATTATCTTCGTCAATTCTAGCAATACAACCAACCATTAGGAACTCAGCTCTAAGTTTAATTCGCAATGCAAATATAAATTTGCGTAACATTCGCGATATATAGAATAATGACGAATATTCGATTTCAACGAATATATATGACGAATATTCAATTGAATATTCGCGAAATATCCCGAACTCGAACTTTGCGGCGAAAGGAAACGATGAAGGTATAACAAACACTTCAGGAATATAAAACAGCAACACTATACACTAATTAATAAATCTACATAAAAACAATTAACTTAACAACTAAATAACAAAATACTCCTATACAGTATTCCTTACCTAACTAAACAACTATATCACGAATTGAGATGTAAATGGTCAGCTTCACAGTTATTGCAGAAAACAATAATAAACATGTTGTTCAAGCTTTAACTTTAATCTTTCTTCTCCCCACACATATTGGCTAACATAAAGTCCCACACTTTAAGTTCAGTCCAAGCCGGGTAACAAAACAGGCTTTATGAAAAACCTGGATGGAGTGTGGGAGTTACCTTTCCCATCCAATGTCTCTGGTCACTATTAAAACCCAGACCCAAAATCCACTTAAATGAAAACCTCCAAGTAACCTAATGTTATTGGTATACTGATTTCTGGGAATTATCTCACTGAGGCATACATTCTCAGTGAGACATAACAACCATTCCTGATTCTCCCCTTTGGGATACAGTGCACACAGCAATGCAAATCTTTATCTATAAAATGGTATGAATGGCATTAAAACACAGAAAACAGGGCAACGATGAAGGTTCAACAAACACTCCAGTAATAGAAAACAGCAACACTATACACTAATTATTTTATCTACATAAAAACCATTAACTGAACAACTAAATAATACTACACTCTAATGAACTCTTCCTAACTAATCAATATATTATTATATAATATATATAACTAATTGATATGTAAATTGTCAGCTGCTTTATATACAAATCACTAGTTTGCTTTCTATCCGATAATCAATTAAGTTTTTTGACTATTTTTTTAACACAGTACTAATACAACTGAAAAAAAAATCTTAGAGCTGCAGAGGGAGCACCACAAAAATATGAAGGAGCTACGGGAGCACCAGCTGCAAAAGTTGCGGGAGTTGAAGCTCCAGTTCTCCCACAAAATTGATGAAGATGGAGGATAAGCACAATATGGCCGTGGAGATGGTAAGTTAACATTGTAGTTTAAGGCCTATTCATAGCTCGGCCTAACTCAGCAGGAACAGACAGCAGCATGTTATTAGTTTGCAGCAGGAAAGTGTTCCTTGGAATGTTGCACTGGCAGATGGGGTAAATATCTATTAAAAAATTATTCAGCCCCAACAGCAGCTAATTTCTTCTTCGATTACATCATTAGTGTTTTCCCATGCATAAAGAAATAAAATATTTCTTACATACAATTATTTAATCTAATTTATTTGTTTAAGATTGTAAAAACCAATATAAATTAGTCCAATGTAGCAGATAACAAAAAACGAATGCCCCATAAGTTCAGAAATTGTGTGTTCATTAAACACTAAGTAACTTTTTGGTCAACCCAATGGGACCTTTTTCAAGTAGTGACCAAAGACAATAGTGCCAAGTACAAGGTTAAATACCAAATGTTGTGGTTTTTCACAGAAAGATATTATTACATGCATCAACAAAAATTTACATGTTTACAAAATTTTATAAAAATAAAATATCATTTTCAAAAATAAGAACATTTGATACTAGTATCCATACAGTGAATAGATTAATAACTTCACTAACACTATGTTTATTAATAGCATTTGCTTAATTCATCTGAGTTACAATTTATAAAAAAAATGTAAAAAAAAAAGACATAAAAAAAAACAATCCAAAAAATGTAAGGCGTGGGCTAAAAACTAACCAGTATGTAGATAGCATCCTGTCTTGTTAACTGTGCATGTTGCAGCGTAGCTTCCGCCTTACAGACATAAATATGTGATGCAATAAGTATAATCACTCTCAAAATGGTAAAATGGCTTCAAGAACATAATATAGTCCTCAGTTTATACTGCTAAGTTTAAAACTATGTTTATCTAAAATAAGCATGTGAAAATTATCATTACATAATTGTCAAGAAGTAACATATTAATATAAATACATGTTTGAAACTAAATCTGTATGTAAACTAAAAAGAAAATAATAAAATAATAAACTGTTGTTAGTTTAATCAATCCGTCCTGTACAATTTTCACTGCACAAGACCTTTGGACAAGGGAAGGCCACATACGGTCCCCACCTTGCACTGGGCCTCACCAAACCTAACTTCAGCAAATAATATAATATAAAAGAAATAAATTAAAAAAATAATATTTTGTGAATAAAGCAAAGCACTGCACGATTATGTTTAACCCCTTAAGGACGAAGGGCTTACATGTACGCCCTTCGTCCGCACTTTAAAGATGGCGCCCGCTCCCGCACGGAGCGGGCGCATGAGCTGCGGGTAAACGCTTGATTCATCAAGCTGACACCCGCAGCTCATGTCCGCGACCGGCAGCGATGCCGATCGCGGACATTTAACCCCTCAGATGCCGTGGTCGATCCTGACCATGGCATCTGATCGTGCAAAACCGAAAGTTTCACTTTCGGTTTTGCTCCGGCTCCGCTGATGGCCACAAGGGGGAGCCGGGCATGCATGTAGTACCCTAGGTTTCTGTGAATGAAACCTAGGTTACTACACAGTATTCCTATGGAGCCTATGACTGTAATAGGCTCCATAGGAAATATGCGATTTTCTCATATATTCCAATGCTATTGCATTGGAATATATGAGAATAGCAATCTGAGCAATATGAGCAATATGAGAATAGCAATCTGATGATTGCATCTTATAGTTTAAAAGATAAAAATTAAATAAAAAAAATATAAAAATTCAAATCACCCCCCTTTCCCCAAAATGAAAATAAAATAAATAAAAAAATAAAAAAATTACACATAATGGGTGTCGCAATGTGCAAAAACGCCTATACTATAATAATATTAAAAATATTCACCATACGGTAAACATAAAAGCGAAAGAAAGCGTCCAAATGGCTAATTCGCCATTTTTGGACGCTTCATTTCCTAAAAAAAAATGAATAAAAAGTGATCAAAACATTATACGCACCCCATAATGGTATCAATTAAAAGTTCAGATTGCCCCGCAAAAAATGAGCCCCTACACTGCTCCGTACGCATAATTACAAAAAAGTTATAGGGGTCAAAACATGGCGACAAAAAATAAAATAAAAAATTCCCAGTTTTAATTTTTTTTCACTATCAAAACGCAAGAAAAACTATACATATTAGGTATTGCCGGATTCATACTGACCTGAAGAATAAAATTAACCAGTCAGTTTTATCGCAAATAGAACATTGTAATTTAAAAACCCAGTAAAACTGTGGTGAAATTGCTTTTTTTGCAATTTCACCCCATTTGGAATTTTTTTCCCGTTTCCCACTACATCACATGCAAAAATAAATGGTAGCGTTAAAAAGTACAACTTGTCCCGCAAAAAACAAGCCGTCATATGGCTATGTGAGCGGAAATATAAAAATGTTATGGCTTTTGGAAGGCAGGGAGCGCAAATCAAAAACGCAAAAATCCCAAAACCCCCGGTCCTTAAGGGGTTAAAAAATATAGTTCTCTCTCTCTCTCTCTCTCTCTCTCTCTCTCTCTTCTCTATATATATATATATATATATATATATATATAATTATATAACTACTAGACATTAGGCCCGTACAATAACGGGCGCTAGAACATTAGTGACAGTGTTATGGGGGATCTGTGGATGACACTGTTATGGGGGGATCTGTGGATGACACTGTTATGGGGGTCTGTGGCTGACACTTTTATGGGGGATCTGTGGCTGACACTTTTATGGGGATCTGTGGCTGACACTGTTATGGGGGATCTGTGGATAGCACTGTTATGGGGGATATCTGTGGATGGCACTGTTATGGGGGATCTGTGGATGGCACTGTTATGGGGGATCTGTGGATGACACTGTTATAGGGGATTTGTGGATTGCACTGTTATGGGGATCTGTGAATTGCACTGTTATGGAGGATATCTGTGGATGACACTGTTATGGAGGACCTGTGGATGGCACTGTTATGGAGGGATCTGTGGCTGACACTGTTATGGGGGTCTGTGGCTGACACTGTTATGGGGGGTCTGTGGCTGACACTGTTATGGGGGTTCTGTGTCTGACACTGTTATGGGGGGGTCTGTGGCTGACACTGTTATGGGGGGGGTCTGTGGCTGACACTGTTATGGGAGTATCTGTAGACGACAGATAGCATCGTATGCTATGTTTCATCCACAGATTCCCCCATAACAGTGTCGATTGGAGTTTGCTCCAATCCGATGGAATATTTTAACTTCAAGTGTCTCCATCACCATGGGAACGCCTCTATGTTAGAATATACCATCGGATCTGAGTTAAATCGTGTAAACTCAGATCGGACAGTACATTCTAACACAGAGGCATTCCCATAGTGATGGGGACGCTTCAAGTTAGAATATACTGAGATGTGTGTACAGACCAGCAGCCTGCTGTGATCCGCACAATTAACCCCTACCCTCCTATTAAAATCATTGGTAGCCAGTGTGCGGCCTGCCTTCCTTCCCCCCCGCATTAAAATCATTGGTGGCCAGTGCGGCCTCCCCTATTAAAATCATTGGTGGCCAGTGTGCGGCCTCCCTCCCCCTATTAAAATCATTGGTGGCCAGTGTGCGGCCCCCCATTAAAATCATTGGTAGCCAGTGTGCGGCCTGCCTTCCTCCCCCTCCCCCATTACAATCATTGGTGGCCAGTGCAGCCCCCTTATTAAAATCATTGGTGGCCAGTGTGCGGCCTCCCTCCCCCTATTAAAATCATTGGTGGCCAGTGTGTGCGGCCTCCCCCTCCCTAATTAAAATCATTGGTGGCCAGTGCGGCCTCCCCTATTAAAATCATTGGTGGCCAGTGTGCGGCCTCACCGCCCCCATTGAAATCATTGGTGGCCAGTGTGCGGCCTTCCTACCCCCTCTCCCCCATTAAAATAATTGGTGGCCAGTGTGTGCGGCCTCCCCCCCCCCATTAAAATCATTGGTGGCCAGTGTGTGCAGCCTCCCCCCCCCCCCGTTAAAATCATTGGTGGCCAGTGTGCGGCCTGCCTTCCTCCTCCCTCCCCCTCCATATAAATCATTGGTGGCCAGTGCGGCCCCCTATTAAAATCATTGGTGGCCAGTGTACGGCCTCCCTCCCCCTATTAAAATCATTGGTGGCCAGTGTGCGGCCTCCCTCCCCTATTAAAATCATTGGTGGCCAGTGTGTGCGGCCTCCCCCAATTAAAATCATTGGTGGCCAGTGCGGCCTCCCCCCTATTAAAATCATTGGTGGCCAGTGTGCGGCCTCACCCCCATTGAAATCATTGGTGGCCGGTGTGCGGCCTTCCTACCCCTCTCCCCTCCATTAAAATAATTGGTGCCCCCCATATGTTCGCCCGGCTCTTTTCTGCTGGTAAGTCACAGGTCTGTGCTATAAGCAATGCGCTGCACAGACCTGTCACTTACCAGCAGAAGGATCGCCGAGCGGACACAGACAGCGCAGGTAAGTATAAAGCTGCTAAGTGACCATGGCAGCCAGAGCTTTAGTAACGTTATACTTACCTGCGGTGTCTGTGATCGCCAGGCGCTTCTTCTGCTGGTAAGTCACAGATCTGTGCTATAAGCAATGCGCCGCACAGACCTGTCACTTACCAGCAGAAGGAGCGCCGGGCGGACACAGATACTGCAGGTAAGTATAAGGCTGCTAAGTGACCATGGCAGCCAGGACTCCAGTAGCGCCCTGGCTGCCATGGTAACCGATTGGAGCCCCAGCGATTACACTGGGACTCCGATCGGAACTGCCGCTCCACTGCCAACAATAATGGGGGGGGGGTGTTAACCTGTGGCCACTGCCATCAATAATTTTAATTAGGGGAGGCGCACACTGGCCGATGATTTTAATACTGGGGAGGGAGGGCGGTCTGGCCCCCTGCCGCCTGGCACAACCCGACCTTTTACAGGGGGCTGTGATCTCCAAAATTAACCCCTCAGGTGCCGCACCTGAGGAGTTAATGTGCGGATCACAGCCCCCTGTAAGAGAGTCGAGTGCTACCAGGCAGCAGGGAGCTGGTATATACACATCTCAGTATATTCTAACTTGAAGCGTCCCCATCACTATGGGAACGCCTCTGTGTTAGAATATACTGTCGGATCTGAGTTTTCACAATCTAACTCAGATCCGACGGTATATTCTAACATAGAGGCGTTCCCATGGTGATGGAGACGCTTCAAGTTAGAATATACTGAGAAGTCTGTATATACCGGCCCACTGCTGCCTGGCAGCATCTGAACAGTGTCCGTTGAGTGTGTGGCGAATCCTCTGTGCGCCGCGCATGTGCACTTCGGCACACACACACGGATGTCAGGGACACAGGGATTTTATTAGTATAGATTGACAATACATAATGAACAGAGCACATGCTCAAATATGAAACATGCACACCAGTTTAAGAGAATTCAAATACTCTATACTTGACAAAGTACTACAGAGAATAAGAGGTCCATGCTGGTTGTCTCCGCATGATCAGGACAGACAGAATCAACAGGTATTTGTTAACACTGACTGTACTAGAATGCCGACTCATAACTTGGCAGAATAAAGGGCAGACAGTAGCAGGGAAATGCACTGCCTGTCCAAAAAAAAAATGCCATCACCAAAATAAAAAATAAAAAACAATTCTCACTTCATTCTTACTTGGGTTGAGCACATCCTGCTTCATGCCACCTTTCAGTTGTTTTGTATATATAATTGTTTGGAGGTCTATAAACTCCTATGTAAATGTAGCCTGTTTTCCATCCACAGGCTACATTTAAATGCACCTGTGAGGCCTGGGCCATATCAGCCAGTCTTCTCCCTCCTCCCATTGCAGTCATGCTGGAGGTAACCAGGGAGTTTGCTGCAAGTCGGCCTTTACACTCCTGTAATTTAGCCCATTGGCCCCTGGTATTGCCCATAAGGCACAGGTAGGTGAGTGTTAGGTCCCGAGCTACTTGAGAAACCTTGGCATGGTGTTCACCAAACGTTTAAGTGATCACACAGCAGGATAATTCAGCATTTTTTTTTCCTGCCACATTTATTAATCGAATTTGATGGGTTCGCAGTGCACTATCCTTCCAGTTTTTAATAATGTGTTGGACAGTTCTTAACCCAAGTTTAGTAGTTTCTGCAATCTCCTTAGATGTTTTCTCGCCTTGATGCATGCCAATGATTTGACCCTTCTCAAACAGACTAACATCTTTTCCACGCATATGTCTTTCGACATGGTTGTTTAAGAAATGAGAGAAAACATTTCACCAGTTGGGGTTAAAAAACTTGTTGCCAGCTGAAAGATAATGGCTAGTAATTATCGAGCACAAAAGTATTCGAGTGTTCGGCCGAAACACATTGCTATATTCGTATGCTCGGCCAAGCACCCGAGTATAAGGGAAGTCAATGGGAGACAACCAGGCACTAGTGATGTCGCGAACATAAAATTTTCCGTTCGCAAACGGCGAATGCGAACTTCCGTAAATGTTCGCGAACGGGCAAACTGGGCGAACCGCCATAGACTTCAATAGGCAGGCGAATTTTAAACCCCACAGGGACTCTTTCTGGCCACAATCGTGATGGAAAAGTTGTTTCAAGGGGACTAACACCTGGACTGTGGCATGCCGGAGGGGGAAAACATGCAGTGTGTGTATACGATCTGGTATGATGTTGTATCGATCAGGTAGTGTAAGGGTTACGCCCACTTCACAGACATTGACAGACCAAATTCCCCTTTTAATGCACCGCAAACAACCGCAAACAGTTCATTTGCACAGCCGCAAACTCCCCATTTGCACAAGGTTGGATACCAAGCTAGCCATGTCCCGGTGATGTCATTGAAGGTTTCTTCCTCCACCCAGCCATGTACAACACCAAGGGTCCCCGAAAGGTGAATTGAATTGATTTTTCGAACGGAGAGATGGTTAAAAAAACACTGGCTCCCTCCTCTTTGTTTTAATCCACGGTCACTGCGTCTGCACCGTGCAATTTACTCTCATACCCGATATGAGTGTTATTTTCTGTAGTTCTCTTCTCATCAATTTAATCCCTGTTACGTCCCCAATCTGAGGTCCATTTATTGAATTGATTTTTTCGAACGGGAAGATAGTTAAAAAAACGCTGGCTCCCTCCCCTTTGTTTTAATCCACTGTCACTGCGTCTGCGCCGTGCAATTTACTCTCACACCCGATATGAGTGTTATTTTCTGTAATTCTCTTCTCATGAATTTAATCCCTGTTACGTCCCTAATCTGGGGTCCATTTATTGAATTGATTTTTCGAACTGGAAGATGGTTTAAAAAACGCTGGCTCCCTCTGCTTTGTTTTAATCCATGGTCACTGCGTCTGCACCGTGCAATTTACTGTCACACCCGATATGAGTGGTATTTTCTGTAGTTCTCTTCTTTTTTTTCCTTTTTTCACACTGAAATCGTTTTTTTATTTTTAAAATTGCTGAATCTGACATGAAATACATTTCAAGAAATTAACTTGATCCACTAATTCACTTATCTGATGATTCACAATCTATTCACTTGCAATAATTCTTTTTTTTTTTTTTTTTATTATAATTTTTTTTTTATTCCAATTATCTCAAAACATACAATTTATGAAAGACATAATTACAAAATCACCCCCCACAACCAGCCCCCAGCCTTGCAGAGAGAAAAAAAAAAAAGAGATTTCCTTAATCGTCCCATTCGTTCCAAATACTGTCCCACTTTTCATAGGACCCTCTTTGTCTGTACAAGATCCTCTCGTAGCTTTTGACCTTATTAACTTGACTTAGCCAATTGTTACAATTTGGAGAAGAGGAGGAAAACCATCTTCTAGATATAAGAAGCCTGGCTAAAAACATCACTTTAGTCAGCAATCGACACTTCGTAACCTGGCAACTAACCTCCGATAAATCCCCCAAAACCAATACTTTGGGAGATAGAACCGATAGAACTTACTTACTGTCGGGCAATCCCAGAACAGATGTAAATGATCTTCCCTGGGATTCCCTGGGATCACCACAGCGGGGACACTCAGAAAAAGCTCTGAGTCCTCTCCTATGGAGCCACAGAGGTGTTACATATATTTTATGCATAATATTAAACTGTACCACAATGTGATTGAAATTGTGCGAAACCTGGCTTAAATTATTGCCTATATTCTCCCAGTCCGGGGAACCCAAATCTAACAGTGAAGTGGACCAGGATCTTTGCCCTGGAGTTCTCTTCTCATCAGTTTAATCCCTGTTATGTCCCCAATCTGGGGTCAATTTATTGAATTGATTTTTCGAACGGGGAGATGGTTAAAAAAAACGCTGGCTCCCTCCCCTTTGTTTTAATCCACGGTCACTGCGTCTGTGCCGTACAATTTACTGTCACACCCGATATGAGTGGTGTCTTAACTAGTACTATTTGTATCAGTTTAATCTCTGTTACGTCGCATATCAGGGATTGCCTTTTGTGAAAAAAAATCTAGGCCGGGTACCTTCAACTGCCTTGACAGTGTCAGACCAAACTCTCATACACCAAACTGAATTGATTTTAGGAACCGGGAGATGGAAAAAAGCAGCTTGGTCGGTCCTCTTACTCCCAAATTGGGGCACTGCGCGTTCACAGAGCAATGTGCTGTGACACCCTATATGAGTGGTGTCTTAACTAGTACTATTCCTATCAGTTTAATCCCTGTTACGGACCCTATCCGGTCGAATTGATTAACCATTGTTGAATTAGCGAACCATTACGACATCATGAAATAATTTAGTTCTGAGCTCTGTACTTGCTTTGTATTGGAATTGATGGGGATTTTTTTTAATTATCTGCATTATTTCTAATAAACTATTAAGAGACTTTATTGTGATTTTTTATTTTATGTATTAAAAACCCATACAACTTAAAAAAAAAAAAGGTAAATTAATGTTTTTTCTATGAAATATTATCCAGCCGATCGCTTTTGGTCTGACCATAATGAAGCAACGGCCTTATCATCTGGGGTGTGGCAACATTTCCAACACACTCATAGAGGTGATGATTGCTTCATTGTGATACGCAAGCCCCTTCACCACACCAAGGTAACGATCACGAAGGGGAATTGACACTTGTATGTGTCTTTTTTTGTTTTGTTTTTGCAGCCACAGTGCTGCACCATAGGACAGAAAAATTAGGCATGTACACGTGCCTGAAAAATAATGGCATTGTTGCAGCCGCTGTTGTAGCAGCAGCCGGAAAAATTAATGTTTTCCAGGCAGAAAAGTGACTAAAACATTGCGGCTTGAATCCTAGTTGGTGGCAGAGAATTCACGAAAGTCATCCGGTATGCAGACATTAAATACAGCAGCGTGGGGACCATTTTGAGGCCAAGGCATATCATCAGGCCTTTTGTTAGTCAAACATATCCTCCACTGTCAGTCCCTTCGGAATCCATGCCTCATTCATCTTTATGAAGGTGAGGTAATCAACACTTTTTTGACCGAGGCGACTTCTCTTGTCAGTGACAATGCCTCCTGCTGCACTGAAGGTTCTTTCTGACAGGACACTTGAAGCAGGGCAGGCCAGAAGTTCTATCGCAAACTGTGATAGCTCAGGCCACAGGTCAAGCCTGCACACCCAGTAGTGAAGGGGTTCATCGCTCCTCAGAGTGTTGATATCTGCTGTTAAGGCGAGGTAGTCTGCTACCTGTCGGTCGAGTCGTTCTCTAAGGCTGGATTCCGAAGGGCTCTGGCGATGTGGAGGACTGAAAAAGCTCTGCATGCCCTCCATCAACAACACATTGAGGACGTCCTGTAAGCCTGGGTACTTAGACACAAAGCGTTGTACGATGAGATTCAACACATGTGCCATGCACGGCACATGTGACAACTTGCCCAAATTCAATGCCGACAACAAATTTGTTCCATTGTCACACACCACTTTGCCGATCTCCAGTTGGTGCGGGGTCAGCCAGTGATCCACCTGTGCGTTCAGGGCAGACAGGAGTGCTGGTCCTGTGTGGCTCTCTGCTTTCAGGCAAGTCAACCACGAGACAGCGTGACACTGTCATATCCGAGATGTGGAATAGCCCCTGGGGAGTTTATGTGCAGTCAGACGCCGCATCAGAAGAGGACTCAGCCGAGGAGGATATAGAAGAGGATGGAGTAGGAATAGAGGAGGTGGCAGCAGGTTGACCCAATGCGCAGTGTACGTGATATACCTGCCCTGACCGTGCTTTGCAGACCAGGTATCAGTGGTCAGATGGACCCTTGCCCCAACACTGTATGCCAGAGATGCCATGACTTCCTTTTCAATAACATAGTAGAGGTTTGGGATTGCCTTTTTTGGGTACCTTCCACTGTGGTGTCCCAATAGTGACACATTTTTTGAAGGCCTCAGACTCCACCAGCTGGTATGGTAAAAGCTGGCGGGCTAAGAGTTCCATCAAACCAGCTGTCAGTCGCCGGGCAAGGGGGTGACTCTGTGACATTGGCTTCTTACGCTCAAACATTTCCTTAACAGACACCTGACTGTGGGCATATGAGATGGAACTACTGAAGGTGAGAGGCGGAGTGGCGGGTGGTTGAGAGGGGGCAAGGAGGACAGCAGTGGTTGACGTGGCTGAAGATGCTGGACCAGGAGGAGGATGGTGGCTTTGAGTTTGTGTGCTGCTTGTACGCATGTGTTGATCCCATTGGCGTTTGTGATGTGAGATCATGTGCCTTCGCAAAGCAGTTGTACCGAGGTGGGTGTTGGACTTCCCACGACGAGTTTCTTTTGGCACAGGTTGCAAATGGCATTGCTGTTATCAGAGGCAGACACACAAAAAAATGCCACACTGCTGAGCTTTGCAAAGACGGCATTCTGGTGGTGGCAACAGCATGCGTTGACTGGCGTGCTGTCTGGCTGACCCCGGGTGCCGATACATGCTGTCTGACTGTGCCACTAACTCCGTGCGATGACCTCCCCCTGCTTCCAACTTGTCTCCTCCTTCTCTCTGTCTCCCCTTCTGAACTTTCCCCCTCTTCTTCTCTTCGAGCAGGCACCCACATGGCATCTGTGGACACATCGTCATCATCAACCGCTTCACTTGTATCTGACACCTCAGCAAAGGAAGCAGCAGCGGGTACAACATCATCATCACACTGTACGTCCATGTGTGTAATCCTGCCTGACTGAGACATATCCCTGTAATCTACATCATCTGGCAATAATGGTTGCGCATCACTAATTGCATCCAACTGATGTGTAAATAACTCCTCTGACGGATCAAGTGAAGCGGCTATGGTGGCTATGGTGGCTAGTGGTGGTGGTGGTGGCGGGCGGGAGCGTGGTAACTTGAGAGCAGGTGACCGAAGCTGAGCTGGAGGAAGATGGTGCGTCATGGTTCTTAGCGGAAGCTGTTGAAGATTGGGTGTCCTGTCTAAGCCAGTCAACTATGTCCTCAGAATTTTTCAGGTTCAGGGTACGTGGCCTCTAAACACTGGGCATTATTCCAGGGCCAGTGGAAATCACAGCTATGATCACGACGGCCCCTGCGGGGTAGCCTGCCTCTGCCTGTCATTTTTTTTTAAGATAAGTGGTACTACGCATGCTAGGTACTATGCCACCCGGTATGAGTGTTGGGCACTAGCAGAGGGCACACTACAGTCTGTGGGCCTGACACACACACACTGGCAGGCAGGAAACTGAAAATAGATTAAAGTGTACAGATAAAGTGCATTATTTTAAGGCAAAGTCCAGTGCCACACGGTATGATTGATGGGCACTGGCAGTGGGCACACTGCAGTCTGTGGAAGTTGGCCTGACACACACTGGCAGCAGGCAAGCAACTGAAATTAGACTAAAGTGTAAAAATGAAAATGCCTTATTTATCGGCAAGCTACTGTGCCACCTGGTATGAGTGGTGGGCACTGGCAGTGGGCACACTACAGTCTGTGGAAGTCGGCCTGACACACACTGGCAGCAGGCAAGCAACTGAAGTTAGAATAAAGTGTAAAATTAAAATGCCTTATTTATCGGCAAGCTACTTTGCCACCTGGTATGAGTGGTGGGCACTGGCAGTGGGCACACTACAGTCTGTGGAAGTCGGCCTGACACACACTGGCAGCAGGCAAGCAACTGAAATTAGACTAAAGTGTAAAAATTAAATGCCTTTTTTTGATGCAAAGTCCTGTGCCACACGGTATGAGTGATGGGCACTGGCAGTGGGCACACTAAAGTCAGTGGAAGTCGGCCTGACACACACTGGCAGGCAACTAACCTTAGATTAAAGGGTAACAATTAAATGCCTTTGTTTTATGCAACGTCCTGTGCCACACGGTATGAGTGGTGGCCACTGGCAGTGGGCACACTACAGTCTGTGTGCCTGCAGCTCCTCACAAACGGACAGGCCAGGCAACTGCAAAAAAAAAGCAGACTAATGTAGCAGCCCTAAAATGGGCTTTTTGGGGTGCTATCTGGACGCTGTCCTTACAGCAGAGATCAGATGAGTCTTTCAGGACTGGAGTGGACACTGAATATACTAGCCTAGCTATCGATTTCCCAATTAAATCAGCAGCAGCTACACTGTCCCTCCTCTCACTAAGACTGCAGCTTCCGAATGAATCTAAAATGGATGCTGTCCAGGAGATGGGAGGATCTTGGAGGGAGGGTATGCTGCTGATTGGCTGGAATGTGTCTGCTGACTGTGAGGTACAGGGTCAAAGTATGCTCAATGATGATGTATAGGGGGGGACCGAACATCGCATATGTTCGCCCGCCGCGGCGAACGCGAACAAGCTATGTTCGTCGGGAACTGTTCGCCGGCGAATAGTTCGGGCCATCTCTACCAAGCACCCCCTGCTCTGAAGAGGGGAGGGTGCCTAGTCCATTGGAAAAGGTCAGAAAGTGACAGAAACACCACCAAAATGTATCCGGAACACCATGGGGACGATGTCTAGATGCATCTTGGACTTCCAGGTCATTGCTGGAAACCATGTTTTCCGAGTTGTACGCCAATTTTTTACAAAAAAAAATTAAAAAAAATTTCACAGGATAAAATGTTAGGAAACATTCTTTACTGTATATTTAATTGTATATAAAGTGAAAGGGCTGCAAAAATTACAAGGAAGCGGCACTACAATACACCCTTTATTGCACATAAAGGAGGGCATCATACACAGACTACAGAGACTGGACCTGGTGAAAGAGAGGGTGGTGCTTAACCGACTGGAAGCATTATCTTCAGCAATCCAACTGACCAACTGTTCGCACTTGTCCGACTTGGGTTCGAAGCTGGGTACGGTGGAAGTTTTTTTTTTTCTGGTGCACTGGCAGTAGGCACAGTTTTATTGTGCCCAGGGTCACGGCCTCTGCTTGCACCATCAGCATCACGCCCACTTCCCCGTCCCTTAGTGCTCGCTTTCTTCATATTAATGGTTTTGTCACTAGAGGTGGCCCATATTGTTTTACTGTCCGTTAAAGACACAGTTTTCGGATGCAGGACAGTGTATGTCACAGAAACCCACAGAATATAGACAATATATTAGGCCCAGATTATTGGAATTTGCAATACAGACACTGTTGTCGGATGCAGGACAGTATATGTCACCAGGGGCGTAGCTAACGGCTCATGGGCCCTGGTGCAAGAGTTCATGTACATGTACGGTGTTTTGGGTTAAGGGGTTAATAGACTGCATAGTATCCACATTTCCCAGTCAGACATGTAACCTGGTAAGAATGTAGAACAACTAAGATTTCAGCTACAGATGTGAAAAAATAAAAAAATCACATATTTGAAAATCAGGGCAAAATAAATTTGATAGACGTGCAGTGAAAAAATTTTTAAATTATTCAGACACCACCTGGCTGTTATGGCAATAATGCTGGACTGACCCATGCACCAGCTATATACGGTATTACTGTATATAGCCGGTGTATGGGTCAGTCCAGCAGCATTATTGCCATAACAGCCAGGTGTTGTCTGAATAATTCAGATTTTTTTTCACCCTCACATCTATCAAATTTATTTTGCCCTGATTTTAATTTCTAATATGTGATGGTTTCAGTCTCTACTAGTCTCTTCACAGCTAGTTATTCTACTCTGTCTACACTACTTATTGGCTTGCTTGATCGTTCCACAGTCACTACACAGTGCCCCAGCCCGCCCCCGGCCAATCACCCCGCCCGCCGTGTTGCAGCCTGCTCTCTGTCACTAGTGCACACACTGCCCCAGTCCCACTGCCGGACCCCGGCCAATTTATCATTGTATTTCTCTTAATGATTTTGATTCTCTTCGGCGGCTGCGCCTTTAAAGCTGCCCCGGGCTCACCTCAGTCATGAGCCACTTCCCGCTCTGTGGGCGGCGACTCTTCACTTCAGCAGCACGCAGCTTCACAGTCTGTTTGCTGTGGCTGCCGCCTGCTTCACTTCCGGCCAGATGCCCAGACCACTCCCCCTGCGCTCACCACCTCAATATATTGTAAGTACCCGGCGCTTTTCTGCCTCTGCCCTCTATTGCGCCGGTGCCGCCCACAGCCTGCGATAATTTTGTCCTGCATGGAGAGGGGGGCAATTGCAACCGCTGCGACCCCTGTAGCTACGCCGAAGTATGTCACAGAAATCCAAAGAATATGGACACTATATCAGGCCCAGTTTATTGGAATTTGTAATACAGACACGGTTTGTAGATGTTCTACAGTACTGGTTACAGAACACCACAGATTATGGACACTAGATGTGGCCCAGATTATTGGAATTTGTAATAAAGTGCATCTTTCTCAACAATCTTTGCCCTCAGTCTTTTGTCCAGACTCTGTCATTATGCCATTCTTTGGCCTTCTCATGCTGTCGCCAACCCCAGACTCTGTCACTAAGCCACTCTGTGGCCTTCTCATACTGCTGCAAACAACACACTCTGTCATTGTGCCACTCTGTAGCCTTATTGACACCAGCATGGACCTGTGAGACTGAGTTTATACTTGAGTTATTTGGTCAGTTTTGGCCCCGTGACTGCCCAAATAAGTGAATTGTGCAGTGATTCTAAGAGTGATGCTTGTCATCTGCATGTCATACGGACTCACAGTATTATTTCACTACCACAGCAGACTCCCTATGCGTGTTACTTTAAGGCACAGTGTTCTATGCCACTATAAAGGCTCTCATAATAGCCCTTTTTTAACGCGATTAGCAGCAAATAAATTCGAATTGAAGCAAATTTTTTCCGGAAAATTTGGCGAACCAGCCAAATCAAATTTCTGAGAAATTCGCTCATCTCTAGTGATGGCTGATTAACCAAAAAACCACATATGTACACAAGACAACTACAATTTTTAAAACCTATAATGGAACTAAGGAGGTAAAAAATTACATATAATTATAATATTTTTTTTTCAACAGGACTGTGGACAATTTTTTGTCTGATTCAACTTAAAGAAATCCAGAATCTGCAGGGGATGTTTCCCAAATAGAATCAGAGGCCTCTCAAGCTCCACAAGAAGAGACAGTGGATATTCAAGAGAGAGTTGAGCACTTCCTTCCATTTAGGCCACTTCATTCTGTGATTTTTTTTCTTGAAATATATGGAATGTACTATAGTTTATCGTTGGTAACATTCTGTGCACCTCGTAGCCTGTGTCACATGGCCTGTTATAGGCAGGGCTCACAGCCTCCTCCTACCCTCTCATTGTATTAGTGATCTTACTATGGAGGTATGTGGGTGCTTGGCTGTGAGTCGGACCTCTGCACCTATCGGACTGTGTTCACACACTGTAGGAAGGTTAGCGGTAAGACCCATGCCACACTGAGATACCTTGACGGGGTGTCTTGGGCTCCGATATGTTACTGACTGGAATATATTGGCTAAAGTCTCAGCTTTTAACATCAGCGTGAGGGTTTGGCCAGTATTGCAGTTGCATATTATTGTGGTGCACCTTTTGCAGTGACTTATGGAACCAGAGATTATGCAGCTTACCGAAAATGAGGCCAACACAGAAACAATTCCTGTTACTGGGGAACGTGTTTGCCGTTCATCAGGCAGACAATGGAGTAGACCCGCGGCCAATTTTCGATTTAGATGTTCTAGGCCTTATTGAATCTTGGGTTCTCGAATATCTAAATCGGAATCAGTCCGATACAGAAGAAGAAAGAGCACTAAAAAGTTGTGTACCTTATGAACGGCAAACACGTTGTGTCTCTGCGGTGGCATTGTTAAAAGACTTTTTTGCAAGCCCTGAAGAACCGATAGAGGTTATCCATAAAATGTAAAACGTTGGGGATCAGATGCTAAACATTGAGACTCCGAGTTCTCGTTTACATAGACCAGACCCCCCAAGTATACAGACCCCTGGCTGTTTTACAAGGGAATTATATGACCTGTAATTGTTTTTTGTAAAATAAAAATTTGTATATATTCTACATTATGTCTGTATTTTAATTTTTAAACATTTTAGCTTTGTCTACTTTCACACTGGTGGCAGCAGGGTCTGGCTGGCTTTTCCGGCGGGGACCAGCCTTCAGGATCCATTCTAAGGCTAGCCCACCCTGCTGTTCGATTTCCGCTCTGGCAGGAATCAAGCAACACAGTAGGATAGCTTCAGCACAGATTCGGCAGGCTGTTCCCCTGCCGGAACATGCTGCCACCAGTATCAAATTAGCATTAAAAAATGTAGGATTGCATTTTATATTGATGAGCTGTTATCTGTATCTAGGTCACCAATATAAAATGATTTTACCTAAAAAATGTAATTCATTATAGTCTAACAATCAGCTTTTTAATTATACAGAACATGATGGCTTCTATTGAAACAATTACACCAACACATGAACAGCATTTAGATGAATACAAACAATAACAATCATCAATGCTTTCCCCTTAAAATGCTGATGTTCTTGTCTGCATAGAAATTTATTCTTTGTGGATTGTGGGTCTGATTTCGTCATGTGTTGTCCGAGTTCAAAGTGATGGTTGATTAACCAAAAAACATATATGTACACAAGACAACTACAATTTTTAAAACCTGTAATGGAACTAAGCAGGTCCTTTTGTTTTTTATTTATTTTTTATGTTAATAAAAAATTACATATAATTTTTTACATTAAAATAAAAAATATTGATTAACTTTTTTAAGACGTAATTAGAAATGAGGTATTAGAAGGTATTTACACCAAATTATAATTTATTTTGGATTTTACAGAATACATCAGCCCGCAAGCCCACATCAAGGGTCCTCATTCTCTTGTGAGTCCGTTATCTAAACTAACAACAGGGGATCTACTGTAACTAAACTAAGAAAAATGTATTTTTATTCAAATTAAAAACCAGATTCCAGCTGAAATCAACATCTTCCACGGATGGCATCCAACTGCCATGACAATGCCTCCTCAGGGCTGTAGAAGTAGTCGGCATAGAGTTCCCGAACAGCGAGTCCAGCTGTTCCAGGGCATCTAGGCCTGCTCAGGTCAAAAATGACAGAAGATGTCATATTCAGGCCCAATTCTGCATCTGCTGAGGTATCGTGAATCCTGGTGAAGTTTTGTAGGAGTACACAGGCCTGTATCACCACGGTGGCATTGTCAGGAACAGAAAGGAAATACACTTCAGCTTTTGCGTGTTCAATTCAAAAAACGTGTTTTATTCCAAAATGCGGTAAATCATAGAGTTGCGTGACGTTTCGGCCACACGGCCTTCATCAGACTTAAACCGCGTTGGAGGCTTGTGAATGGAAGACGGGCGTATGGTTATTATAGACAACAGTCTATCTCTGGGTATGGACGCCTCTTCAATTGTCAGGAACAATCTGTAAGGATGACATGAACACTCTCCACTTTGTGGACAGTATTCTGAAAATGCACGCCACATACCGACGGGTGCGAGTCAACCAATAGTTGAAGATACTCTTCGAGTCATCCAGATCGCGTCAAGGCAAAGGCCACATCACGTGGGGTGACAATGCGAATCCTTCATCTGCCACGATCACAAATAATAGAACCGGCGGACCTGCTGATTCGGGTAGTTTACTGGGCTCTGGCAGGGCAAGCTGGTTTGTCTGAAGCCGTTCACCCATTCTGGAAGTACTAAAGATGCGGGCATCTGAAGTGCTCCCATAGGCCCTGTTATCAACAATTACAAACCTGTAAGGCCATCAGCACTACAGAAAAATATTGCTTGCAATTAAAGTACCGGACCCTGAGTGAGGCGGCTTCTTTACACAGATGTGTTTGCCATCCAGTGCTCCAATGCATGTTAGGAAACTGCGCTGATTGGCGATACGAAGCCAATCTTCAGCCTTGGGGGTGGGCATCACCATTTTTCTGAGTCGCTGCCAGATGATTTTGCAGGTATGACAGACGATCCCAGAGATTGTCGGAATCCAAAGAAGAAACTCAAAATGCAATAAAGCAAATGAGTTCCGATTTGCAAGGAATATAAAAAAAATGGAAAAAAAAAAGTTTTAACATTCATTTTCATAAGTTAATATTCAATATATAGTATTTAAAAAGATAAAATTCACTTACTTCAAGGCGACAACTAGAGATGAGCAAATTTTTTAAAAAATTGATTTGCGAAATTTTTCAGGAAAAATTGGGTTTGACCCGAATATATTTGCGGCATAATTGCATTAAAAAATGGCTATTTCCTGGATGCTGAGAGCCTTTATAGTTGCATAGAACACTGTGCCTTGCAGTAACATGCATAGGGAGTCTGCTTTGGTAGTGAAATAATACTGTGAGTCCGTAGGACATGCAGATGACAGGCGTCGCTCTTAGAATCAATTCACACTTCACTTATTTGGGCAGTCATGGGGCCAAAACTGACCAAATAACTCAAGTGTGAACTCAGCCTTACAGGTCAATGTTAGTGTCAAGAAGAAGCGCACTACTTTTACACTGTCGTCAGCTGATTCCACATAGATGTAAACAGAACCTGTTTTATTAAACGCCTATAAAAGTAGAGCCCACTGACAGAGTGGAGAGGGTGCCAGCAGTAAGCTTGTGTTGATGTCACTGATTATTTTGCCCTTCCTCTAATCCGTCATAACAACAAACCCGCCAAAAGACGGATCCTGTCTGTTGAGCATTTGTCTTCACTCAGTCAGCATTTGGTCAGTCATCAGTAATGCTAATGCCGAAAAAAAAACAGGAGTGGTTTCAAAGCAGAGATGACACGTGAACGGAATATTTGCATGTCTTCTGTGTTTTGTACCCACTCCTGCTTTTGGCTACAAAATCATAAGCCAATTCTGATAGGACTATACAGGCCTTACAGCTGCTTCACAGAGAGGATCTGTTGTGCGTCTCATTTTTCCTTTCTTCTGACAGATCAAAAAAGGTCAAATAAAAGAAAAGATGATGTCAGCCAAGCCAAAAAGACAATTTAGTGGCCCAATCATGAAGTGGGTAGGGTGGGAACAGCGTAAGAAGTCCACAGAGTGGCCCTATGACAATTCAGCTGTGACTACGCAAGCAAGTGAGCATGCATCTGGCCATTTGAGCAAGTGGCTCAGAGGGACTCCTTGCCTCAATCTCCACTGCATATTGCAACGCTGTTCTCCTCTGGCCCTTTAGCTCCTCTGGCTGCTCCTGCTCCTCCTGCTTCTCCTCTCCTGTCACCTGTGTAGAAAAACCACCTATTTCGCTACACATAGCTTGTGCTTCAATGTCCTCCTCCTCCAGTTCAGCCCCCACAGGGCTCATGTGGCCGTGAGATCTAGGTGCCCTGTCTACAGTCCCATGACCAACCCGATTTACAAACATCTGTTTCAGGACATAAAGCAGTGGAATGACATTGTTCATCCGGTAGTCCTGGTGACTGACAAATAACGTGGCCTCCTCAAAGGGCCTGAGCATGGCAGGTGTCACGCATGAGTTGCAACTGGCTGACAATGAAGTTACACAGGGGAGTACTCCTGTCTGCTTGGATCATTAAGAAATCGTTTATGGCCTGTCTCTGTTCGTATTGTCGGTCTAACATATGGAGGGTGGAATTCCAATGGGTGGAAACATCACATATCAACCAATGTTGGGGGATGCCATTCTGCCGCTGCAGCTCAAAGAGCGTGTGCTTTGCGGTGTACGAGTGGTTGAAGTACATGCAAAGTTTCCTGGCCATTTTTAGGATGTTTTGCAGATGGGTGGAAGACTTCAAGAACAGCTTGACAACCATATTGAACATGTGTGCCATGTAGGGTGTATGGCTCAGCCCTCCAATTGTTGGTCACTTGAGATGAGCCAATTCGAAGCAGACGGAGTGGAATTCGATCCGAATTTCAGGAAAAATTTGATGCGCAACGAATGAGAATTTCCTCGCGCTTCGTGGTAATGAATTGCAATTTTTCCTAAAACGTCAGCTAAAATGGTGGCTACACATGTGAGGACATGGGGAAAGGAACTCTGGGAAGGTGAGATGACCCATAATGCCATGCATGTAGCCAATCAGCAGCAAGCCTTGTGATGTTACAGCCCTATAAATACGGCGGCTATCTTAGAATCAGACATTTTCCCACGTTCAGAGTGCAGAGTGTAGATGTGAGAATGTGCTAGGGACAGCTATTGGAAAAACCTCTTTATGGAAAAAAAAAACTGAAAAAGCGCTAAGGACAGTGCTAAAAAAAGCGATTTACAAGTGCAGGGAAAGGATAGGGAGGAATCATTTCACAGCATCTTAGTGCAGGGAGAAGGCGCTAGGGAAAGTTATAGGAAAAGCCTAATTTTGAAAAAAAAAGTGATAGTGCAGGGAAACATTATTCTGCGTTCAGCACTGCAGTTATCTGTTGAAAAGCATTTAGTGGCGTATATACGTGGAAAAAGAAATATATATTCTGCGTTCAGTGTTGCAGTTATCTGTTCAAAAGCCTTTAGTGACGTATATAAGTGCAAAAAGAAAAATGTATTCGGCATTCAGCCCTGCAGTTATGTGTTCAAATGCCTTTAGCGGCGTATTTCAGTTGAAAAAGAAAAAAGAAATATAGATTCGCCATTCGCTGCTGCACTTATATCTGTGTAAAACATTTATTGAGGTATATCAGTAGAACAATAAAAATGCATTCGCCAATCGTTGCTGCATTTATATGAAGAAAAAACTGTATTGACGTATATCAGTACAAATAGAAATATACATTCGCCATTCATTGCTGCACTTATATGTAGAAAAACTGTATTGACGTATGTCAGTACAAAAGAAATATACATACACCATTCGATGCTGCACTTATATGTAGAAAAATCTTTATTGACGTTTATCAGTAGAAAAATAAATATAAAAGTTTTTTTTTTAAAAGGTTTTTTTTATGTGGCGCACAGGACCAGCAGAATGGACAATAGAGGTGCTCTCAGCAAAGTGGACTCACCCTGTCCACTTGAGAATGTGTTTGTTGAATCTAAGAAGAACTGGGCACTCTCAGGATGCTGGAACCAATATTGTATTTATTAGTTAAAATAAACAATTAAATATATTTGTAGAAATGAATGCATTAAATCATTGACCCAAAATAGATAAAATAAGTAAAAAGGCTAGGACAATATTACACCAATCAATAAGAGCAACATGTGGCTTAAAAGTCCAGAATAATTGAACAGCAGTAATTCAGATGGCAATATAGAATATAAAAGTAAGAATGGGTTACGTTGATAGTTATTGGATTCCTAAAAAACTCCAAAAGAATAAGATCCCTACAGCTGAAAAACTTTACATGCAATATTCGCAATAGTGTGTTGCGATCCCACATAGTACAACTTGCAAGTTTGGAATGTTATAGCGCTGGTATGTTTGTTAGCTTAATGCACTATATTAGTGCGATTGTCTTGCTTTTATATTCCCCAACAGTGTAGTGTTGAAAGCACTGTAAACCTGAAAGCGAAGTCCTGCTATATCGGAGTAGGCAGCGGCGTCCCGCTGCGATACTCTAGTATGGGTTTTTAGTTGTGGTAGGTATATGCCGGCATAAACTAAAGGTGATCCTACCGTGTGCCTCAATTTTTCCCCGATGTTACTCTGGACGGAGATCCAGTATTGGTGTGGACCGATGTCTACAAGTGATGTCCGTCCGATCTCCCACGCTGGTAGAGTTGTTTGTTTATTCACATAAACACAATAACTCCAATATATCGGTCCAAAATAGGTTTGATGTTCTAGAAAATAGGGAACATTTTTAAGACCGAACACCACCACACCACAGGATTCATCCAAATCCAAGATCACCTATGAGGAGACTACCAATGTCACATTTGAATACACCCACAGACCACCCTTACAACTTGAGGAACAAAACACAGATCTCAAGACAAGATCACAAGACACATTCAGTGGGAAGTTATCACAACCAACATCACGACCAACACACTCAGAATTATCACCCCAGGACAAGACAGTTCGAAGAAGAAATAGGAAGACTAGGAGTGGAAGAAGGAAGAAATCGACACTATCACAGATAACTGAAACCCAGGTCACAAATTATTCTATTATAAACTTAAGTTCTTTTACACTATTAGCCACACAGAATCAGATACTAAATAAAGGTTTAAAATTCGCTCCGACAGTTAAATTAAATAATTTCGAGACTTTTATTGGTGTGGAGAAATTTATGCGATGACTCTGTCTTAAGAAATATTTCTTAAAAAATCCCATAGTTAGGGAGACTAATCTTATGACACAATCAGAACAATTCATACACACAGATCTGAAAAACCCTTCAAAAAAATATCCTAGAAATGAAATGAGCCAAGAGATGTCTATATTCAGGGAATATGTAGAAAATGATCTACATAAAATTAAAGACAAGACAAGGTATTTCCGTCAAAATTTGACAAAGGGAGAGATCATAGCCCTTAAACAACTTCAGAAAGAAAACAACATTATTATTCGCCCGGCCAATAAAGGCGGGTCAATAGTAATCCAAGATATTGACAAATATAATGCCGAATGCCTAAGACATATGTTGTCAGGACATAGATACTTATCGAAAATTGATAGAAGACCCAACCCAAAGATTCTATGTAAAATTAGTTGAGCTCTGTGACGAAGGAAGAATAAATGGCATTTTAAAAGAAGAAGAGTCCAATTTTATATAAAATAAATACCCGCGGATACCGGTATTTTATTGTATACCGAAAATCCACAAAGTTAACATCAATCCACCGGGATGCCCTATAAAATCAGGGATAGACTCTTTGACAAGCAATTTGTCTCAATACATTGACGTATTATTACAACCAATGGTTAAAAAAAATGCCCTCTTATATAAAGGATGCTTCTCAGATTATCAAAATTATAGAAAATGTGGAATTTGAAGAAAATTGGTTAATGGGCACGTTAGACGTGCAATCACTATATACGGTGATTAAGCACGAACAGGGTAAACAAGCGGTCTACACATAGTTATTACAAGAGGGTAGGTTGGCTCAGGGACAGATAGAGTTTCTAATTGCTGGTATCAACTTTATACTGTCCCATAACTATTTTAATTTTGATGATGAATTTTATTTACAGATTCAAGGGATGGCCATGGGCACCATGTTCGCCCCCCAGTTATGCTAATCTATTCATGGCTTATTGGGAGGAGCAAATCATTGTCCCCAGACTGGGGACGGACCTGGTGCTCTGGCAAAGATACATTGACAATGTATTTTTTATTTGGAAATCAGGGAGAGACAAGTTGGACAATTTTTTACAAGATATTAATTTAAATAATTTCAATCTCAACTTCACAGGGGCAATAAGTAATGAAAAATTCGAATTTTTGGATTTACAAATTTATGTGGAAGCTAATAAGTTGAAAAGCTGTACATTTGTCAAACCAAACACCTACATTTTATATAGTAGCTGTCATCTCCCAAGTTGGCTCATTAATATAACTCAAGGTCAATTTCGAAGAATTAAAAGAAATTGTACTTCAAATGACCAATTTGAAATAGAGGCTGAAGAAAAGTCTCTATCCTATAAAGCTGTTAGATGGAGCACTCAATACAGTAAGAAATATGGAAAGGATACATTTCTTTAAAGAAAAAGATATAGTATATAGAGAACAGAAGGAAGAACAAATATGTATTATCTTACCGTTTAGCAGTGAATACAGGAAAGTCCAGAAAATAATATACAAACACTGGCACCTGATGAAAAAGGATAAGACATTAAGTCCCTTCATCTCAACAAACCCCTGCATTATGTTCACTAAGGCTCCAAATTTAAAGATCAAAGTTGCTCCAACGGTCAAGAAAACAACTAAAACTATATGTACAGTTCAAAGTTGGGCTAATGTCAATGGTTTTTTCAAATGTGGCCAATGTGGGAATTATAAAATTACCAATTTTCCATGTAAAACCAGTGAGATTACATCTACAAACAAACACAGACATACAATAAAAGGATTTTTAACTTATAGTTCAGTGGATGTAATCTACATCATAGAATGTCCTTGTAATAAACAGTATGTGGGGAGGATGAAGAGAACACTGAAAAAACGGATCTCGAAACATGTGGCTAACACTAGAAAAGGTTTAGAGACACACTCTTTGTCCAACCACTTTAAAACAGTACATAATAAAAACCCATCAGGCCTTAAATTTGCAGCAATTGATAAGATTGATAGAAATTGGAGAGGAGGGAACCATATAAATAAAATGTCCAGGTTGGAAACTCAACGTATTTTTGAACTGAATACACTACTTCCAGGGGGATTGAATGCAGAGTTCGAACTGTTTGGTTTCCTATAGATATGGTGGTCGCTCCTTGCCAATGGGAACCCAACCCAGTTTTCTATATCTGGGGGGTTCTCCCTTAGCAATGGGCCTCCACCTTCATCCAATCATCCCTCCAAAAGTGTAACCCACTCAAGATTTTATGGGGGAAAAGACTTATACGCATTTTTTGAACAAGTGGATAGATATAGTTCAGATGGAGGATATATTTATATTTCTAAGAATAGTGAAGTTACATATATTCTAATGATGGCGATATGATTATGTTCAATATGAAAATATCAAATAGAACAACAATAATAAAAATTGGATCCACTTTTTTGAAAAATCGCATCAAAACCGCACTGGGACCACATTGGCTTGATGCGTTTTTTGTTCCAATGGAAACTCTAGTCAATACTATGTAAAGACATATGAGGATTATTGTATATGAGATTGCTTTCATTTGCTTTTAGATATTTTAGTTGGGATATTTGTGATCATTTTGTTTTAATTTATAATTTGGTCAATAACTTCAATAATAAGAACAGATATCTTACAGCAACTCAAAGTGCAATATCTAAGATTGAGAAAGAAAAACACTCGCAAAAAGAATATTTTTATTGTGGAGTGGACAGACCCATTCCACAAGATGATCCATACCGAGATTTATGGAAGACTACAATCCCTATAAGAGGGGAGTTAATGGGGGACCTATTACCAGTGAGGAAGGGGCCATTCGTTGCTCACGAAATGCGTCTGGTCAGAGAGGACCCCATACTTGTGGCCATTCACGAAGCAACTTAAAACCCTGTGCCGAATCCCGATTTTAGGACAAAGTGGAAAGTGGAAAAGCAGGACGTTTGACCCGACTCCATAACGAAGGGCCACACGTGTCAAATAACTCTACCAGCGTGGGAGATCGGACGGACATCACTTGTAGACATTGGTCCAAACCAATACCGGACCTCCATCCAGAGTAACACCGGGGAAAAATCGAGGCACACGGTAGGGTCACCTTTAGTTTATGCCAGCATATACCTACCACAACTAAAAACCCATACTAGAGTATCGCAGCGGGACGCCACTGCCTACTCCGATATAGCAGGACTTCACTTTCAGGTTTACAGTGCTTTCAACACTACACTGTTGGGGAATATAAACGCAAGACAATCACATGAAATTTTTTGGGTGCTTGAAGAGCTCCTTTTACTGTAAGGACCGAATTACGTTGTGGTAAAATTTTGTATTTACGTTTCCCACACTGTGCGCTTACGTGACGACGTCCATAAGAGCGACACACCAATACAAGAGAATACACTATGCACTAACCCTGCACAAATATAGGAACTAGTTCCCACCAGCTATCTATCTGCTGTATTGCTTACTGGACACTACGGTCTGGGTCTTTTCTGCAGCACAGAAACCGCATGAGGACCACATCTCGCTCTTCCAGCGTGGACCTACTTCCTCCGCTACATCCCGTTCACTTCAGATCACTCCGCCTCAGGCACCTGTGTTTTTTTAAATTGACAGCCTATAACGCTCTGTTGAAAAGCCTTTAGTGGCGTATATATGTGGAAAAAGAAAAATATACTCAGCGTTCACTGTTCCAGTTATGTGGTAAAACCTTTTGTGACATATTTCGGTCAAAAAACTAATTTTATTCAGAGTTCAGCGCTGTAGCAATATGCGGTAAAATACTTTGTGACTTATTTTGGTGGGAAAAAAAAATTGTATTCAGCATTCTGCGCTGCAGTTATATGCGGTAAAATCTTTTGTAACTTATTTTGATGTAAAAAGAAATTGTATTCATCGTTCAGCACTGCAGTTATATATGGTAAAATTTTTGGGGACTTATTTCGGTGGAAAATAAATTGTATTCAGCATTCAGTACTGCGGTTCGATGTGGTAAAATCTGTTGGGACTTATTTTGGTGGAAAAAAAATTGTATTCAGCGTTAAGCGCCGCACTTTTATTCGGTAAAATATTTTGTGAATTATTTTAGTGGAAAAACAAATTTAATTCAGCGTTCAGCGCTGCAGTTAGATGCAGTAAAATCTCCATGACGAGACGGGACGCTTCATGACCTTCCCCGGAGCTGTTGTCGGGAGCGGCGTTTCATTTCTGAGACGTCCGTATAATGCGGGGGAATTCCGAAGACCCTTTCCATCTCCGTGCTGCATTATCTGTGGTAAAATCTTTATTGAAGTATTTTGCTGAAAAAATACATTTTATTCAGCGCTGTAGTAATATGCAGTAAAAAATTTTGTGACTTATTTTGGTAAAAAAAGAAATTGTATTCAGCATTCAGCACTGCAGCTATATGAGGTAAAATCTTAAATTAATTATTTAGGTCGAAAAACAAATTTTATTCAGCATTCAGCGCTGTAGTAATATGCAGTAAAATCTTTTGTGACTTATTTTGGTTGAAAAATAAATTGTATTCAGCGTTCAGCACTGCAGTTATATGTGGTAAAATCTTTTGTGATGTATTTCGGTTAAAAAACCAATTGTATTCAGCGTTAAGCGCTCCAGTTATATGCGGTAAAATCTTTTGGGACTTATTTCGGTCGAAAAAGAAATTGTATTCAGTAGGGATGTCCCGATACCGTCAAAAAATGTGGTGATAAGAAAGCAGGATGCGCTCATACCCATATGCAGTTGTGCGAAAATGCCGCCGATACCGCTGCCGATACCGGAAGTTCCGGTCCGGCAGCTCCTATACACTATTGAAGTAAACCTAACCTCTATTAATGTGGCCGGAATTACTAACTATTGATGCGCAGTCTCCCTCAGGTTAGGCGCTCAGTCCCTCCATGCTCCTCATGAGCTTGAGCTAAGCTGCCCGATTCCTCCAAGCACCTCACGTCCCTCCTGCGCGCTCCGCCTACTTTATGAATGTAGAAGGCGCGCAGGGCAGGAGGAGCATATGGAGGGACTGAGCGCCTAACCTGAGGGAGACTGCGCATTAATAGTTAGTAATTCCGGCCACATTAAAAGAGATTAAGTTTACGTCAATAGTGTATAGGAGATGCGGGGCCGGTGTATGAAAGAGTCAAGCTGCACCGGTCTCATAACACCGGCCCCTGCGAGTGTAAACTGCCCCCCACACACACACACTATGATGGCACTTATGGGGGTCTGTGGATGACACTAATGGGGATCTGTTGATGACACTAATGGGGATCTGTGGATGACACGTATATAGCATAAGATGCTATATATGTGTCATCCACATAGCCCCTGACAGTGTCATCCAGAGATCCCCATTAGTGTCATCCAGAGATCCCCATTACTGTCATCCAGAGATCCCCCATTACTGTCACCTAGAGATCCCCCATTAGTGTCATCCAGGGATCCCCCATTAGTGTCATCCAGATATCCCCCATTAGTGTCATCCAGAGATCCCCCATTAGTGTCATCCGGAGATCCCCCATTAGTGTCATCCAGAGATCCCCTCATTAGTGTCATCCAGAGATCCCCCCATTAGTGTCATCCAGAGATCCCCCATTAGTGTCATCCAGAGATCCCCCTCATTAGTGTCATCGAGATCCCCCCATTAGTGTCATCCAGAGATCCCCCCCATTAGTGTCATCCACAAATATCCCCATTACAGCGTCATCCACAGATCCCCCATTACAGCGTTATCCACAGATCCCCCATTACAGCATCATCCACAGATCCCCCATTACAGCGTCATCCACAGATCCCCCATTACAGCGTCATCCACAGATTCCCATAACAGCGTCATCCATAGATCCCCCATTACAGCGTCATCCATAGATCCCCCATTACAGCGTCCTCCACAGATCCCTCATTACAGCGTCATCCACAGATCCCCATTACAGCGTCATCCACAGATCCCCCATTACAGCGTCATCCACAGATCCCCCATTACAGCGTCATCCACAGATCCCCCATTACAGCGTCATCCACAAATCCCCAATAACAGCTTCATCCACAGATCCCCCCATAACAGTGTCATCCACAGATCCCCCCATAACAGTGACATCCACAGTTAACCCCATAACAGATCCCCCTGGTGGCACATTGGTTGGAAAACACTATTATATTTCCATTTATTAATTTATTAACACTTGAACAAAGGAAAAGAAAAGCCACAGCAACAAAATTCCAGCTTTAATTTTTTTTTATTGCTATCAGTAACTGCGCCGCTGTTTATACGAGGTATCGGTAATTGGTATCGGCGAGTACTTAAATAAAAGTATCGGTACTCGTACTCGGTCTTAAAAAAATGGTATCGGGACATCCCTAGTATTCAGCGTTCAGAGCTGCTGTTATGTGTGATAAAATCTTTTGTGATGTATTTCGGTGGAAAAACAAATTGTATTCAGAGTTCAGCGGTGCAGTTATATGTGGTGAAATCTTTATTGACGTATTCTAGTGGAAAAACAATTAATATTCAGCTTCATGCTGTGCCGCTCTGTGGTCTCCTAATGCTGCTGCCACCTCCAGACTCTGTCATTGTGCTGCTCTGTGGTCTCCTGATGCTGCTGCCACCTCCATTCTATGTCATTGTGCCCTTCTGTGGCCTATTCATGCTTCTGCCACCTCCACACTCTGTCATCTCCAGACTCTGTGATTGTGCAACTCGGTGGCCTTCCCCTAATGCTGTTGCTGCTGCCACCTACAGGCTCTGTCATTGTGCCACTTGGTGGCCTCCTCATACTGCTTCCACATCCAGACCCTGTCATTGGGCCACTCTGTGGTCTCCTCGTGTTGCTTCCACCCTCCCCACTTCATGATTGGTCCACTATTTTGGCTTTCGGCCTGGCTGACATCATTATTTATTTGACACTTCCTCTGATCTGTCAGAAGGAAGGAAAAATGAGATGCACAGTGGATCCTGTCTGTGTAGCAGCTTTAAGGCCTGTATGGTCCCATCAGAATTGGCTTATGACAGAACACATGCAAATATTACATTCACGTGTCATCTCTGTTTTAAATCCTCTCCTTTTTTTTTTGCCTTTAGCAATACTGATGGATTGAGCAAATGCTGACCGAGTGAATGTGTATGCTCCACAGACAGGATCCGTTTTTTCTGGGTAATTGTTCTGACGGATCAGAGAATGGGGAAAATTAATCAGTGACGTCAAAACAAACTTACTGCTGACACCCTCTTCACTCTGCTGGGGGCTCTACTTGTTTAAGCATTTAATAGAACAGGTTCTGTAGACATCTATGTGGAATCAGCTGATTAGTGTGTAAAAGGAGCGCACTTCTTCTTGACGTTAACATCTACCTGTAAGGCTAAGTTCACACTTGAGTTATTTGGTCAGTTTTGGCCCCGTGACCACCCAAATAAGTGAAGTATGCAGTTACTCTAAGAGCGATACCTGTCATCTGCATGTCATACTGACTCACAGTATTGTTTCACTACCAAAGCAGACTCACTATGCATGTTACTGCAATGCACAGTGTTCTACACCCCTATAAAGGCTCTGTGCAGCCCGGAAATAGCCATTTTTTAATGCAATTCGCCGCAAAGAAATTGTTATCGTAGCAAATTTTTCTGAAAAATCCGGCGAACCGTCCGATTCAAATTTTTAATAAAATTTGCTCATCTTTATGTCACGGAAGAAGTTGCAGATAGCTGGAACTTATAAATAAACGACTGACTGGCTTGATCCAAAACTAAGGAGCATATAGGTGAGCCCTTTAAAACCCTAAGAGCTCTCCCTGACTGCTACACATGCAAAGGTCTCAATGGTAGACGATTGCATGCCCACGTACCTAAGACTATGTGACACCTGAAAACCCCATAGTAGTGAGGGGACATGGCCACCGGCTCCCTGCACTGAATACGGAGGGAGTCAGGGTCACCTAGAATCAAGCCAGCAAAGAAACACAATAAAGAGAAAAGACTTATCTGAGGAAACAGCAGCAGCAGCCTCCAGCAGTGAACATTTCATCCAGGAAGTAGTATAAACCGCAAGGTGAGGCAGCATGGGAAGGGAATATAAAGGAAGACGATTAGTCTGAATAAGGTACACCTGGCAGAAGGAAAGGAGCTGACAAAGTGAAACCAAAACAAAGAATGTCAAACAAAAGGTAGGGAAGAATGTCTGTCTGACTTTCTCACCGACCTGGCGGTGACACTTTATCGGTCACCATGGTTTCCATTTTGATTTGCCGCAGCGAAAGCCAGGATTCGATTTCTTGATGAAGGACACAGAGCAGTTCCTCCCCTGTGTGACTCTGTTCGCCAAGGTAAACAAGGTGCAGAACAGCGTGTGGTATGCTGGAGGGCCCCTGTGAATTGTCCCTGCAGTTGAGGCCGAAGACACGGTGGAGGATGAGGAGGCAGAGGCGGACATTGTCGCAGGACCAGCGGCGTGGCAACATGGAGGCGGAAGCGGCATCACCTGGCCAAGTTGCTGGTATGGCTGTGCAGGAACCCAGGGCCGGCGCTACCGCTAGGCGAACTAGGCGTTCACATAGGGCGCCGGCCTGCTGGGGGCGCCCTGGTGGGCTCACCCTGTCTGGGGCTGCAGCGCTGGGCGAGTGGCTCTTGAGCCACCCCCAGCGCTATTACAGGGGGGCCAGGAGGTGGAGGTCCTTCTTAAATATGGCAGAGCGGGCACCTGCTTACCCTGATGGCAGTTGCCTGCTCTGCCAGTAAATTATCAGAGCAGAGGAGGCGGGTGGCAAGGAAGGCTGTTCTAGCAGCTCCCCACTCCTCCCTTGCGCGCCCTCTGTGATGCCGGGAGCCGGAATATGACCTGCACCACACTGGACCCCAGGGAGGTGAGTGTTAAAGTGTTTGACTGAGTGGGTGTCTGCCTGTGTGTGTGTATGTCTGTCAGTGAGTGAGTGTATGTCTGTCTGTCAGTGAGTGTATGTGTGTCTGTCATTGAGTGAGTGTGTGTATGTCAGTGAGTGTGTATGCCTGTCTGTCAGTGAGTATCTGAGTGATTGTATGTCTGTCAGTGTGTGTCGTTTAGTGAGTGTGTGCGTGTCTGTCAGTGTGTGCGTGTCTGTCAGTGTGTGCGTGTCTGTCAGTGTGTGTGTGTCTGTCAGTGTGTGTGTGTGTGTGTCTGTCAGTGAGTGAGTGACATGGCGGGGGGGGGGGGGGGAAATGGATCTTTGCCTAGGGTGGCAAAAATCCTTGCACTGGCCCTGCAGGAACCACATTCACCCAGTGGGCCATAAAGGACATGTATTTTCCCTGCCCGTAGTTACAGCTCCACACGTCGGCGCTGCCGTGCACTTTGGCAGACAATGAAAGGCTCAAGGACTGGCCCACCTAAAGTTCTACATGTGTGTGCAGGGCTGGTACTCCCATTTTGGCAAATAAATGATGGCTTGGGACTCTCCATCTGAGCTCGGCACAAGCCATCAGTTCCCTGAAAGGTGCAGAGTCCACCACTTGGAAAGGGCGGGACTGAAGCACCAGCAACTTGGACAGGAGCACATTCAGCTTCTGTGCCGTTACTACCGGGGCAGGTAGGCTCCTGCAAAGCGGGTGGTCTACTCCGGGCACGTTTCACTCCAGACCTCTCACTGCTGCCACCCTGCTGACTCCCGGCCATGCTAATGACTTGCTAGCTCCGCTGCTGGCTCATGGGCAAGCTGCCACCTTCTTCTCCAGATGATGATGAAGCACCAGCAACTTGGACAGGAGCACATTCAGCTTCTGTGCCGTTACTACCGGGGCAGGTAGGCTCCTGCAAAGCGGGTGGTCTACTCCGGGCATGTTTCACTCCAGACCTCTCACTGCTGCCACCCTGCTGACTCCCGGCCATGCTAATGACTTGCTAGCTCCGCCGCTGGCTCATGGGCAAGCTGCCACCTTCTTCTCCAGATGATGATGAAGCCCCTTCGTCACCCGGCTCCCAAGTGTCGATCAGCTATATCATCATCATTGAGTACTGTCTGCACATCACTGATGTCCAACAAACGATGGCAAAGGCAGCATGTCCGGATAAATCCCTTTATTAGGAACTGCTCATATACAAAAACACGTGTCCACAAAAGTTGCTACGTTTCTGCTTATCAAAGCCTTTATCAAGCATAAAGTGATCCCCCTATGTCCAAGTATTTAAAACACAAGCCACACCTCCTCCAGTGTGGATAATCATATTATCTATATCACTAATTAGGACTAAACATCATATAAATTGCATCATAAAATACAGATACAAATAGTGCCTTCCTCTGTGTACACAAAAGTGTAACACCTCACCCATTACTGTAAAAACTTGCCACACCGCTCGATAGATCGTGGTAGCACAAGAGCGTGTCCTCATGCAGCTACTGCACATGTCAGGGGCGGAGGGAGCCAGACCTCACAGGTCATGTGCAAGTCACCTGACCGCAGACCCACTCATCAATGCGATGCACGGTAACATAAGGGAGCCTCCTCTTCCTCCCTCTGGCATGTCATGTTGCTAGGGATGCCTCCTCTCCAAACAACAACTTTTTCTGTATCCATGGCATCCCAATGATGGCAAGAGATACTTGGCACCAAGAAAACTAGGTTGTTATCCCTGCCTCGGCTGTTGTAATTGCGGGAATATGGTTAAAGGAGACAGTTTCACCCACCCCTACAGTGGGAAACCCTATAAGATCAAAGGGTTTTACACTTGTAGGTCCTGAGATGTGATCTATATGATCACATGCCCCTGTGGTCTCATCTATGTAGGTGAGAACACAATGGAGGCTCTGAGCTGATCAACATCCATAAGAGCAATATCAGAAGGGGGTTGCTTGATAAACCCGTGGCTAAACATTTTGCGGATCGTGTACATTCTGTTAATCAACTTTGGTTCCGCATTATTGATTCCGTTGGTAAAATGACACGGGGGGGAGACAAGGATCGGGCCCTGAGAAAAAAAGAGCTTAGATGGATTTTTGAATTGAAGGCACTTCAACCCCATGGGATGAATATAGAATTTAATGTGAGCAATGTATAATGTATTCAGCTAATACAATATGATCTGTTTGCAGTAATGTGATTCTTTTATGTTTCAGTTTTAATCATTATGACTTTTGGTATGCTATTAGATATGATATTCTTTCCATATCCACGCACTGTCATCTCTGATATTTCGTGAACGTAGCACTGAGATTGCTGGATTCGATCGCATCATTGGGATGCCATGGATACAGAAAAAGTTATTGTTTGGAGAGGAGGCATCTCTAGCAACATGACATGCCAAAGGGGGAGGAAGAGGAGGCTCCCTTATGTTACCTTGGACGAGGCTCCCTTATGTCACATGGACGAGTGGGTCTGCGGTCAGGTGACTTGCACATGACCTGTGAGGTCTGGCTCCCTCCGCCCCTGACATGCGCAGTAGCTGCGTGAGGACACGCTCTTGTGCTACCACGATCTATCGAGCGATGTTGCAAGTTTTTACAGTAATGGGTGAGGTGTTACACTTTTGAGTACATAGAGGAAGACACTATTTGTATCTGTATTTTATGATGCAATTTATATGATGTTTAGTCCTAATTAATGATATAGATAATATGATTGGTTATCCACACTGGAGGAGGTGTGGCTTGTGTTTTAAATACTTGGACATAGGGGGTCACTTTATGCTTGATAAAGGCTTTGATAAGCAGAAACGTAGCACCTTTTGTGGACACGTGTTTTTGTATATGAGCAGTTCCCAATAAAGGGATTTATCCGGACAATGCTGCCTTTGCCATCGTTTGTTGGACTGAAATTTCAGGAGTCTCTGGGGATCAAAGACTCCAGGCAGGCTGCTGCATTCCAGGAGGACCCGGTGATCCGGTAGGTGCTACTCCTCTACTTTGTATGCACATCACTAATGTCCTCCTCAACCGTCTCTGGGTCAGGAGCCTGACCACTCGTAACACCTGCTCCCATGCCACTCTCCTCATTAGTAGTTGCCTGCCTGGTGACGAAAGTGGCAGATGTCTCCTCCAGATCTTGGCTGGACAGTAGCTGCTGACTGTCCTCTAGTAGCTCGTCATCGCTGAAAAGTGGAGCCGAGCCGACAGCATATAATACTTCTCTGGCTGAGGGAACAAAAAAGGACAGAGGCAAATTGAGGACAAGTGAAGGCATAGGGACTGCTCCCAGGCAATGCCAACTAGGTGTGGTGTCAGATGAACCCACCGACTCTTGGCTGGGGGTGTCTGATGTCACTTGGGATGAAGTAGATGACCGATTCAATCATTAGTGACCACCCATACGCCTTTTTACGGCGGTCACTAAGGCTAAGGCTGGGCCGCCAGGTTTTTACAGTGGCCCAGTCTAAGTGCTGCACAGGTGCACGGCTGTTTAACCGTTTACATGCCGGGCGAAATGGCGCCCGCGGCATGTAAAGCAGTAACAGAGGAGCGCACTCCCTAAAGAGATTTTATTGCAAAATAAGTAGTAAATCATAATAAAACTATATGTATTTGGTATAACTGTAATCTTACCGACCCTGTGAATACTGATATTATGTTATTTATACTGAAAAATTAACGCCGTAAAATTTATAATGTAAAAACGCAGTGGCAGTATTGCTTTTTTTCCTATCGTCCTCCCAGAAAGAGTTAATAAAAGTTAACCAGAAAGTTATATGTACCCCAAAATGATGCCATTAAAAACAACTTCTTGTCCAGCAAAAAACAAGCCCTCATAAAGCTATATATACGGAAAATTAAAAAAGTTATAGCTCTCGGAACGCGTCGACGAAAAAGGGAAGAAAAACACTTGGTCACAAAGGCCCAAACTAAGGGGTTAAAGAACCGCTGTGTTGCTGGTCAAGACTTGACCACTAGATGACACCGGCAGCTTAGGCCTCTTGCTGCGACCCCTGCTGCCACGCCTCCTTACTCTGCAGCAACATCTACCTGCGCCAGAAACATTTAGGCCTCTGCCACTCCAGTGTGTAGTGCCTGGCATTTCTCTGTCTGACATACTGTTAGATCAAATATTTTTTATTTTGCCACTAATACACGGCAAACTAGGCTTCCCAATATATCACTGCACTGCAGAACGTTAATTAGTCCTCAATTTTTTCTACTTTTACACAACAGGCTTTTTAACAGATATATGTAACGTTGGACGGCGAATATATTTTTATTTTGCCACTAATACACGCAAACTGGGCTTCCTAATAGATCACTGCACTGCAATTAGGCCTCAATTTTTTTCTACTTTTACACAACAGGCTTTTCAACAGATACAGTATATGCAATGCTGGACGGCGGATATAATTTTATTTTGCCACTAATACACAGTAAACTGGGCTTCCCTATATATCACTTCATTACAGAACCTCAATTAGGCCCACATTTATTTCTACTTTTGCACAGAGACTTTTCAACAAATATGTGCAACGCTGGACGGCGTATATATGTTTATTTCGCCACTAATACACGCACACAGGGCCTCCGAATATATCACTTCACTGCTGAGCGGCAAAGATATTTTTTCTTTTTACACTAATACACAGAGAAAAGTGTTTTAGAACAGATAACTGATACACGACAAAAAAGGGCTGTAATTTTCGCCCTTCACCACACGGCTTATAAGCCCTTTTTTCCCACTAATACAAGTCAAAAAATGCTTTAGGACATATAACTGCACTGCACAAGCGCAAATAAAACATTGAAATGTATCCTTGTAATAAACCCTGTTAATGCCTGTATCAAACAGCACTTGCACCCTAATAAGAACAGTGTGCTGGAATTACAGAGCTGTATAATGGCAATTTGGAACCCCAGTCAGTGCAGCAAGGTGTAATCGGATTGTTTCTACTACCCAGGCTATCACCTCCCCGACTGAACCCTGTTCAACACAAATGCTGGTGGAATGATTCCTCCCTATCCTTTTCCTACACCTTGAGTAATCTTTCCCTGCACTTTCCCTGTAAACCTTGTTTTTTTCACCACAATCAAGTCTTTCCAATCACTGTCCCTAGAGCCTGCAGACACATCTCTCCCTGCACTAAGCACGCTGGTGAATGGCTGAATCTAAGATGGCTGCCGCTATTTATAGGGCTGTGACAGGGCTGGCTGGCTGCTGATTGGCTGCATGCATGTCAGTATGGGTGATCCCGCCTTCCCAGAGTTCCCTGCCCCATGACCTCACACATGTAGCAGCCATTTTAGGAAAAAATTTGATTTGTTACCACGAAGCGCGATAAAATTCGGCTTCAGTGCGAATCGAATTTTTCCTGAAATTCGGATATAATTCCACTGTCGTCAGCTTCGATTCTCTCATCTCTAGTGACAATCAATCTTTGTTCTGCAGATATGCAAAACCTCATACTGGTGCCTATTAAAGTCAGGTCAGGATGAAGACAGAGCAGCAGGTGAACTTCATTAGGTCACGTCGCAGATCATTATACAACTTACGAAAGTATTCTTTGTGAAGGCGCTGAGCGACAATAGGATGGACTCACTGCCTTATCCTCTTCCTCCCCGGATCTTCGTCCAGCATCGCTGACTGTCCTCCGAATCGCCGAGAAAGAATCTGGTTAAATAGTACTTCATTCATAAGGTCTTCTGCCATGATGATTGCTAAGAATTAGGAAGAAATCAATGTCAGCCAAGAAAGGTTTTCTCACACAGCTCTGAATGACACCAAAAGCACAATAAAATGGCGCCTGTACTATCACATGTCATCTATTTCAACATCTTTTTTTTGTTTTGTTATCCTAGCAATATGTATTCTTCATTCCGTTTTTTTTTGCGGCAAAACAGAACGGATGTGGATGTTCATTTGGAAAAATCTGAAGGTTTTTGCAGAAACACGGATCTGCAAAAAACGGAACGAAAATCTAAAATAGAAAAATACTGACGTGTGAATGGACCCTTATTTGTACTATTGTTTTTAACTCTGCACACATTAAATATTAGTCTAAGGCCCCTTTCACACGGGCGAGTTTTCCGCGCGGGTGCAATGCGTGAGGAGGACGCATTGCACCCGCACTGAATCCTGACCCATTCAGTTCTATGGGGCTGTGCACATGAGCGGTGATTTTCACGCATCACTTTTGCGTTGCGTGAAAATCGCAGCATGTTCTATATTCTGCGATTTTCACGCAACGCAGGCCCCATAGAAGTGAATGGGGATGCGGGAAAATCGCAAGCATCCGCAATCATGTGCGGATGCGTTGCGATTTTCCCGCATGGTTGCTTAGCAACGGGACCCAATCTCTATTATTTCCCCTTATAACATGGTTATAAGGGAAATAATAACATTCTTAATAAAGAATGCATTGTTAAATGATGAGGAAGGGGTTAAAAATAATAAAGTTAACTTACCTTAGCCACTTGATCGCGTAGTCGCGATCTGTCCTCTCTTTCCCTGCAGCATCGATGATCTAAAGGACCTGTGATGACGTCACATCACATGGCCCAATCACATGGTCCATCACTATGGTGATGGAGCATGTGATTGGTCCATGTGACCATGTGACATCATCCAAGGTCCTAATCACTATCCTCAGGCTGTGGATAATGCTTAGGACCTTGGATGATGTCACGTGGTCACATGGACCAATCACATGCTCCATCACCATAGTGATGGAGCAGGTGATTGGGCCATGTGATGCTGTGACATCATCACAGGTCCTTTACATCTTTCAAGCTAACGGAGAGGAGGCCGGGCTTCGCGATCAAATGGACCAGGTAAGTTATGATTAGTTTATTTTTTTAACCCATTCTGCACCGGGTTCAACATTAGGGAGATGGCCAAGGGTATTATTTTACATTATAACTATGTTATAATGTGAAATAATACCAGTGGGACAATTTCTGACCCAAACATGCACTTCTGTGAAGAAGTGCAGGTTCGGGTCTGGGTACCAAAAGTGCCGATTTTTCTCCCGCGCGTGCAAAACGCATGACAGCGCTTTGCACTCGCAGGGAAAATCGCGGCAATTCCCGCAACGCACCCGCACTGTTTGACGGAGTGCACCCGCAACGCCCGTGTGAAAGGGGCCTAAAAAGTATTTAAAGGGAATCTGGCAGTGCTGAAACACCCCCAAACTAGTGTATGTGGCGTATAATGTCAGTGTCACTGATTCAAATGATTTTTATCTTCATGCTTACTTGCAATCCGACACTGTCTCCCTCAAACCAAACAGAAGTCCTCTCAATGCATTTTACTGATGTTTTGTGGGAGCGTAGCATCAGAATGCAAGTAATTTTGAAAATAAAAATTATGTAACCGCACTTGGCATCGCTTATACTATACACTGCTTACTCTAGTTCTGGGGGTATTTTGTAACTGGCAGATTCCCTTTAATAGTTTACAGCCTTTATCCTTATGTCATTTAAAGTAGGCCTGCACAATATATCGCAAAGCAATCGCAATCGCAATTAATCGCCATATCGCAATCCCAATTTGCTGACTCAAAAATGCTGCAATTATATTACCATATTTTTCGCTTTATAAGACACACCCCCCCAAAAGTGGGGGGGAATGGCAGTGCATCTTATAAGTGATGGTTGACTTTCTACGTGACACTGACACAGTATCTCCGGCCGCTATGCTGCACAGCGCGGCCAGCGATACATCAGTTACAGTGCGGGAGGGAGGAGGGGCTGGTGGAAAGTCGTTATTTTAATGAACACATGTTCTTATATCTATTTTATTTATCTGTTCTGTGCAGCGCTATTAAGAAAATGGCAAGTTTTGTATTTTGTACTTTTGCAGTAATGCAAATATGTATTTTATTTTGAAAAACACTGTGCATTTCAGTTCTTGAGTTCAGCATAACTACATTTCACATTATCAGTCATCTGTGTCTGCTTTTACCTTGAAAATCCAAGCAGATAGACCTCTAGCACAATTCCCTTAAAATATCGCATCGCATATCGTTATCGCTATTTTTAGGGCCCTAATCGCAATCGCACAAAATTCCCATATCGTGCAGCCCTAATTTAAAGGCATCATTAGATGGTTATCTGCTGTTTCATATTAACAACTATATTGTTGTTAAATGCTTGCCTAGCTCAATGCTTGCCTCAGCGGTATCACTGGCGCTGAGTATTGTTGTAAGCAGCGATATCGCTATGTGGCCGTATCCACACAGAAACTACACAACACTGGTAAAATGCTATGGATATCACGCTCACCTTATTTAGGTACCAATAACCTACTAAGCGAGGTGCTATCTTGATCCGCAAATATTTGCCTACCTTGATATCCGTACTTGTGATTTCTTTTCCTCCTAGGTAGTTGCAGGTGATTAGGTACTTCTAAAATCGGGCATCTGTATTCCTTTCAGGAGCGTGCTCCGGCCGGTGGCCGGTAGCACTAAGCTCCGATTCCCCTATGCTCGCGCTCCGTGCAGAAGCGAGTGACGTCCCTATATGAGCTATGGGTTGGTAGTGGAGGCAAAAGACTGCTTCAATCCTATAGCTATAAATATGAGGTAGGCATAGAGTACAAGCTATCCCTGAGGAGGAACGACAATTTTCGTTTGAAATGCGTAGGATTGAAGCAGTCTGTTGCCTCCACTACCAACCCATAGCTCATATAGTGATGTCACTCGCTCCTGCACGGAGCGCGAGCATAGGGGAATCGGAGCTTAGTGCTACCGCCCGGAGCACGCTCCTGAAAGGAATACAGATGCTGGATTTTAGAAGTACCTAATCACCTGCAACTACCTAGGAGGAAAAGAAATCACAAGTGAGGATATCAAAGTAGTAGGTTATTGGTACCTAAATAGGGTGAGCGCAATATCCATAGCATTTTTCCAGTCCTGAAAAAAATAGGTTTATCCTTAGAATAGGCCAACAAAGTCTAATATATGAGATTCCAACACCTGAGATTCCTTATTAATCATCTGTACATCTGAGCTCCAGCACTCTCTGGAGCAGGCATGGCCAACCTGCGGCTCTCCAGCGGTTGTAAAACTACAACTACCATCATGCCCTGTTGTAGGCTGATAGCTGTAGACTGTCCAGGCATGATGGGAGTTGTAGTTTTACAACAGCTGGTCAGCCGCAGGTTGGCCATGCCTGCTCTGGAGCATGGCAGTTCCTTTCTTATTTATCCAGACACAGCAACTCATACAGATTTGACTAGTACTGGTGCTCAGTGCAAAGAAAATAAAAAACGGGGGCTAGTCAGCACATCCCAGTGCACAGGTGCACATCAACATGGCTGAAAGCACAAAAGCAAAAAACAAACAATGCAAAAGCACTCTGCAAACACAAATATTAAAGTAAATACAACATTTTACATTTTCATACTCACTATAGAAAATGTAAAATGCTAATGCTACGTTATAACTGTGAGATTGTATTTACTTTAATATTTGTGTTTGCAGAATGCTGTTGCATTGTTCGTTTTTTACTGGTGCTCAATGCATTGAAATCTGGTGGCACAGCTCTATTACCAGCCATAGATGCATACACAGACAAGCACTGTGCTTGGATGAAAATGTATTTGCATTTTCTGATCTATGGGGGACTCAGAGTTCTTACTGTTACTAATCCTAAACTTAGGTCAAAAATGTTTTTTTTTATGGGAAGCCATTTTAACTCTTACTCAAACCATAATGTAAATTTCTGGTGCTAGTGCTGAGCCTGCTCCATACTGTTACTGTGTATATAACTGCCACCTGGTAGCAATGACTGAGATCATTGGTCAGAAAATATTATGGCACACTCCTGACTATTAATAAAGGGGGTCATCATCATTCTGAAATAGGCCTAAATTATGCATATTTTACCCTGCTCACGCCGGGCCTAAACTGTGAAGTTGGCGTGAGCAGGGAAGTCGCTTGGGATGAAGTAGATGACCGAGTCAACCATTAACCCCTTAGTGACCACCGACACGCCTTTTGACGGCGGTCACTAAGGGGCCTAAGGCTGGGTCCCAGCGTTTTTACAGCGGCCAAGACTAAGGGACCCGTGCAGCGGGGAGCATGGACCCGGCTCTCACAGGAGTGCCGATCCGGGCTGTTTAACCCTTTACATGATGGGCGCAATGGCGCCCGCTGCATGTAAAGCGGTAACAGAGGGAGCAGACTCCCTCTGTCTCCCATCAGTACCCCGCAAATGTGATTGAGGGGTGATGATGTGTGTGAAGCCTTGCCTGGCTTCCGATCATTAGGCCCCAGCCCTTCTTGAAGTAGATCCAGCAGGCTGTGCCTCTCCGGCGCAACCTGCTGGTTAATGTTAGAATAGAATTGCTGTTAAAATACAGTGCATTATAGAGATAATGCATTGTATTTTAAAAGCAATCAAAATACTGTTGTTATAGTCCCCTTGTGGGACTATTAAGTGGTAAAAAAAAAAAAGAAAAAAACTCATTTATTAAATTAAAAAAATCCATAAAATAATGCGCTTTTTTTCCATTGAAAATACGCTTTTCAATGAAAAAAAATGAAAAAAAAACCCTCCCCATATGTTTGGTATTGTCGTGTCCGTAACGACTCAGACTACATAAATATCACATAAATTGTCCCCTACGGTGAACGCCATAAAAAAATTAAAAAAAATACAGAACTGCTAATTTATTCTTAGTTTCCACCGAAAAATATGCAATAACAAGCGATCAAAACAATACTAGTGAAAAATACAAGTCGTCCCACAAAAATCAAGCCCTCACACAACTCCATAAAAAACATTTAAAAAAGTTATGGGTCTTGGGAAGCGGCAATGCAAAATCTTTTTTTTCTTTAAACAAACTGAGTTTTATTGCAAAAAAAGTAGTAAAACATAAAAAACTATATGTATTTGGTATCACTGTAATTGTACGGACCCAGAGAATAAAGATATTATGTTATTTATACAAAAATAACGCAGTAAAATTTATAACGTAAAAACGCAGTGTCAGTATTGCTTTTTTCCCCATCTTCCTCTCAGAAAGAGTTAATAAAATTTAATCAGAAAGTTATCTGTACCCCAAAATGGTGACATTAAAAACTACTTCTTGTCCCGCAAAAAACAAGCCCTCATAAAGCTATATAGACGGAAAAATAAAAAGTCACAGCTACTGTATTGGAACACGACGACGAAAAAAGGAGGCCCGTTTGATTTACCATTTTCTATGCCTGTTTCAGGCACAGAAAAATATCTACATGTAAAGAGCTCGGAAGCTGTCTTACATTTAAAACAGACGCAGGATGCCCTAAAGGCCTGCTCATCTACCGCCACCGTTTAAAACGCCAATATTAATAAGTGTGCCCCAAAGTCTTCACTCTTCGCACTACAGTCTGAACCTATGAATGATTCTAATACATGTACATTAGTCAGAGCTTTATTGAAGATGTAATAAGACACACTAGTTCATTTTTATAATAGAGCTTAGAGATTAGCAAATTGATTCTATGTGAATCAAATTTGTTACAGAATTCCAAAGAGTTTAATTTTGGTGAATCTGAAACTTGTTGGCTACTTATATTTAGTAAATTAAACCTTATTGAACATTGCAACAAATCACTATTAGTGTTCAGTGAAGTTATCGAAAATTTGATTCGGCTGCTTTGCATTACTCTGTCACAAACTAATATCTTTGTAAATAGTGGGTGCATTGACAGGGAACAGCGATTGCGCCGCTCCCTGTCATTGTACCCCTCAGATGCCGTGATCATTGCTGATTGCAGCATCAGACTTTAATATTTAAGTCTGTAATAAAAAAAAAAAAAATCATACTTACCTCATCGATTTAATCGTGAAGAGCCCGCCACCATCTTAATTGATGATCCAACGCGAAATCTTGCATGGCCCGTGATTACATCATCACTTCTGCTGTCGTAGTTATGATGCACTCATCTTCATTTCGGCTGGTAAAGTAATTATGTCATCATCATCAATATGTCAGCCAAAGAGATGATGTCATGGGAGAAGTATGATTTTATTTTGTTACCCCATTTCAGGGAAAATCGATTAATCATGAAGCACGAGGAAATTCAGTTTCACGGCAAATCATATTTTCCCTGAAATTTTGATCAAAGTCCGCTTTGTGAACTTCAATTCACCTAATACTAATCATTATGAATGTTATTGTGATTCAAAATATAATCAGAAGATTATAGGTGAGTTTTATGCAAAAAGTGAGCACAGATCCAAAATTATTTAGCTACCAATATCACAACTAATTCCATTTTAAGAACTCTTATAAAATGTAGACCTCTATTTGAATGAAAGCTTTTTTTTCATCTTGATTAAAAATGAACACTATTCAAGTGATATAAATTAAATGAAACTTAGCTTTTGTTTAACAGCTGTTTGTACTTCCAAGCATTGATAATCACGGAAACTCTTTGCTATCTGGCACTGTAATGAATAAGTAATAATGTAGCTAGATTATACATGCAGGTGTTCTTTTCAATCTTTTTTTAGAACAATCAACAACAAAGGTTATCATATATTGTTTTCACATCAATTTATTAACAATAGTTTCTAAAACTGCATGAAAAATATATTTGCAGATTTTTTGTTTCCTCATATGCTGTACTTAAATAGTTAGTTTGATCTTTAAGAAAATTGAACAGAAGACTTCAAATAACAGGAGTCAAAGTTTGTCTAGATTTAAAAAAAAATCTAATAAATTTTGATGGAATTTTAATAAAACTGATATGGGTACTCCCCTTGTGATATCTCTTAAGTCAAAGCAAAGAGCAATTACGAATAATAGAAGAGCTTTACTGGTTACATTGTGCTAAAGAAAATTAAAATAGCATGCATGTCTCACACCACACCTTTTTTTTTTATCTTAATAGGTTAGGAGCATAGTTTATCAGAATGGGTAATGGCTGAAATGTGTAAAAATGTTTCCTGAAATTTAAAGGAGTTCTCCAAATCAGATCGGTCTGATAGGTCATCAATAACAGATCAGTGGGGTCTGGCACCCGGCACCACCACCGATTAGCTGCTTAAAGAAAAGGTGTGTGCTATGCCAGCGCTGCCTTCTCTTCATTATTTATCTGCTTGCCGTCACAACAGTAGAAGTGAGCAGGTATAGCTACAAAAAGCTGTCCTATTTGCTTCTATGAGAAGGTGCCAAGTGTCAGACACCCGCTGATTTGATATTGATGACCTATCCTAAGGATAGGTCATCAATAAAAATAACTTGGACAACCCCTTTAATGCAAAATAAGCCAGCCAAAAGGTGGGATGAAGTTCGACTATGGCCACTTGGCACATCTTTAGATTGTCTAAGCTAAGTTTACATTGTATAAATATCGGGGTTAGTAAATCTGCCTCATTGTCTTGTGTTCTAGAGAACCCCAATGTCCATGCAATAAGTGAACTTTCTATTGGTCTTAAGTGGAATTATGTAACACATTGATTCTGCAGGAAAATGTAAAACTTAGAAGGATGGTTTGCACTAGAACTGACCTTCTAATTGCCAAGCAGTTTAACAACTCATGCCCTTTAGCACATGTTCCGACTTAGAAAGTATATTTATGACATTGCTACCTCTGTATAGTTATCGCACTGGTATGACCGTGTGTCACTACAAATAGGATTTATGTGTATTTCCTCTATGTATGCAGATAAAGGGTCAAAAATGACAATTATTGTATATTGATACATTCTGTATGTAACTTGTTAATAGGCCTTATCAGTCAGTTACCAGGTGGGGACATTTACACCCTCCCAGTAGGGAGTGGGGTAGATCAGAAGCATTCAGTGTAGAAACAATGGATTTCTAAAAGATAAAGTGAGCTGAGGTGGAGCAGCAGAACACAGCCACGAAGAAAGCATAAAATTGTTTTCTCACTTCAGCAAATGGCGTCTATCATGTAGACAAAGTTAATACAAGGCACCTACTAATATATTGTGATTGTCCATATCACCTCCTTTGCTTGCTTAGTTCAATTTTTCATAGCATTATACATGGCTTGATTCCAGAGGTTATGACTAGTGTTGAGCGGGAGTTATTTGATTTAGCGATATTTCACGAATATTCGCTTGAATATTCGTCTTATATTCGTTGAAATCGAATATTCGTCATCATTCTATTTATCGCTAATAATATGCGATTTAATTATTCATGTATTACGATTTTAACTTTGAATGGGGTATAAGGCAACTTTCTGATTGGTTTTCTATCTAGAATTAACGAAGATAACGAATATAGCGCTATATTAAAATTTGTTATCTTTAGAGTTGAGCGAACCCGAACTGTAAAGTTTGGTTTCGTACCGAACTTTACGATTTTTTGCACCCAAACCCGGACTTTTTCACTGAAGTCCAGGTTCGGGTTCGGTGTTCGGGTTATTTTATTCTAACACCGAGGTGTTCCCATGGTGATGGGGACGCTCGATGTTAGAATATACTAATTCGCTCACATACCAACCCGCTGCTGCCCAGCGGCATCCACGCAATTAATGTCTGCTTAGACTATGTATAGTATAAAAAAAAACAGTACAGTACACTATAGTTTGCTGTACTGTATTATATAGACACCAGATCCACTGGATCTACAAGAACCAAGTGGGTCTAGGTCAAATAAAATGTAAAAAAATGACAAAAAAATAAAAAAACACATATCACTGAATGAAAATTAAAAAAATAAAATACACTACAAATATTAGGTATTGCCCCGTCCGTAAAAACCTGCTCTATAAAAATATCACATGACCTAACCCCTCACGCAAATACCGTAAAAAAAACAAAACAAAAAAATGTAAAATAGGGCCATTTTTTGTCACCTTACATCACAAAAAGTGTAATAACAAGCGTTCAAAAAGGCGTATGCCTCTCAAAATAGTAGCAATCAAACCGCCATCTCATCCCGCAAAAAAAGAGCCCCTACATAGAACAATTGCCCCAAAAAAATAAAAAAAAACATGGCTTTCAGACTATAGAGACACTAAAACATTATTTTTTTTTCTAAAATGCTGTTATTGTGTTAAAGTAAAATAAATTTTTTAAAAAGTATACATATTAGGTATCGCCGCGTCCGTAAAAACCTGCTATATAATAATATCACATGATATAACCCCTCAGGTAAATACAGTAAAAAAATTTAATAAAAACAATGTAAAAAAAACATTTTTGTCACTTCACACCTCAAAAATTGTAATAGCATGCAACCAAAAAATTATATGCACCCAAAAATAGTGCCAATCAAACCGTCATCTCATCCCGCAAAAAAATGATACCCTACATAAGACAATTGCCCAGAAAAATAAAAAAATAGGGCTCCAAAGACTGTGGAGATATTAAAGCATGATTTTTTTAATATTAATATTATTGTGTGAAACTTAAATAAATATAAAAAAGTATACATATTATGTATCGCCGCGTCCGTGACAACCGGCTCTATAAAAATAACACATGACTTGATCCCTCAGGTCTACACAGAAAAAAAATATATATAAATACCGTGTCAAAAGTCATTTTTGTCACCTTACATCACAAAAAGTGTAATAGCAAACGACCAAAATGTCATATGCACCCCAAGATAGTGCCAATTAAACTGTAATCTCATCCCGCAAAAAAAAATGAGCCCCTACATAAGACAGTCGCCCAAAAAATTAAAATTAAAATTATGGCTTTCAGAATGTGGAGACACAAAAAAATAATTTTTCTCAAAAATGCTTTGTTATGAAAAACTGAAACAAAAAAAACCATAAAGTAGTCATATTTGGTATTGTTGCTCTATAGAAATAGCACAAAATCTAAAAAACCTGTCAGTTCCACGATGTAAATAACAAAAAATGAAAACGTTCCCAAAACAGCAGTTTTTTTTTTTTTTTTTGCAAATTTTCCATTTTAATCCATTTTTCCATTAACAAAGCACTGGTTAACAGCCCAAAAAAAACTCAATATTTATTGCCCTGATTCTCTAGTTTGCGAAAAACCCCATATGTGGTCGTAAACTGCTGTATGGCAAAACGGCAGGGCTTAGAAGAAAGGGAATGCATATTGTTTTTGGTAGGCAGATTTTGCTGTTTTTTTGCACCATATCCCATTTGAAGCCCCCCGATGCACCCCTACAGTAGAAACTCAAAAAAAGGGACCCATTTTGGAAACTACAGGATAAGGTGGCAGTTTTGTTCGTATTATTTTAGGGAAAATATGATTTTTGGTTGCTCTATATTACACTTTTTTGAGGCAAGGTAACAAAAAATTGAAATTCTGAAATTTCATCCCCACTTGCCAATAACTCTTGAGGAATAACTAAAGGGTTAACAAAGTTTGTAATACCGGTTTTGAATGCCTTGAGGGGTGTAGTTTCTTAGATAGAGTAACTTTTATGGAGTTTCTACTCTAGGGGTGCATCGGTTGGCTTCAAATGGGACATGGTGCAAAAAAACAGCAAAATCCGCCTTCCAAAAACCATATGGCACTGCCTTCATTCGGCGCCCTGCCGTTTGGCCATACAGCATTTTACGGCCACATATGGGTTGTTTCAGCAAACTACAGAATCAGGGCAATAAATATTGAGTTTTGTTTGGCTGTTAACCCTTGCTTTGTTACTGGAAAAAATGTATAAAAATTGAAAATTTTCCAAAAAATCGAAATTCTTAATTTTTTTCTCCATTTGCAATTAACTCTTGTGGAAAACCTAAATGGTTAACAACGTTTGTAAAATCAGTTTTGAATACCTTGAGGGGTGTAGTTTCTAGAATGGGGTCATTTTTGGGTGGTTTCTATTATGTAAGCCTCACAAAGTGACTTCAGACGTGAACTGGTCCCTAAAAAGTGGGTTTTTGAAAATTTCAGAAAAATTTCAAGATTTGCTTCTAAACTTCTAAGTTTTGTAACATCAAAATGTAACAAAAATAAAATGGAATCCCCAAAATGATTGATACATGAAGTAGACATATGGGGAATGTAAATCAATAACTTTTTTTGGCGGTATTAATATGTATTATAGAAATAGAGAAATTGAAACTTGGAATGGCCTGGATAAGTAAAAGCGTTTAAAAGTTATCACCACATAAAGTTACACTGGTCAGTTTTGCAAAAAATGGCCGGGTCCTTAGGGTGAAATTGGTCTGAGTCCTTAAGGGGTTAAAGCGTACCTGATTTTTCAAAACAAAATATGCATAATGGCTGTACTTCTTTGTTCAATTATTGCTGTGAAGGAACAGATACTGTGTAGGCTTCCCTAAAGTCTCTTTTAGCCATATTATTCCCATTCAGTTGCACACTTAGATGCATTTCTCTCACAAGCAGAAGGGGCCTCCCTTCTATGGATCTGCCAGCACTATACTGCAGTGACATCCTTTACCTTGCTTCTGACTATGTTTGGTTTTAGCTTCAGAGCTCTCAGAACAAATAGGAAGGAGTAAAACTTATAGATACACAGGAGTCTCCAGGAACCTTAAAAAGCTGTATAGAAGCAGTTCTTTTATTATGATCGGGTTTTCAGCTAGCCCTGACATGCAGCCTTTTCCTGTGAGCCATCTTCTGAGTCTCCGTTACTAGTGATTGATCTTGCCTGACAATAGTGGACTGCAAATAGGGGGAAGTGAAACCTATAGTGGCCATGACGTTACAGCATTTTATTTTAGGTGTATGCAGACATATTTTTAAATGAAGTGATTTAGAAATTTACCAGTGACATCATTTTCTATTAAATGACGTGAAATTGTGTGAAAGTGCAGTGACTCTTTAACACCAGCAAAAGTGGAGAGAAAAAACATTCAAAAACATAAACGCTAGTGTGAAAGTACCCTTACCCTGGGTTCACACCTGAGCGTTTTACAGGGCGTTCGAATGCGCTGTAAAACGCATAACCGATGCAAACCAATGCTTCCCTATGGGACTGGTTCACATTTTCACGACGCATAAACAAGTACTTGGGCTTTTTTGGGGGCGTTTGTCGCGCATTTTGGCCCATAGACTTCAATGGGAACGCGCAACGCTTGTATTTTGCGCGTTTTTGACACTGAAAACGCGCGTTCGGACGCGCGTTTATGAATTTGCAACATGCCGGAAAGGCCAAACCCCAGGTGATAGGCACAGTTTGGAGAGAAGCCAACATGGAGGAGTCTGTGTGTGACACTGAGACCCTGATCAGGCTGGTGCAGGCCAAACGCTGCCTGTATGATACCCAGGATACAAAATATAAAAATCAGAGGAGCAGGCAGCAGGCCTGGGAGGAACTTGCCAAAAGCATCTGGCCAGAGTGGACGACTTTTACCAAGACAGTGAAACAAGGCAAAGGTATTTCCATGTGTGTTATAATTTGAAAAGTAAACTCCTTGTGTGCAGTGGTGTACCAACTATATGTAATAGCCCTGGCCAGCTCTACCTGCAGCCCTCCAGCTGTAGTCAAACGCCACCTCCACAAATGCTGGGCTGTATTTTACTTGCTGTAGCCTGTGCAGGCATGCATGGAGTTGTATTTTTGCAACAGCTAGAGGGCTGCAGCATCACCATCCCTGTTCTAGTATATGGCCACTCAGTGGCCTTAGTTTACAAAGAATGATGTGCACATTACATGTTGTATAGTGTCCCCTCACCCCTTTAGTTTTTGCACCACACCTATCCTGTGCATAGTCCATGTTGCTCTGTGTCACCTGGTTTTTGGTTAATTATGCTTGTAATCTACACAAACTTTGGAGGCTTTAATGTGCATTTCCTCCTCCTATGGGATGTTCCCCTTCTAGTGTGCTCTGTGTTTCCGTTTTTACGGGGATAGTATTTTTTTGGTCTGTACTGTCCTGGTTTACCCTCCCCCACATTCTGGTACAATGCAATGGCCCAGTAGGTTCAATTTGCACTGGTTCCACTGTCTTGTGCCTGACTGCGCTGTTTCAATCAGCAAATGTCGTGCAAATTTTAAATGTAGTTCTACATTTGGGGTGAGGATTTTGATTCCTAAGTTGATAGTGATATTGTGTACGTTTGCAAATTATAGTGCTTGTGGGCTATGGCCGGACTGGCACATTATAGGTGCTTCTATGTCTACAGTACCAGTATTGGGCACCTAAATGGGACCCGTCATTTCACCAACATTGGCTTCTATTCTACTGGCCGAGTATTGGGCACATAAATGGGACCCCTTATTTCGCCCACATTTTTTAACATTGTTAATCGGCGATTATTGTTGGCCACTATAGGTGTATCAACAAGGGGCACTATATAAGTGAAAAAACGGAAATGCACAAAGTAACTCTTCAAATCTTGTAATTCCGCCATAATAAGAAACAACCAAAATGGAAAATTAAAAGATAAAGAAACAATCTTTTCTGCAGAACAATAGAAAAGAACATAAATTTAGATGGCTTCCAATTGCCAGGGTAACTCCCCCTGTGGTGACATAAAATATGCCGTGAAGTGGTCCCGAACAGCCGCACCGTGTCTGTTCCCACGCACACCGCTCTGATTCTGACTCTCCAAGGAATGGCTGAGCGAATCCTCAAAATTATAGCCATCCCTTTCTCTAACAAAATTATGGAGAGCACAGGCTGCCTTCACGGCCGAGATGGCGGTCTCCAATTTCAGATGAATGGGCGAGTGGAGAAAGCGCCATTTGTTGGCTAATATGCCGAAGGCGCACTCCACCACCCTGCGTGCTCTTGTCAGACGGTAATTAAATACTCGCCTGGCAATGGAGAGTCCCAGGCTGGAGTACGGCCTCATCATATGCTCACCCAGCGCAAATGCCTCGTCACCCACAAAAACAAACGGCATAGCAGGATAAGTGGTGCCAGGCAGTGTGGTGTTCCCCGGGAGGTCCAGAGCATTATTAATGAGCATTTGACCAAAGTCAGAATGCCCAAAAACAGCAGAGTCAGAGCTGCTGCCATAGGAACCCACATCAATGTAACGGAAACAATAGTTGGCATCACATACCGCAAAAAGAACAAATGAAAAATATTTTTTATAATTAAAAAATTGACTTCCACTCCTGATTGGCTTCTGAACGCGGATGTGTTTGCCGTCTATTGCTCCGACACAGTTCGGGAAATTGCAGGATTGCTGAAATTGATCCGCAATTTTCAGCCACTCCTCCTTTTGTGGTTGGGCCATCACAGCAGCATGAAGGACATCCCAAATGGCAACGCAGGTTTCCCGGACGACCATACTGGCTGTGGATTTCCCGATCATAAAGGCGTAGTGAAGACTGGCCAAAGACTGCCCTGTACCTAAATACCTGAAACAAATGTGAGAAAATAAAGAGACATTAATGGATGTTTATCTGTTTTTTTTCTAGTCAACACATTAAAAGGCAAATGGAAAAGCCTGAAAGACGCCTTTATCCTCCATAGGCGAAAAGAAAGGGAGCAGAGGAGCGGATCTTCCCCAAGCGCATGCTCCAGTTACGTGCATGTGCACCAAATGGCATTTTTGATACCGTGCACAGAAATGCGTAGGTGAGTGAAGGGCATACACATTGAGGAGAGGATGTGGTATGACATGACATACATTCGATTTCATATGGGGAACATACTTACCTATATTTTCCTCTTCACAGCACCGATAGTAGCTGGGAACCCAGCCAGGCACAAGATGAGGAGGAAGAGGACGAGGGCACCACAAGGGACAGTGAGGCAGTGACATCTATGGAGCCAATGAGTCCTCCAGCCCCCAACCCACTCCTACTTTAGTGAGCCCCACGCAGACTGTCCCATCTGCACCGACAAAAAAGGAGGAGAGTGGAGAGGCATGAGGACAGGCTAATAGCCTGCCTGGATGCCCTGGCACATCCAGTGCCAAAACTGAGCAGTGATGGCCATTTTCTCCTCAGTCTAGAGGAGAAAATGCAAAGTGTGCCCAGACATCTGGTCACACAAGCAAGGGATGACCTGACTAGGACATTCGATAAAGATTGCCCACCTTATGAGGGCACACAGCCAATCAGTGCCCCACAGCAGGCCCCACAGCAGGCCCCACAGCAGGCCCCACAGCAGGCCCCACTGCAGGCCCCACTGCAGGCCCCACTGCAGGCCCCACTGCAGGCCGCACAATATGTGCAACAATATGGCCCACAATATGTGCAACAATATGGCCCACAATATGGCCCACAATATGGGCAACAATATGGCCCACTACATCCACCACAACATGCACAACAACACACTCACACATACCCATCACAAACATACACACAAACTAACATACCACACCCTCATGACACATGGCAGACACAACAACAGTCATCATACACCTATCCCTCTACCAGCACGGGCCCAAGCACCTCCACCACCACCAGTGAAATGCAACCCGCCCATCAGTCTCGTGGAGCCAGAGAGACAAGGCGGGATCCAGAGCCGGAGTTTGCAGGGCCGCAATATGAAAACCTTTGACAACTAGCAGAGGGAATTTTGTGGCTCAAGGGTTTGTGAACAAAAAATGTTAAATATATAGGAAAAGTTTCCTAAGATTTTTATGTTGTAAAAAAAAAAATTATCTTGAGTTTGTTAAACAGAGTTACCACATTTGGCTGGAAATGTAAGATGTTCTTACTTTCCCCAAAGATAAAGAATTTGAACAAAATGTTTGGACTATTATTTGTAAGTGAGGGGTTAAACATTGAAAAATGTGGATACATGATGCATGTATGGGATATCTATGCCAAACGAACAAATCATACACATCACATACCCCCCCACAAACACTCATATGTCACAAACAACAGGAGAAAATCACCACGGCAACACTCATATCCAGTCACCACACACTGCAAATGGTTTTAATGGCCACAATTATAGTCTACTTACCGCAAAGTAATGACCAGTCTTTCCACTGGTGGGATGCTGTCCCTCATGAATGTGTCCTGATGCTGCAAATGAGTGGCCAACAGCCACAGGAGCTCGTCAAAGCTGTGAAAAACGAAAATGGTGATGGTTAACAATACAAAAAGCAAAAAACACTTAGCTTAACAATTGAAAAAACATTGAAATAACGTATACGTACTAACCTGTTGATGGACATCCTTGTGCAGGCAAAAAACTTGTCCTCATGGGCACGGAGGTTCTCGTACAGTGCCCAGAACTGTCCCCTCTCCTGTCGATTGGCAATCACAGGATGGACCCAGAAGCGTCGCCCGCTGTCCCGCCTTCTCCTCAAGCGTTCAAGTTGGATAGCTACAAGTGCCACAACACGTCGCCTTCTGTAGCATTCCATGTCTCCAAACCACACACTCTACCAAAACACATGGAATTTCACACCAGCAATGCACTCTGACTGGCCAAACTTCATATAGACAGGGATATTTGGTCATTGGACAACACTGCAGTCAATAACACAAACGCACGTAAAACACGCGTTTACTATTGCCAAAAACGCGCAAAAACGCACGTAAAACGCGTGACAAAAACGCGCAGAAAACGCGCGTCTCAGAAACGCTCAGGTCTGAACCCAGCGTTAACCTTGGGGCTGCTCAACAAACACAACGGCACATACAGATCCCAGGATGCCAGTTGGGCATCACTACTCATGTACATCAAAGTAAACAGTAATTTCTGACTATGTGTTATAACTGTGCAGTATATCTATATACTTAAAAGATTTTAACAAAATCAAAGGCATTTAAAGACTGAAGTTTCAGAGTATTTTTCAATCAAAGTCTGGTTTTATTTCCTTGAGATTCAGTTGTTTAAATATCACTTGCTTCAGTGCTATTTATGATGTAGACACTATATCATCCAGCAGTTCTGTTATAAAAATGTCGGAAGATAAAGGCTCATTACTCTCAAATCTATTGCCTTCAGTAACAATTTGACCAAGATATTATTTGATGTACATAGTTGCAATAAGGACTCTTCCTCAAAAACAGTAAATCATTTATCATATTATAGCTATTATGTTCTACTTTTATTTCAAATTCAATCTATTACTTATACTATAACATACAGTTCTGTTATGGACACTTTGCATGTCATTTGTGAAACTTAGTTCAGTGATCGGTCTTAAATATTTAACTTGTTACAAAATCATTTGTAAAAGCTACTCTTTGAACTTGTGTGCTGTCTTCAATAATTCAAATGTGATTTTTTTTTTTTTTAATCTATCCTGTTAACCCATTAAGTGCTGGGCCTATTTTCATTTTTGCATTTGTGATTTCTCCTTGCCACATTCCAATAGCTATAACTTTTTTCTTTTTTCTTTCATATAGCCATATGAGGGCTTATTTTTTCCGAGACAAGATATATTTCTAATATCACCATTTAATTTACCATATCTTATATTGGAAAACAGGAAAAAAAATCTTTGTTGGGTAAATTAAAAAAATAATTCAATTCCACCAAGGTTTTTTGGAGCTTTTTAGGTGCAATGTGTGTTAAAAATGACACCCTTATTCTATGGCTCAGTATGATTATGGCAATGCTAAATTTGATAAGTTTTTATTTAGTTTTATTAATCTTAAAAAAAAATAAAAACCTCTGAAAAAAATTAAATTTTCTTTGCATTACCATTTTCTGACAAGCATAACTTTTTATATTTCGGCCTACAGAGCTATATGAGGGCTTGTATTTTGCGGAATGAACTATTTTTTACTGGTACCATTTTTGGGGTATGTACAACTTTTTGATCACTATTATTTACCTTATTGAGAGGACAAGGTGACCAAAAAATAGTAAATCTCGTGGTTTTATTTTTTAAATTTTTTTTTTCTGTTACGGCATTCACTGCAGGTTTTTAAAAAAATATTTTAATAGTTAGGATATGTCACGAACCAACGGGTGTGAACCCACTGTGCCACATGTACTACCTCCTCTAAGGGTGTTGTCTAACTCTAGACTTTCCTGAGGGGAACACCAGGTCACTACCTCTTGAGGAGGATAGGCACATGAGGCAGCTGGTCCAGGCAGGCAAGGAGGTACCTGAGAAAGGTACCAGAGGTACAGGCATTGTCAGCAGGCTGAGTCTTTAACAGGAGCAACAGTGCAGGACCAAAGGATGATGCACAGGCAAAGTTAGACAGGCGCCGGGTACCATGGCGGTAAGCAGGGGAACAGTGGCGCACAGCAGCCGCTGTTACAGTATCCCCCCCCTTACAGGTTCTTGAGTCCACAACGAGACAGAAATCTTTTTATTAAGTCTGGAGCATGAATGTTCTCTTCTGGTTCCCAAGACCTCTCCTCAGGACCAAAGCCTTTTCAGTCCACAAGATAGTAAGATAGTAAGTCTTTTTGCCATGATTCTTGATATCCAGAATGTCTTTGACCTTAAATATCTCGTCAGAATCTTCAGATACCGGCGATGGAGTAGAAGGAGCCGTCGAGAAAACGTATATGTCACTTCTTTTATCCTCCTCAATATTTAAAGGGTTCAAAGAACCTGAGAGCAAACTTGAAACTGGGAACCCTTAAGCAGATGTTTTTAGAGAGCCACATAGCTGCCAGCTAAGACCTGTCCTAGGTTGCTAATATGACATGTTTATATAGCTAGACTTGCCAATAAATTTAATATAGTTTCTATGTTTAACAAAAAAGAGTTATTTACAGTGACTTCATGTTCTTGGATGTCATATAACAGTTATATATTGTCTTCACAGAAGCAGAAAAGATAATATGGCTTTGAGATTCAGTAAATAAATGTAAGATAAGCTCAATGACACAGCAGAATTAACAACCGAAAGCATAGAGTTAAACTGTTGTTACTGCCCAGGAGTCTTAACCAATCACAGCCAACCTCACACTGAGTATGTGTGGGAAATCCTCTTGCAGAATCTTCTGGAGTCAGTATAGACCAGAGAAGAGGAGCTGGACAGACATTTCCAGTCAGAGCTGTTTTTTATGGGGACAAAAGGCCAAATATGTATTTAGAACGGTTATATAATGCTCATATGGGTAATACTGTGATCAGGAATATATACTGAGGCCACTTGTATATGTTTGTTTACAGTTCCACCAAACTGCAACCAAACTGGGACCAAACTACGCATAAAATGAGCAAATGGAACAATTGGTTAAGCCTCAGATATACCTCTCACAGTGATTTTAAAGTGCTTAAATAACTTAGAGTGAAAGTACAGGTACTGAAGAGAAAAATATAGCCACCATTTATGTTGAATGACAAGATTAAACAATTAAACCACCATTTTAAGCATACCGCCATTTTGTGATACTTTATGCAACACGTGTTGGTACATGGACTATCTGCTGCGGAGGTGGCAGTGTTATATATGAAGAAAAGTTGAAGTTAATAAAGAAGTTATTTCAAGCAATTGGTGTGCTCCTTAAGCCTACTTTTTCCATAGAACGGCGCTAGAAGAATTTGCTCAAAAGAAACAAGACTGAAGCAGATTAATAGACAGTCTGGTTGAACAGTCTGGTTGAACTAAAAAATTAGATATATCAAATTCTTCTAATGCCATAGCGCAAAAGACACTTCATAGTGCTGCGCCTGTCACAAGCCATACCTTATCTCCAGACGAGAACTGAGGCGGTTTTCTTCTTCTCTTGTCTGCATTCGTATTTATGCGAGTCACCGCTTTGTTGATGCAGTCCTTGGTGTCATACCAATTCTTCAAAAAATCCCTAAAAGAGGAATCTGCAGCTGGTACCCCAGAAGATGTAGGAACAGGGAGAGGAGTATGAGGGTGTTTGGCCATAAACAACAAAGAATGTTGAGGATCCAGTAGACTTACTAGTAGACTTACTAGTAGTGATGAGCGGCAGGGGCAATATTCAAATTTGCGATATTTTGTGAATATTAGATACGAAGTGCACCATCTTGGAGAACCGGTCCATGACCACCCAGATAGCTGTACATCTGGCAGAAGAGGGAAGATCTGTAACAAAGTCCACGGCAATGTGCATCAGGAACATGAAGAGGTAACAACAGCCTGGGTGGTTTGGTCCTGGAGACTTTATTCTGAGCACAGATGGTGCAGGCAGACACATATCCTTAGACAGTGTGGGCCACCAGTAGTGGTGAGAAAAAAGTTCAGTGGTCTTGCGGATCCCTGGGTGACCAGCCAGTTTGGAGTTGTGACCCCAAGCTAGAATAAGTTTCCTCTTGGCAGATGGCACGAATATTTTCCCTGGAGGGATGTCTTATACCAGAACAGGAGCCAATGTGATCAAGCAAGCAGGTACAATCAAGCAAACAATGCACTGGGCCTCCTCCTGCTGGTCGGAGAAGTCAAATGACCAAGGCATGGCATCCGTCTTGATGTTCTTCTTGGCTGGGCGAAATCAAAAGGGGAGAAGAAGAGTTCCCATCTGGCTTGGCGAGGGTACAGACGCTGGGCCGTCTACAGATATGTAAAGTTCTTGTGGTGGTGAAGATTATCACTGGATGCTGGGCCCCCCCAATAGATAATGCCACTCCTCCAAGGCAAGTTTTATGGCCAGAAGCTCTCTGTCTCCTATACAGTAATTCCTCTCAGCAGGGGAGAAGAGCTTTGAAAAACTCCACATGTAAACATCTTGGAACCTTTCTGTAGTAAAACAGCACCGGCCCCTATTGAGGAGGCATCCACTTCTAAAAAGAATTGGCAGGAGACATTGGGATGATGCAGAACAGGTGCAGAAGCAAAGGACCTTTTTAATTGGACAAAGGCGGCCTCCACCTAAGGAGTCCAGCATCTGGCATTCACCCCTTTCTTAGTAAGAGTGGGGATCTGAGATGTAAGAGATGAAAAATTCGGGATTAACTGACAATAGAAATTAGCAAATCCAAGGAAGCTCTGTATAGCATGAAGACCCTGTGGGCGGGGCCAGTTCATTACTGCATTACATTTTTCAGGATTCATCTTTTTTCTGCACAAAGAAGGACCCGGCAACGGCTGGTGAAGTAGATTTCCAGATTAAACCCCCTCTCGAGACTCTCCTTAATGTAATGAGATGTCGCTTGGGTCTCAGGAATTGAGAGTGGGTAGACTCGACCACAAGGAGGAGTGGCACCAGGCACAAGGTCAATAGGACAATCATAAAGATGAGGAGGAGGCAGGGTCTCGGCCTCTTACTTACTGAATACTTCCGCAAAACTGGCTTACTGCTGCTGAAGTCTAGGCAGGTCAACAGGTACAGTAGGTGAGGAAGCAGGAGATGGGATGGACACTAGAGGAAGAATGGAGCCAAACGGGGTGGTCTTCTGGTGCCTCCAGGTTCCAAAATAGGATTTGCCCAAGCAAGAACCTCATCAGACAGCAGAGACACAATGGAGGCATTCTTGGACCGCTCAGTGGGAAACTTCTGCCCATTTAACTCAAAGTGGATCAGACACTGGTTCAGGAATCCACTACAGGTTTTTGGATCTCCACCATAGCATGAAGGCAGAGGGAGTTGCACACCAGCGGCACACAAATCCGGATTCACTGAGTAGCAGCGACAGGCGACCCTGCAGTAGAGATGGCATCCAGACGAGCAGCAACATTTTGCATGAACTGCATCATGACATCCTGACGTTCACTCTGACACCTTACTTCATGTAACAATTCCTGAATGACAGGCTTGGGGTGACGAGCTCAATGGCCTTAGTGTACTGTCACAAACCAGCGGGTGTGAACCCACTGTGCCACGTGTCCTACCTCCTCTGAGGGTGTTGTTTAAGTGAACCCCTCGATCTTCACAGTAGACTTTCCTGAGGGGTACACCATGTTGCTACCTCTTGAGGAAGATAGGCACACGAGGCAGCTGGTCCAGGCGGACCAGAAGGTACCTGAGAAAGGTACCAGATGTACAGGCATTATCAGTAGGCTGAGCCATTACCAGGAGCAACAGTGCAGGACCGAAGGATGAGGCAAAAGCGAAGTCAGACAGGCAATAGGTCAGGGAAGCCAGCACAAGTACAGGTCAGGCAATCTGGGTCGGCAACAGGAGAGTCGTGGCAAGCAGGCAGGGATCAAACAGGTAGCAGAGTCCAGGAACACAAGTACGAGTCAGGAACACAAGCGGATATCAGGAACCTCAGCAGGACACAAGGACCTTGACACTGAGGCATCTTGGAAAGGGGCTGAGCCACTTATATGCAGGAGGGCTAAGATTGGTTGTCGAGGTCACATGATCCAACCCATAAAACACAGGAAGTGAATCGCTCCTGCCCTTAAGGAAATGCTGCAGGGAACAAGCCGCAAGCATGCTGTGGCCAGGGCTGAAAGGAAACACTGGCAGCAGATCATCACTGAACACAGAGCCTGGGATGGCGGCGGTAAGCAGGGGAACAGTGGCGCACAGCAGCCGCTGTTACAGGATACCTGTTATGTTTATTTGTTTATTGTTTATATAATTTTATTTGTAAAATTGGGAAAGGAGGCTGATTTTAAATTTTAGATTTAAAAAAAAAAAAACTTTTTACATAATAACTTTTAGGCTACAATCTGAATTCTTTTGACCCCTTGTGCCATTCTCCATAATATAGAGATCTATTATGGTGAATAGGATTTTGTCTGCTGAGCTTTGTCTCGTGCAAAGCTTAGCCAATAGCTTACAATGACAGGCCTGGGAACCTTCAGCAGGCCCCAGACTGTCATGGTAACTGATCAGAGCCCTGTTATTTCACTGCCAGTGCTCTGATAGAAAGGCACAGTAGTTGCATCCCTTTGCCAAATCTGACAGAGGTCGCTATAACTTTTGAACACAGCATCTGAGGGGTTAAATAACTGTTTTTTTAGTCATTGCCGTTCCCGGTCATTGTAGATGGGTATTTGCTGAATTAGATGATGTATTAGACTGCATCCACCATGTGTAGAGTGGGATCAGCGCAGCAGCCCACTCCAAACAATCCTAGGCGCATAATGCCCTACACATACCTCATTATGTGTTAAGTTAAGGGATTGAAATGTATCAAGAGAGCTTTACATATACAGATAACAAACAATTTCCATAAGTAAAAATTCCAGAGCATCTTGACAATAGTGTTAGGCCTAGCCCAGTGATGGGCAACGTGCGGCTCTCCAGCTGTTGCTAAACTACAACTCCCACCATGCCCTGCAGTAGGCTGATAGTTATAGACAGGCTTTGCATGCTGGGAGTTGTAGTTCTGCAACAGCTGGAGAGCCACACGTTGCCCATCACTGGCCTAGCCAATGGGCCTAGCCAGAGGGCAGTGCATAACACAGGGTTTTAAACAACATGAAAGAGAAGACTATGCTATGGACCACCACCTGATGTCCTTCAGTATGTAAAATACACTGTATTAGCTTTGAGTGTTCCTTTTATCCCCTTCTGGACTTTAAAGATGATAGTGTCCGTTCTTTACCCTGGGTTCAGACCTGAGCGTTCTTGAAACATTTTTGTCGCGCGTATTACAGCGTGTTTTTGCAAATTGGAAACACGCGTCGTACGCGCGTTCTTGTGATTGACTACTGTGGTGTCAATCACAATACGCGCGACAAACGCCCCAAAAAAAGCTCAAGTACTTGTTTATGCGTAGGGAGTTTTACAGCGCGTTCAAACGCGCTGTAAAACGCAAAAATGTGAACCAGTCCCATAGGGAAGCATTGGTTTGCATGTGTTGAGCGTTTTACAGCGCGTTTGAATGCGCTGTAAAACGCGCAAGTGTGAACTTAGGGTTAAAGATGGAACCTGCTCCGAAGCGAAGTGGGCACCATAGCCACTGGGTGCCTGCTGTTTTACATTTACTGGAGCTAATATCTATGACAGTGCTCCATAGCAACTTATTGAATCTCCCATAGACTGCAATGGTAATTTGTTGCAGTTCACGCTAGGAGCAAACTAAAGATCACATATTTAATGCTCCTAGACTACTGTATGGCCATGACACGCTCCTGTTTTGAGGCCATTCGAAAATGCCTGCATTATAAAGATAATGCAGTAGGTGTCGTCCCCCCCAAAGTGATCCTGCCTATGACCGCCTTTACAAAATCAGGCCGGTCATCAATCACTTTGGGGCCAAATTTTTGAGGACTTATGTACCTGGAAGGTATGAGTCTCGCATTGCTTTCAAGGGGAGACTCATTTTCCGCCAGTATGTTCCCTCTAAGCGGGCGAGGTATGGCGTGAAGCTGTACAAACTTTGCGAAAGTACCTCAGGGTAAACTTACCAGTTTTGTGTGTACGAGGGACGAGATTCCTGTATTCAACCACCAGCATGTCCCCCCACTCTGGGTGTTAGCAGGAAACTTGTGTGGGACTTCATGCACCCACTGCTAGATAAGGGTTACCACCTGTATGTGCTAGTATCCCCTTGTTCAGGTCCTTTGCCGCCATATCCACTCGGCCAATCAACGCGGCCTCCCTACCTACCCCTTCCAGGTACCTATCCCAGGGGTGAGACCGGTGCTCTTACCAGTGGAAACCTGTTGCTGGTCAGATATAAGGAAAAGAGGGATGTCCTTGTACTGTCCACAATTCACGGTAACGGCATCACCCCATCCTTGTGCGAGGTACCGTGGAAACGGTCCTCATGCCCGATTGTATTATCGACTACAATCGGTATATGGGAGTAGTTGATCTCTCTGATCAAGTCCTCAAGCCATATAATGTCATGGCATGGTACAAAAAATTTGTGGTCTACTTGGTGCAGGTTGCCTTGTACAACTCTGTTGTGCTGTCCCAGAGCGCTGGCAACACAGGTAAATTACTTCAATTCTATGAGGCAGTCTTCAAGGCCCTGATCTTTTCTGACCGGGAAAGAGCAGGCCGGAGTACCTCAGGAACGGGAGGCGACTGGATCCTCCCTGGCCAACACTTTCCAGGTGTGGTCCCCCATACTGGAAAGAAGGGACAGACCCCAAAAAAAGTGCAGAGTGTGTCACAGGAGGGGGATACGGAAGGACACTACCATTCAGTGTGACACATACCCCGATCATCCGGGCCTCTGCATTATTGGTTGCTTCGGGAGTATCACACTTCAATGGAGTACTAAATTTATTATCCCCTTCCCATACTTTAATTCTATTTAGTCACTGACAATCTCCCAGAAAATAAAATATTAAAACTATGATTCTCAGACTTGAGACACAAAAAAATAATTTCTCCCAGCACTGTGGCGGAACCGCAGCATATGCAGCTCTGCTACATCTGTCTTCCACTACCCCACTAGCACTGTCTGAACCACGTCATATACATCTCTGCTACATCTGTTTATTTCTTTCTCCTCACAACACTGTGGCGGAACCGCAGCATATGCAGCTCTGCTGCATCTGTCTTCCACTACCCCATTAGCACTGTCTGAACCATGTCATATACATCTTTGCAACATCTGTCTATTTCTCTCTCCTTACAGCACTGTGGCAGAACTGCAGCAAAAGCAGCTCTGCTACATCTGTCTACCACTATCCATGGAGCACTGTCTAAACCATGTCATATACATTTCTGCTAAATCTGTTTATTTCTCTCTCCTCCCAGCACTGTGGCATAACAGCATCATATGCAGCTCTGCTACATCATGCCTCCATCAGCACCCCGTATGCCTCCATCAGCCCCCCATATGCCAGCCTCCCATACACCTGCATCAGCCCCCCATACACCTGCATCAGCCACTAAAAAGCCTCCATCAGCCCCCCATACGCCTGCATCCAGCCCCCATATGCCTCCATCAGCCCCCCAGTGCCTCTTTCAGTTGCCCATACGCCTGCATCAGCCCCCCATACACCTGCATCAGCCCCCCCATACGCCTCCATCAGCCCCCCACATGCCTGCTTCAGCCCCCCATATGTCTCCTTCAGCCCCCCATATGTCTCCATCAGCCTCCTAGTGCCTCCTTCAGCCTCCCATATGCCTCCATCAGCCCCCCATATGCCTGAATCAGCCCCCAGTTCCTCCATCAGCCCCATACATGCCTTCATCAGCCCACTATATGCCTCCATCAGCACCCCATATGCCTCCATCAGCCCCCCATATGCCTGCATCAGCCCCCATACGCCTGCATCAGCCCCCATACGCCTCCATCCGCACCACATATGCCTCAATCAGCCCCCCCACATGTCTGCATCAGCCCCCCATATGCCTCCATCAGCCCCCCATATGCCTCCGTAAGCCCCCAGTGCCTCCTTCAGCTCCCCATATGCCTCCATCAGCCACCCAGTGCCTCCTTCAGCCCCCATATGCTTGCATCAGCCCCCCCATATGCCTCCATCAGCCCACATATTCCTCCATCAGTCCCCCATACACCTGCATCAGCCCCCATACGCCTGCACCAGCACCCCATATGCCTCCATCAGCCCCTCAGTGCCTCCTTCAGCCCCCATATACCTGTATCAGCACCGCAGTGCCTCCATCAGCCCCCCATATGCCTCCCTCAGCCCCACAGTGCCTCCTTCAGCCCCCCATATGCCTGCATCCAGCCTCCATATGCCTCCATCAGCCCCCCAGTGCCTCTTTCAGTTGCCCATACGCCTGCATCAGCCCCCCATACACCTGCATCAGCCCCCATACACCTGCATCAGCCACTAAAAGGCCTCCATCAGCCCCCCATACGCCTGCATCCAGCCCCCATATGCCTCCATCAGCCCCCCAGTGCCTCTTTCAGTTGCCCATACGCCTGCATCAGCCCCCCATACCCCTGCATCAGCCCCCCCATATGCCTCCATCAGCCCCCACACATGTCTGCATCAGCACCCCACATGCCTGCTTCAGCCCCCCATATGTCTCCTTCAGCCCCCCATATGTCTCCATCAGCCCCCTAGTGCCTCCTTCAGCCTCCCATATGCCTCCATCAGTCCCCCATATGCCTGCATCAGCCCCCCAGTGCCTCCATCAGCCCCACACATGCCTTCATCAGCCCCCATATGCCTCCATCAGCACCCCATATGCCTCCATCAGCCCCCCAGTGCCTCCTTCAGCTTCCCATATGCCTGCATCAGCCCCCCACATGTCTGCATCAGCCCCCCACATGTCTGCATCAGCCCCCCATATGCCTCCATCAGCCCCCCATATGCCTCCATCAGCCTCCCAGTGCCTCATTCAGCCCCCCATATGCCTGCATCAGCCCCCCAGTGCCTCCATCAGCCCCATACATGCCTTCATCAGCCCACCATATGCCTCTATCAGCACCCCATATGCCTCCATCAGCCCCCCATATGCCTGCATCAGCCCCCATACGCCTGCATCAGCCCCCATACGCCTCCATCCGCACCCCATATGCCTCAATCAGCCCCCCCCCCACATGCCTGCATCAGCCCCCCATATGCCTCCATCAGCCCCCCATATGCCTCTGTAAGCCCCCCAGTGCATCCTTCAGCTCCCCATATGCCTCCATCAGCCACCCAGTGCCTCCTTCAGCCCCCATATGCTTGCATCAGCCCCCCCATACACCTCCATCAGCCCCCATATTCCTCCATCAGTCCCCCATACACCTGCATCAGCCCCCATACACCTGCATCAGCACCCCATATGCCTCCATCAGCCCCTCAGTGCCTCCTTCAGCCCCCATATACCTGTATCAGCACCGCAGTGCCTCCATCAGCCCCCCATATGCCTCCCTCAGCCCCACAGTGCCTCCTATAGCCCCCCATATGCCTGCATCAGCCCCCCACATACCTGCATCAGCCCCCACATGCCTGTATCAGCCCTTCATATGCCTCCATCAGCCCCCTAGTTCCTCCTTTAGCCCCCATATGCCTTCATCAGCCCCCTAGTGCCTCCTTCAGCCCCCCATATGCCTCCATCAGCCCCCATGTGCCTCCATCAGCCCCCCAAATACCTGCATCAACCCCCCAGTGCCTCCATCAGCCTCCCATATGCCTCCATCAGCCCCCCAGTGAATCCTTCAGCCCCCCATATGCCTCCTTCAGCCCCCCAGTGGCTCCATCAGCCCCCACATGCTTGCATCAGTCCCCCAGTGCCTCCATCAGCCCCCCAATGCCTCCATCAGCCCCCCATATGCCTGCATCAGCCCCCCAGGGCCTCCATCAGCCCCTGAACATGTCTGCATCAGCCCCCCATTTGCCTCCATCAGCCCCATATGCCTCTTTCAGCCCCCCAGTGCCTCCATCAGCCCCCCAGTGCCTCCATCAGCCCCCAACATGTCTGTATCAGCCTCCCACCTGTCTGCATTAGTCCCCTAGTGCTCATGGGGGCTGATGTTAATATGCAAATTACAAGAGCAATCCTTCTTGTGTTGGTGGTATAGTGCAGCAGGCACTTACACTGCATCTTCTTCCTCCGTCCTGTCAGTGATGCTGGCACTAAGCTCTGCCTCTCCCTGCGCTAAGCCCCACCCCATCCATGCTTTGCTCCGCCTCTCCCCTGCTCTTTCCGTGCGCTTTTGAGTAAAAGACCGGCCGTCCGGGTGAAAATACTGTCCAGTCTGCGCAAGAGCGGCCCATAGATGCGGCTGTGGAGCAGTGGCCGTATCTATGGGAATACCAGTGTCAAAAATGGGTTAAGATGGAAGGGGATATATCTGAATGGTTTAATTTAAGATAATGAAAGCTAATTACAAAAATTAACTAGGGCATTACGGTAAACTAATTAAATATTCAAAATGTGAGCAAATAACCCATTTGGAATCACAAATCGAGTCTCTAAACAGGCGAGTTGCAACACTGAGAGGCATTGACAATTTGCAAAAGAGTTTGCTTCTCACCGAGCAAGCACTCTATGGAGCAGATAAGGGGGAGAGTGACAGTGAGGAGGCTGAGGAAAGTAAGGTAGCTAGCTGGGTAACAGTTAGAAAGCGGAGTAGAGGGAAGAGTGCCAGGGAGGCTAGTCCTAATCTGTCACACCCCAACAAGTTTGCACGTTTGGCAGATGAGGGGGATGTCAGTTCAGGGACAGCACTGCTGCAGCAGGACACTTCCTCTGCCAGTCAGGGGAATGTCGGCTACAGTAAGCAGGGGACCAGGAGAGCAGGGCAGGCCAGACAGGTGCTGGTAGTGGGAGACTCAATTATTAGGGGAACAAATAGGGCGATCTGTCACAAAGACCGTGATCACCGAACAGTGTGCTGTCTTCCCGGCGCTAGAGTTCGGCACATCGTGGATCGGGTTGACAGATTACTGGGAGGGGCTGGAGAAGATCCAGCGGTCATGGTCCATATCGGAACCAATGACAAAGTGAGGGGTAGATGGAGCGTCCTTAAAAATGATTTCAGGGCTTTAGGTCAAAAGCTTAGGGCAAGGACCTCAAAGGTAGTATTTTCCGAGATACTGCCTGTACCAAGAGCCACACAAGAAAGGCAGTGGGAGATTAGGGAGGTTAACAAGTGGCTTAAGAACTGGTGTAGGAAGGAGGGGTTTGGGTTCCTGGAGAACTGGGCCGACTTCTCTGTCGGCTACAGGCTCTATCGTAGGGACGGGCTGCACCTCAACAGGGAAGGGGCAGCTGTGTTGGGGAGAAAGATGGCGAGACGGTTGGAGGAGTGTTTAAACTAAGGACTGGGGGGGAGGGTACTTACATTATAGGGGGGGAAGATAGTGCAGATAGATACCGGGGGCAAGGTAGTAGGACTGGGGAGGAATGGAAAGAGGGACTAAAACAGTTCAGAAGGAAAGGTGTAGGGTTAAAAATATATAAAAACCTCTTAATTGTATGTACACTAATGCCAGAAGCCTGACTAACAAAACTGGGGAACTGGAATTACTGATGTGTGAGGAGGACTATGACATAGTGTGAATAACTGAGACATGGCTGGATGACAGCTATGACTGGGCAGTTAATGTACAAGGTTACAGTCTGTTTAGAAAGGATCGTCAAAACCGGAGAGGGGGAGGGTTATGTCTCTATGTAAAGTCGTGTCTAAATCCCGTAATTCGAGAATACATCTCTGAGGGACATGAACATGTGGAGTCACTGTGGGTAGAGATACATGGAGCCAATAATAAATTACTAATAGGAGTTTACTATAAACCACCTAATATACCAGAGTCCACAGAAAATGTATTACTAAATGAGATAGATAAGGCTGCAAATCATAATGAAGTAGTTATTATGGGGGACTTCAACTACCCAGATATAGACTGGGAAACTGAAAGCTGTACATCCCATAAAGGAAACAGGTTCTTGGCAATAACCAAAGACAATTACCTTTCCCAACTGGTTCAGGACCCGACTAGAGGGACGGCCATACTGGACTTAGTATTAACCAATAAACCTGATAGAACAACAGATGTGCAGGTTGGGGGACACCTGGGAAATAGTGACCATAAAGTAATAACCGTCCAATTATCCTTCAAAAGAGCATTTCTACAGGGAGGAACAAAAATACCAAACTTCAAAAAAGCTAAATTTAGCCAACTAAGCGAGGCCATAGGCCTAACTAACTGGGACAAAGTCCTCAAAAACAAAAATACAGCCACAAAATGGGAGATCTTTAAAAAAAATCCTAAATTCTCATTGTGAGATGTACATATTGTGTGGTAATAAAAGGTTAAGGAACAAAAAGGAAACCAATGTGGATAAATAGAAATGTAAAGAAAGCAATAAATGACAAAAAGAAAGCATATAATTCACTAAAACAGGAGGGTAGCGAGGAAGCACTGAAAAACTACAAGGAAAAAAATAGAACATGTAAAAAACAAATAAAAGCGGCCAAACTAGAGACCGAGAGATTAATTGCCAAAGAGAGTAAAACTAACCCTAAAATTTTCTTCAATTATATAAATGTTAAAAAGTATAAATCTGAAGGTGTCGGCCTTTTAAAGAGTAATGAAGGGGGAGTTGCAGAGAGCGATGAGGAGAAAACAAAGCTGTTAAATATTTTTTTCTCCAATGTGATCGCTGAGGAAAATAAACTGTCAGATGAAATGCTGAATGTAAAAATAAATCCCCCATTAAAAGTGTCCTGTTTGAACCAAGAAGAAGTACAACAGCGACTTAAAAAGATTAAAATAGACTAATCGTCAGGACCGGATGGCATACACCCCCGTATCCTAAGGGAATTAAGTAATGTCATAGCCAGACCCTTATTTCTGATATTTCCAGACTCTATACGGACAGGGAATGTCCCACAGGATTGGCGCATAGCAAATGTGGTGCCAATATTCAAAAAGGGTCCAAAAACAGAGCCCGGAAACTATAGGCCGGTAAGTTTGCCATCTGTTGTGGGGAAACTGTTTGAAGGTTTTCTGAGAGATGCTATCTTACAAGATCTCAATGGAAATAAGCAAATAACGCCATATCAGCATGGCTTCATGAGGGAATCGGTCATGCCAAACTAATTTAATCAGTTTCTATGAGGAGGTAAGTTCTAGACTTGACAGCGGCGAATCAATGGATGTCGTATATCTGGACTTCTCCATAGCATTTGACACTGTACCACATAAAAGGTTAGTTTAAAAATGAGGATGCTCGGACTGGGAGAAAATGTCTGTAAGTGGGTAAGTAACTGGCTGAGTGACAGAAAACAGAGGGTGGTAATTAACGGTAGATACTCAGATTGGGCAACTGTCAATAGTGGGGTACCTCAGGGGTCAGTACTGGGCCCTATTCTTTTCAATATATTTATTAATGATCTTGTAGAAGGCTTGCATAGTAAAATATCAATTTTTGCAGATGACACTAAACTGTGCAAAGTAATTAACACCGAAGAGGACAATATACTGCTACAGAGGGATCTGGATAGATTGGAGGCTTGGGCAGATAAGTGGCAGATGAGATTTAACACTGACAAATGTAAAGTTATGCACATGGGAAGGACTAATGCAAGTCACCCGTATATACTAAATGGTAAAACACTCGGTAACACTGACATGGAAAAGGATCTAGGAATTTTAATAAACTGCAAACTAAGCTGCAAAAACCAGTGTCAGGCAGCTGCCGCCAAGGCCAATAAGATAATGGGTTGCATCAAAAGGGGCATAGATGCCCGTGATGAGAACATAGTCCTACCACTTTACAAATCACTAGTCAGACCACACATGGATTACTGTGTACAGTTCTGGGCTCCTGTGAACAAGGCGGACATAGCAGAGCTGGAGAGGGTTCAGAGGAGGGCAACTAAAGTAATAACTGGAATGGGGCAACTACAGTACCCTGAAAGGTTATCAAAATTAGGGTTATTCACTTTAGAAAAAAGACGACTGAGGGGAGATCTAATAACTATGTATAAATATATCAGGGGTCAGTACAGAGATCTCTCCCATCATCTATTTATCCCCAGGACTGTCACTGTGACAAGGGGACATCCTCTGCGTCTGGAGGAAAGAAGGTTTGTACACAAACATAGAAGAGGATTCTTTACGGTAAGAGCAGTGAGACTATGGAACTCTCTCCCTGAGGAGGTGGTGATGGTGAGTACAATAAAGGAATTCAAGAGGGGACTGGATGTATTTCTGGAGTGTAATAATATTACAGGTTATAGCTACTAGAGATGGGTCGTTGATCCAGGGAGTACTTCTTTCCTCTGGATCAACTAGCAGGATGACAGGCCGAACTGGATGGACAGATGTCTTTTTCGGCCTTATGCACTTATGTACTATGTTATGTACTATGAAGATGGGAATATCCCTTTTAAGGGTTAAGGAGTTCTATAAAACTGCTTCTACAAAATACTGATTGAGGGGTGTGATATAATCTGCTTCCACCAAATATTAATTAAGGGGTTGTATATACTTGCTTCCACCAAATATTGATTAAGGGGTTCTATATACCTGCTTCAACAAAATACTGATTAAGGGGTTTGATATACCTGTTTCCACAAAATACTGATTGAGGGGTGCAATATACCTGCTTCCACCAAATATTGATTGAGGCCTGCGGTATACGTGCTCCAACAAAATATTGATTGAGGGGTGCAATATACCTGCTTCCACAAAATATTGATCATAGGGTTCAATATACCTGCTTCCACAAAATACTGATTAAGGGGATCGATATACCTGCTTCCACAAAATATTGATAGAGGGGTGCGATATACCTGCTTCCACAAAATACAGATTAAGGGGATTGATATACCTGCTTTCACAAAATACTGATTATGGGGTAATTGAGGGGTGCAATACACCTGCTTCCACCAAATATTGATTGAGGCCTGCGATATACCTGCTTCCACCAAATATTGATTAAGGGGTTCTATATACCTGTTTCCACAAAATACTGATTGAGGGGTGCGATATACCTGCTTCCACGAAAAACTGATTAAGGGGTTTAATATACCTGTTTCCACAAAATACTGATTGAGGGGTGCAATATACCTGCTTCCACAAAATATTGATTGAGGGGTGCGATATACCTGCTTCCACAAAATATTGATTGAGGGGTGCGATATACCTGCTTTCACAAAATACTGATTAAGGGGTTTTATATACCGGCTTCCACAAATACTGCTCTTCTCTAGGGACTTAGGCATAGGGTCATTTTGAAAATGACAGGCAGAGGAAGAGGCAAGCCTTTCCACAAGGGTGTTAGGGGTCGGTTGGAGAAGGCGCGTGTGATTATTTCAAAGGGCACACCAGAGTTGGTTCAGTGGTTCACTCAGCCTTTCGCTTCTGCACCCTCCTCATCCTCTGTATCTGCAACCTCCTGACTCTCTGCTGTGTGCACCCCCAAATACACCACCACCATAGCCCCTTCACTCGAGTCAGAGGAATTATTTTCCCATCCATTCCCAGACCTTACCAATGCACGGACATTCTTGACACTGGATGAGGAAGTGGAGGTAGCAACGGTCGCCACCCAGCGGTCTGACGAAAGTACCCAGATCAGTCCAAGAAGGGAGTTCCCCGCTGTTACTGGCTACTCCGAGAACTAAAATGTCAGTGGTGGTGAAGGTGATGATGATGAAGTGTTGATGGACGTCACGTGGGTGCCCACAAGAGAGGAAGGGGAGGGTAGTTCAGAGAGAGAGACGGAGTAGCAGAGAGAGAAAAGAAGATGGAGAAGCAGGAAGAGCTCACAGGGCACAGGAGGCAAAAAGCAGGACGCCGGCACATGCGCTGCAGTGTGGGCTTTTTTTTTTATGTGTCAGCTGCTGACAATAGTGTTGCCATTTGCAGCCTGTGCTGTCAACACATAAGTCGCAGTTATCCCAACACTCACCTAGGGATGACCGCCTTAAGAAGGCACCTGGCCTCCCGTCACCGAGCCCAGTGGGAGCACAGCAGTCAGAACCCACAAGGCCACACTCCCGACGCTCTATGTCCTGCCTCTTTTCCTTCTCCTCTCTCCTCCTATTTGTCCTCCACTCCACCTTCCACCGTGCCGTTGTTGAGTTCTTCTGGCAGAAGGCAGGCTTCCGTGGTCCAAATGTTCGAGCGTAAAAAGTTGATGACGCCGGAAAACCCTCTTGCCCAACTGCTGACCGCTGGCTTGTCGGAACTGCTAGCCCGCCAACTATTGCCATATAAACTAGTGGACTCGGAGGCCTTTAGAAAATTTGTGGCCAATGGCACACTGCAATGGAAGGTCCACAGAAGGAAATATTTCTCCCAGAAGGGCATTCCAGAGCTATATGGCCATGTTCAGCGGCAAGTGAATATATCTCTAGCACACAGTGTCGGTGCCAAGATACATCTGACCACAGACACATGGTCTATCAAACACGGGCAGGGAAGGTATATGACCTTTACTGCCCACTGGTTGAACCTTCTGACAGCCGTAAAGCATGCAACCCGTGGCTCCCGTGTGGATTTGGTGTTACCGCCAAGGATTGCATGAAGGCCTGCCTCTTCTTCTCCTCCTCCTACTCCATCCTCCGTCTACTCCTCAGCTGACTCCTCATTTTCCACTGCTACCGCCTCTTCCGCTGCACCCCCCAAGCTCCCCAGAACCTATTCTACATCCCAGGTGAGACGTTGCCATGCCGTGCTGCGACTGTTGTGCATGGAAGCCAAGAGCCACATAATCACAACTTCTTTTCTGTCAGGTGAATGAATAATTTTTGGGGCCTGTACTGGCCTACAGTAACATTTTTAGCCAGTGACCGCCTAATGTACCACCAGCCACATAATTGCAAGCTCTTTTCTGTCAGGTTAATGCCTAATTTTTGGGGCCTGTACTGGCCTACGGTAAAATATTTAGCCAGTGACTGCCTAATGTACCTCCAGCCACATAATCACAAGTTCTTTTCTGTCAGGTGAATGCCAAATTTTTGGGTCCTGTACTCCAGTGGCCTACAGTAAAATTTTTAGCCGATGACTGCCTAATGTACCTCCAGCCACATAATCACAGAGAAACTTTGGGATTTTCTTCTGTTTTTTTTTTTTTTTTTTTTAAAGGCTAGCTACTGTTAATTTATAGAAAAAAATAGGTTGTGGCTGGATTTTGTTGATTTGATTGCAGATTTTTCAGTGCAACATGAATGTTTTTATTATCTAGCAGCAGTATAAAATTCACAATTCTGATTGACCAGTTCCTCCCTAATTGCTTTCCCAGATAAAACTCTAATTCTACCTAATTATTTTCCTATACTTTATCTACCAGACCAAGATTTGTTGCTTATACAGGCAACATACATGCCTTCAGATCATAATCTGCACAAAGAAGGGGTCACTCCAGCCCAGAGGCTGAAGGTCCTTCTTAAATTCTGCCCCTAATTGGCTCACAGTCTCAGGGAAAGGCCCCTCCCACTCCTCCCAAGGTCATGTGATCCTCCATCTTCATCCTCCCTCCTGTTTTTCCCTTCCAATTTTCTCAGTAAAATGGAGCTGGGGATATTTTTGTGCAATTCGTTTGAAGCAAAGGAAAAACTTCAGGTTTGTTTGCTAGCAGAATTTTTGTGGGATTGTTTTTGTATGATTTGTCCGAAGTGAAATGCAAAACTTCAGATTCATTTGCCAGCAGAATTTTTGTGAAATTTATAACAAATACAGTTTGTACAAAATCAATTCACTCATCTCTACACGGAATTATACTATATTAAAATGAAACCAAAATCTTTGATTAAAAAATCACATAAGAAGAGCTGATAATAGCTGACAAATACATTTGCTGAATGCTTGCTAGAAAATGAAAGTCGCTGTAAAAGCAATACTGTTTGGACACTGTATAGCTTCCAAAGAAAGTGCATTTGATGCATTAGTAATGAATAGCTGCTGTTTGATCTTTGGTGACACTGTCTGTATCAGTGAAGGAAAGCTCTTGAGATATAAAAACTTGTTTGAAGAATGTCAGAAGAAAGAGCAACAGACTACGGCACTAAAAAAGAAAAGAAAATCATTATAAAATATATTAATATTTGGAATAAAATATAATTCACTGTGCATATATATGTGGAATCATATTGATGTAGTATTTTTTCATAATATGCAAAAATATTAATGTATTATGAAACTATTTTTCTGCAAAAACTGTAGCTCTCATATTTTATGAGTGAATTAAACAATGAACACAGAAAATAAAAGATCCTGGAGATGTATTTATGCCGCACACAGTAAATCTCCTTTTCATATTTTGATGAGAACAACAAAAGAAGCAGTTTGCTGCATGCTTGGTGTCCTTTAGGCAACACAATCTCAAGTGGAACCACCTTACAGCTTTATACCATTGTTGCATTTGGCTTTCTCAGTTGTCCTGAAAAGTCACACATATTTGCAGCAAAACTCTCAACGTCAGACTGGTTTACTGGAGCAGCGGAGGATGTTCAGGGGCCCTCTGATACTGTCACATAACTGCCATGGCCACCTGCCCTGCCCTGCCTCCTGTGAGCACTGAACGCACTCTGCTCTGTTATAAATAATGCCCGCACCGCAGCCCCATAGTGACGCTACCTCTGAACTTGGTCATTCAAAGAAAATTTCCAGCTCACCCATATGTCGATTTCAGCGTGCACGGTCGTTCAGAAAAGCATCTGAAAAGTAGTTTCAAGCAAAAGAGATGTCCGGCACTGCTGGATTGTCTGGTGCAATTTCTTCCTTTTATTAACGTGGCAACAAGGATTGTACACACACACTGTACAGCGGTAAAATTGACGTGTTTCGGACTGTAAAGTCCTTAGTCGTAACAGTAGGTGAGACAAACTGCAGGAATATATATACAGGTTATACTGGCTGGGTGCCGCCCCCATCCCATCTGGTCAGGGAGAAACCCAGCCTGATTCATAACTATCTGCACTTGAGTGTTTCACCCACTGGTCGTACTACAAGTACAAAATCAACCCAGTAAAATAAAAAGTATATATATATATACATGGTTGTGTGTCAAGACAATAAATATGATACCATTCAAATATCTATCTGTCTTGCAGCAATCAACACTAAAACCTAGTATAAACAGTGTTAAAATAAAACCAAATAGTACTTCAGGAACATGGCTGAAAAATCGCATAGTGTGAACTGTTGTCTAAACATACAAGTACATGAGTTCCCTGCGTAAGTTTAGACCATTGGGTACTCTGGTATTGAGTTTTAAAATCCAGTATGCTTCCCGCAATAGAATTTGTTTCTTGTGGTCTCCTCCTCTTGTTGGTTTTTTGACCCTTTCTATTGCAAATACTTTGAAAGATTGCACCTTGCGGTTGTGAACCGCAATAAAGTGTCTTGCTGCATTAGAAATGTTGAGGGCTGAGGGGCTAGTAACATAGTTAAGATGTTCCAACACTCTGGTTTTTAGCTTGCGAGATGTGCTGCCTACATACATCATATCACAGATGGTACATGTGATGATGTACACTACACCTTCGCTGTTGCAGTTAATGTAATTTTTTATTGTGAATGTCTCTGTATGGTCTGCATTGTGGAACTCCTTAATAGGAATCACATAGCTGCAGGTTTTACATCTAGAACTGCCGCACCGTATGAATCCTGTGTAACACATCCAGGTTTTAGAAGTGCGTTTTTCTGTGGTGTAGAGGGAAGGGGACAAGCGTGTAGTTAGGGCGGGAGCTCGTCTAGACACAATTCGACACCCTTCTCTTAAAATATCATGGAGAACCTCATTTTCAAATAAGATGGGTATGCAATTTTTTACAATTGAGCTGATTTCATTAAATTGTCGGCTGTACGCAAGAACAAGAGTGGGAAGGTGAGCTGCATTTCTAGATGATAGGAATCTAACATCTTTTGTATTTTTTTCTTTTGTTTTATTGGGAAAATGTGTTTTATTTTTGAAGAGCAGATCATATCTATTTTTGCTGGATGCTATTCTATAAGCCCTGTCTAGCATCCACTGTGGATAATCTCGGGCTTTCAGACGAGAACTTATAATCCTACATTCTTGTTCATAGGCAATTAATGTGCTACAATTTCTGCGGGCACGTATGAATTCCCCTACTGGCACACTTTTTATAGTATGTTTGGGGTGATGGCTGTTAGCCCGTAATATCGTATTGCCAGCAGTGGTTTTTCTATACGTTTCCGTAGAGATATTCTGGAGGTTTCCTGTTAGTTTCAAGTCCAAAAAGCAAATAGTATTCGGGTTACTTTGGCAGGTGAAGTGGAGGTTGTAGGGGTTATTATTGAAATATGACAATAAGTCTGGTATGGCAGACACGCCTCCCTTCCAAATAGATTATCTGTACTCAGAAAGTTATCACTGTTATCTGTGGTGTTAAGTAGGACTGCAGGTGACATCTAATACATTATCTGTACTGAGAGAGTTATCACTGTGCTATCTGTGGTGTTAAATAGGACTGCAGGTGACATCAACTACATTATCTGTACTCAGAGAGTTATTACTGTTATATGTGCAATCGATAACTTATATGCAGAGTTGAATTGGGGAGGGAAGAACCAAGGATGAAGTTAATTTATTTTACATAAGCCAATAGATTTTGGTATCTGGCAGTTCCACATACTGTATGGAGACATTTATTTTAACACCAACAATTATGAAGATGTTATATTATGTTTTGGTTAAAATAAAAGAATAGGATTTTAGACAATCTATTAATATGAGGGAAATGAGTCATTAAAATATGTGGGAGCAATATGTGTACAGCATAAATAAAGGGATTAGTCAATTGTATGAGTCTAATACCCTTCATTATTGCTAAGAGTATATGGGCTGGAAATAACAACACACTTCTGATTCTGCAAGCTAAAACAGGCCCTGAATATTGAGTCCTTAATGGAGACAAAGGTCAACCAAGAAACCCTTTGAAAGTTATACTGGACAATCATATGAAGAAGAGAGGCATGATATAAAAATCAACAAACCAAAGTTTCAAAAGGTTACTGGAGGGGATTATGGCCAAACTGATAAAAAAAATTGAGTAAGGAGCTATGTAATTCCTACTAACGAGGAACAATGAAGGGGAATGAAAAAGATGATAAAAAATATAGATCCTAAAAAATTTAAGTGCTCATAGACAGGACTGTAAGATAATTGACACACTATAATAGCAAGTGTCACTCAGGACATAAAGCGTAGTAAGTGTAAATGTCCCCTGGTTGCAGCACGCAGTCCTCACCAGTTGCGGGACACTGGGACTGGATAGCCAATGGTAGAATTTGGAAAAGGGAAAAAGAGGATTATAGGTTGTGAACCTACCCTGCTGCAGAAAGGATAAAATGTATTTAATCTTGCCTTTTACAATGGATTTTGAGTGTCTCAGCGGTTACTTTATCAGGTAGTGTACACCAGTCCAGAGAGTTGTTATCAAGGTAGTGCTTCAACATATAGTCCTCCTTTTCTATCTTCCAAGTTCTATTAAACATGTCCTATAATCCAGTTTATAGATTATCCCAAAATTCCATAATACATAGGGTATATCATATGCCAGAAAAGAGATCTAAATTATACAAAGATCTTGATTGTTACAACCATATACGTAAGGTGGAAAAGGTGGACACTCTTCATAAGTTTTGGACATTTGAAAAGGTTAATTTTGAAGAAAGTGTTAATTATCATTGTTAAAACCTTTCAAGGACTTTTCCACTTTTCAGATATTGGTTAACTGGAAATCAGCAACGTTTTGAAAAGTTCAACACAAATTTTCATAATTATTTTGTCACAAATCCCTATAAATCTGGTATACCCAGCCCAATCTACCTAATCATATTCTTACCATATTATATTTTCTTGCCATATTATACCTGCCTTTCATGCTGAGGCACAGTAACTGTATCACTAACAGAATAGATGAACTATGAATGTTGGTCCACTTGACAGTGATGTACACAGCAATACCTTACACCTGCCTTTGATACTGAGGCACAGTAACTATATTTCTAACAGAATGGATTAACTATGAATGTTGGCGCATTGCACAGTGATGCACAAGGCGATACACTCACCCTGTAGTCTCACTGCACTTTCCCTCTCCAATATTGTTCTTGAAAACTGTTTGCAGCAACATTGTCTCTAGTGCATGAGTGCTTGCCATGTTTCTCTCTATGCTCATCTCAGGTTGAGGATTGTTCATATATATTTTGGAGGTGCTAGTTTATTTTCTTATGTTATATTGTGTATTTGGGAGAGTGGTGTCCCCTGTGAACCTTGCATTCCCGCCCTCTTACAGGGTGTTTTAATCAGAGTATCTCATAGATGGATCCTACAGTACTTTACCCTGAAACTTGTAGGCCAAAAGCCTCGGAGAGGCATGACTGTTTGAGTAGATCCCACCTGTAGTAATCCACCTTGTCACTGGTAGATACAATAGGCCAAACATATTCTAGATCAAAAAATATGCGCATAAAGCTTTTCATATAGGAAGTATAGCAGTTAGAGAAGAGCGAATATTTAAAAAAATTGATTTTGGGAGAAAATTTGTTTCAAGCTGAATATATTTGCAGCAAATTTCAATAAAAACTGCTATTTCCTGGCTGCTGAGAGCGTTTATAGTGGCTTAGAACACTGTTCCTTGCAGTAACACGCATAGGGAGTCTGCTTTGGTAGTGAAATAATACTGTGAGTCCGTATAACATGGAGATGACAGGCTTCGCTCTTAGAATCACTGCACACTTCACTTATTTGCGCAGTTACGCGCCTTGCACAAGGCGATACACTCACCCTGTAGTCTCACTGCACTTTCCCTCTCCAATATTGTTCTTGAAAACTGTTTGCAGCAACATTGTCTCTAGTGCATGAGTGCTTGCCATGTTTCTCTCTATGCTCATCTCAGGTTGAGGATTGTTCATATATATTTTGGAGGTGCTAGTTTATTTTCTTATGTTATATTGTGTATTTGGGAAAGTGGTGTCCCCTGTGAACCTTGCATTCCCGCCCTCTTACAGGGTGTTTTAATCAGAGTATCTCATAGATGGATCCTACAGTACTTTACCCTGAAACTTGTAGGCCAAAAGCCTCGGAGAGGCATGACTGTTTGAGTAGATCCCACCTGTAGTAATCCACCTTGTCACTGGTAGATACAATAGGCCAAACATATTCTAGATCAAAAAATATGCACATAAAGCTTTTCATATAGGAAGTATAGCAGTTAGAGAAGAGCGAATATTTAAAAAATTTGATTTTGGGAGAAAATTTGGTTCAAGCTGAATATATTTGCAGCAAATTTCAATAAAAACTGCTATTTCCTGGCTGCTGAGAGCGTTTATAGTGGCTTAGAACACTGTTCCTTGCAGTAACACGCATAGGGAGTCTGCTTTGGTAGTGAAATAATACTGTGAGTCCGTATAACATGGAGATGACAGGCTTCGCTCTTAGAATCACTGCACACTTCACTTATTTGCGCAGTTACGCGGCCAAAACTGACCAAATAACTCAAGTATGAACTCAGCCTTACAGGTCAATGTTAGTGTCAAGAAGAAGTGCACTACTTTTACACCATCATCAGCTGATTCCACATAGATGTAAACAGAACCTATTCTATTAAATGCTTGTAAAAGGAGAGCCCCCCCTGACAGAGTGGAAAGGGTGTCAGCAGTAAGTTTGTGTTAACGTCACTGATTATTTTGTCCTTCCTCTAATCCCTCAGAACAAGAACCCCCCAAAAAACAGATCCTGTCTGTGGAGAATTTACCTTCACTCGGTTAGCCCAAGTAGTAAGTAAGATCCACAGCAGCACTCCAGTTTAAAGCAAAAATCTTCTTTTATTAGCACCAAAGTGTAGCAGCAACGTTTCAACCTTTCGGTCTTTGTCAAGCTCAATTTCATACATCAACGTGAACTTATATACCTCCCCCTTGTTTCTAATAGGTTAAAATAAACCCCGCCTTTCTTCAATACTACACAGAAGTATATTCTAGTACCAGCAATTTTCTAGTGATCACTCATACATTTCATCTGTTCGCACACTGTAGCTTATAGTATTAATTACCTGGTGTGTTAGTAGCCCAGTATCTCTTATATATCTCGGACATCAGAAGCTCGCGTCCTCAATAGGGAACTGCGCATGCGTCAGTCATTCTCCGCGCTTTCCCAAGCTGTCAGGTGATCTGTTGCGCGTGACATCATTTCGGCCGCGCCTCTCAGAGTCACATGACCGCAACCATCACCACATACTTCCGCCCTCAGTTTACACTATTATATTATCTTATTGGTGCTATACTAGTTGTTGCTCTCTGTCTCTGCTGTAGAACCGCTTGTAGTCCACTCTATTCTGGTCTTGCTTTACCTATTTATGACGCTGTTACTTAGCTCTATGCCTCTCCTGTTGGATTCCTGTGATAGGAGCGTCTGACTTCATTCTTGCCACTCCCTCATTAGTCACATGATCCCCGATTTCAAAGTCAGAGTAAATTGTGGCTGTATTACTTATTTTCCGTTCTCATACGGACAAATAATTACAAAAAGGCAGAAGCAAAACAGTGACTCCATGTTGGCACCTGGGAGGCTCGTGTCCGGTAACTAGGTAACAGGTTTACATCCACCCCAGTCATTCATACATACGGATTCATATCCTATTTGCCATCACCGTAAGGCCGGGTTCATACTGTCTGCACGACCATTTAGGTCTTAAAGTCTGTTCATTCAGACCTCTCTTATATTGGACCCTCATCCTATACAAACACTTCCAGGCATGTAGAGTCAGTGACAGCACGTGTTACCATCGTCTGTCACATAGACCCCGCATACCCGCCATTCATTATTGATGGAGGGGATGGTGGGTGTGTCCCATCATCACCGCCGTCTTACCTCTCAAACTCAGTCCATATTACATTAGATAAACAGTATATCCCAGCCTTCCAATTCGGTACAAGAAAGGTTATCTAAATTGTCTTATAGGGGCATAATCATTTATACATAACCCGATCTACCAGTCACTTCACCTCCCAGGAGCCACACGGAGACCTCTGTTCATCTAAAAAAGTTCTTCAGCCGATTCTGTTTATTTCAAATGTGTTCCCAATCAGTATCTTGATGTACCAAATATGTTCCACTTTCCATAGATATCCTCTATAATAGAGAAGGGAAACAAACAAACATAACTGTGACGAGACCAATCTCGCCACATTGCATTGGAGAAGCCTGGTTGCTCGCCTGCTGCCTTTGGACTATGGCCCCCTGTTAAAAGACATCTTTTTTACCTGCAGAAAAGCTTAATTCGTGCTTTTCTGCCTGGGGTTCGGTAGTTTTGGTTGAATGTGTTATACCCCAGATAGGAAGCCCATTCGTATGAAACTGACTGTAAAGACTTTGGCTTCATGGCGATTAAACTGTATTCGTGTGGTCTGAGCGCCATTCACTTAATAATGTGCGCTCAGACCTGAGCTATCTGGGGATATGTTAAATGTATAGTTTTAATGTAATGTGTCTTACCTGGTGTATTTTAACAGTAATGCTTGTTTTGTGTCCCCATGTGCATAATGGAGTCTTGTCTCTGAAATGTCTGTGTGTATTGTAAAGGGTGGGACATTGTATATTGAATAGTGATGTCTGTCCTATTGTCCCCACGTGTGTATTGGAGATTTCCCTTTGTCCTGAGAGATAATTGAATGACTCCTCAATTGTCTCCAGGACAGAAGACATTGTGTATTCTCCTGCCTGTGGTGATTGCATTACCCATGTAGGGTGATTGTATCACAGGCAGAGGGGAGGGATATGCTGGGGGTGTCTGTATTGTCCCAATGTGTGTGATTGGCTGCTGTATCCCGTGTCGCAGTCTTCCTTCTGGTCCTCTAGGGGAGTGTCCACCAGGTGGGAGACCTGGATAAATACCAGGCAGGTAGCCGTTAATAAAAGATAGAATTCCTGTTTACCATCAATACGGAGCCTCGTCTCGTTCTTGGGGGATTCACTGTATGCTGTTAGAGACTGATTGCCAGGAGTGTAAGCTGATTGTCTGCTTTTCCTGTTCGTCTGCTAGCAGCTATTTGGGAGGTTCCAGTACGGGAGTTGGAGTGCTATTTTGTATCCAGTTCGGGAGTTTGGTGTTCTGCAGTAGCTGTGCCTATATCTCTGTAAAGGGGGCCGATCGCCTAAACGGTTTTTACCCCTTGTCTGCAGCAACGGTCTGTTACAATTGGTGGCGAGCAGCGGGATCGTTCCTACAGCCAGAAGGACAGCTACAGGAGACACCATTTCCTTGGATTTACAAGTGGGGGCAACGCATGTCCCAGTACAGCGACCCTAAAAGCAACAGAATGGAACCAGCAGTGTCATACGAGGAGGAGGACCTGGATGGCCGGGATGCATTAAGGAAAGGCATCTGGTACCAGGCCCTGGACAATGTACAATACCAGCGGGGTGAGAGTCTCCCCAGTGAAGAGCAGCGGTGGCAGAAGCAAGTGGCCCTGCGGCTGCCCTTTCTGGGAGAGCAGCCCCTGGATGAATGGGTGAAGGAACTAGAGCACCGGGTATGGCAGGAGCTATGGCTGGAGGATGCCTACCAGGCGCTCTGGTGGTATATGGCACAGTATATACCCTGGACAGCCGAGCATGACAAGCCAGAGGGAGAGGAGTTTGATGGTTCTGGCTTGTTATGGGAGTCCTTTGCAGAGCCTGACTTCGGGAGTCCTGCGCAGAACAGACTTCAGGACATTTTCTACGAGAGGGAGGCTAGGCATGACGGGGATGACCTCCATGAGGTAGAGCAAGACCTGGCTCACCTAGCAACCCTGGAGTGGGAACTGGAGCAGGACTACCGAGATCTCTTCCACTCCATTGGGAAGGCTCAGCAGGACAGCAAGGTGACAGATCCAGTTCCAGACCCATTCCGCTGGGAAGATATTATTGAAATTTACTGGGAGGAACCCCAGGCGGCAGGTGGAGAGGGGACCGAGGTCTCTCCACCGGTATTGCAGGGAATTGGGAGCCTGAGCTCCATTCCCCAGCGGGAGATATTGCAGGGAATTGGGAGCCTGAGCTCCATTCCCCAGCGGGAGATATTGCAGGGAATTGGGAGCCTGAGCTCCATTCCCCAGCGGGAGATATTACAGGGAATTGGGAGCCTGAGCTCCATTCCCCAGCGGCAGGCTGAGCTACAGGGGGCAGAGGTAGTTGTTCCTGCCCCACAGCAGCAGCGTGATTTTTCGGGAATTGGGAGCCCGGTCTCCATTCCCCAGTGGCAGTATTATTTGTTGGGAATTGGGAGCCCGGTCTCCAGTCCCCAGCGGCAGAGTAACCAGCAGGGAATAGAGAGCCCAGTCTCCTTTCTCCAGCAGCAGGACTCTGTATTGGGAGGAGAGACAGTCGGTCTCCCTCCACTGAGGAGGAAGGTATGTATGGGAGAGGAGCTTACTACCACCTCTCCCCAGCGGCGGATCATTAATGGGCAGGGAATAGAGAGCTCAGTCTCCTTTCCCCAGCAGCAGAGCTGTGTAACCAAAGGGGAGACAGCCAGTCTCCAGCAGCAGAGCTGTGTAACCAAAGGGGAGACAGTCGGTCTCCAGCAGCAGGACTGTATATCTAAAGGGGAGACAGTCGGTCTCCCCCTCCAACAACCAGGCTTCAACCAGGCTACCCTCCCAGTAGCGCTGGCAACAGGGCAGAGTGACGCGGGTCTCTGCCCATGCAGCACCCCACCAAGTCAGCGTACCCGTACCCAGCACAGCCGTGGTGAGGCACCTGGACATGGACAAGCTTCTCCTCTACCCAGTTGCAGTAACTATTTATTGTGGGTGGGCTGTGCTGTTGATTGTGTTTTGTGGGTGGGCTGCTGGACTAACAAGGGCATTGACCGGCAGGAGGTCAGATACCCTGTTAGTCTGTTTGGAAAAGGGGAGAGATGTGACGAGACCAATCTCGCCACATTGCATTGGAGAAACCTGGTTGCTCGCCTGCTGCCTTTGGACTATGGCCCCCTGTTAAAAGACATCTTTTTTACCTGCAGAAAAGCTTAATTCGTGCTTTTCTGCCTGGGGTTCGGTAGTTTTGGTTGAATGTGTTATACCCCAGATAGGAAGCCCATTCGTATGAAACTGACTGTAAAGACTTTGGCTTCCTGGCGATTAAACTGTATTCGTGTGGTCTGAGCGCCATTCACTTAATAATGTGCGCTCAGACCTGAGCTATCTGGGGATATGTTAAATGTATAGTTTTAATGTAATGTGTCTTACCTGGTGTATTTTAACAGTAATGCTTGTTTTGTGTCCCCATGTGCATAATGGAGTCTTGTCTCTGAAATGTCTGTGTGTATTGTAAAGGGTGGGACATTGTATATTGAATAGTGATGTCTGTCCTATTGTCCCCACGTGTGTATTGGAGATTTCCCTTTGTCCTGAGAGATAATTGAATGACTCCTCAATTGTCTCCAGGACAGAAGACATTGTGTATTCTCCTGCCTGTGGTGATTGCATTACCCATGTAGGGTGATTGTATCACAGGCAGAGGGAGGGATATGCTGGGGTGTCTGTATTGTCCCAATGTGTGTGATTGGCTGCTGTATCCCGTGTCGCAGTCTTCCTTCTGGTCCTCTAGGGAGTGTCCACCAGGTGGGAGACCTGGATAAATACCAGGCAGGTAGCCGTTAATAAAAGATAGAATTCCTGTTTACCATCAATACGGAGCCTCGTCTCGTTCTTGGGGGGATTCACTGTATGCTGTTAGAGACTGATTGCCAGGAGTGTAAGCTGATTGTCTGCTTTTCCTGTTCGTCTGCTAGCAGCTGTTTGGGAGGTTCCAGTACGGGAGTTGGAGTGCTATTTTGTATCCAGTTCGGGAGTTTGGTGTTCTGCAGTAGCTGTGCCTATATCTCTGTAAAGGGGGCCGATCGCCTAAACGGTTTTTACCCCTTGTCTGCAGCAACGGTCTGTTACAATAACTAACTGTGCAATAAATTGGAATTTCGGGTTTCATTAAAACACGGCTTTTTTCAGCCGGGCAACAACACTTAGTTACCTCACACATATATACAAGTCATGCACTAAAAGAAGGGGCTTAATGAAAATTCTCTATTCATACCTCTTGGCTCTAGGGCAGGCATGTCCAAACTCTGGCCCTCCAGGTGTTGCAGAACTACAACTCCCATCATGCCATTATGTAGGTTGATAGCTGTAGGTTGTCCAGGAATGATGGTAGTTGTAGTTTTGCAACATCTGGAGGGCCAGAGTTTGGACATGCCTGCTCTAGGGTATTCAGTTCATGTATCCATCTAAGTTCTTTTTGTTTCAATTTCTTTTCCTATCCCCTCCTCTCCTAGATAGGGATACACTGTCAATGATTCTATACCTCAATTGGGAGATATTATGGCGGGGGTTCCATAAATGTTCTGGGACTGGTAGCTCAACTTCTTTCACATAATCGGGATTTTGTCTCTTAGTGTACAGCTTACGGATAGTGGATTTATGTTGATTAATTCAATTTTTGCATACCTGCGTGGTCTACCCCACATAGAGGAGGCCACATGGGCACTGCAAAAGATAGACCACATAATCAGACAAACATGTGTAGAATTCTTTGATTCTGTATTGTCTCCCTGTCCTAAGGTGTGAAAAGGTATCACCCTTTATCAGGCTACTACAGGTGTTGCATCCCAAGCAGGCATGACATCCATTTCTCCCCTCCCTCCTGCTCCCTGTCACAGTATCCACCCGCATCAATTGGTCTTCTATAGGACATCAACGGGGGGGCGACTGTAGTCCCTTAACATTAGCGAATGATTCACTCAAAATATGCCAGTTACCTTTCAAGATCTTTACTAACTCTCTGCTTTCTGGAGAATAGGTTGTTACAAACGGGATTCTCTCCATCTTTTTACCCGTATCTTTACTCTTCTGTTCCAATAGTGTCCGTCTCTCACACTGTCTTGCTTTCTCTTTATGTCTCTGTACCAAGTTCTTAGGGTACCCTCGGGCTCGAAATTTCTCTCCCATTCTTTCCATTCTATCCTCCACTTTTTCTTCATTTGATACCACTCTTCGTACCCTAAGGAATTGACTATATGGCAAAGACTCCAATGTTCTCCTTGGATGAGCACTATTGAATTGCAACATATTGTTTCGATCAGTTGCCTTGACATACAGGTCTGTACTTAGTTTTCCTCCAGAACCAGTGTGTCAAGGAACTGTAATGTCTGTCTTGATACAACCCTTGTAAATTTTAAATGCTCATGGATGTTGTTAATTGAGTCATGGAACTGACTCGGTTAGCATTTGGTCAGTAATCCATCAGTATTGCTAATGCTAAAAAAAAAAAAAAACAGGAGTAAATAGAAAACAGAGATGACATGTGAACAGAATATTTGCATGTCTTCTGTGTTTTGTACCCACTCCTGCTTCTGGCTACCAAATCACAAGCCAATTCTGTTGGCCACAGAGTGGCACAATGAAAGAGTCTGGAGGTGGCAGCAGCATCAGGGGGCCACAGAGTGGCACAATGATAGTGTGGAGGTGGCAGCAGCAGCAGCATCCAGATAAGGCCACAGAGTGGCACGACGACAGAGTGTGGAGGTGCTAGCAGCATCAGGAGGAGGACAAAGAGTGGCACGACAACAGTTTGTGGAGGTGTGTCGCAATAACAGTACCAGCTGAAGAAGGTGGGTGAAAGAAGGAGCACTTGGCATCAGATGTGTGGCATCAGGCGGGTGGCAACATCAGAATAGTAGCTGAGGCAGGTAGCCAAAAGAAACTGGTCTTTTTTTGTCAAGGTTTCGGTGAGGCAGCATAGATGATCTAATCTGATACATCAGGCATTGGTGGGTGAAAATCCTGGCTGATCCACGCCTGATTCATCTTGACAAAAGGTCAGTCTCTCCACATTTTGGGTGGACAGGTGAGTTTTTCTTGGGGTAACTATGGCCCCCGCCACACTAAACATCCGCTCTGATCCCACACTACTGGCCGGGCAGGACAGCTTTTCCAGGGCAAACCCTGCTAGTTGTGGCCACAAATCCAGTTTGGATGCCCAGTAGTCCAGCGGATCTTCAATGTGGGGTGGCAGGGTGCTGTCCAAGTATGCCACCACCTGCTGGTTCAGGTCCTTCTCCAGGTCTAGCTGCTTCTGCTGGTGAGTACTTTCTTCACTATGCGGGTGAAGTAAGCTGCTCAACAGGGACTGTAGACTCAGGCTGCTACTGATAGAGCTGATATTGCTCCTGCCACCCCACCCCTCCCCAGCAGCCATGGCAGTGGAACGAGAGAGCAGAGGGCCCCCCAGTCAGACCGGTGAGAGGATCGATGATGGCACAGATAGGCAGCAGCTAACTGACCACATAGTATGTCTCCATAGTTGTTCAGTTTGTCCTCCCTCTCAGCGGGTGTAAAAAAGGCCCCCATTTTTGGACCGGTAGAGATGGTCCAACAAGGTGGAGAGCCAGAACCACCATATCAAAGCCACGGTTCTCCCAGGCCACTTTATGGTGATGCTGAATATGTTGACACAGGCTGTGGTGCCAACATTGTCACCCTGGCCGCACTTCACCTTGTGCCCACATATTCTACATATGGCCATTTTCACCTACTCCAGCGGCTTAACGAAAAACTGCCACACCACTCCACACTGACTGACTGCTTCCGCCTTCCTGGGCAGGTAGGCTCCTGCAAAGTGGGTGTTCTACCCTGGGCACGTTTCACTCCCGACCTCCCACTGCTGCCACCCTGCTGACTCCCAGCAACGCTAGCGACTTGCTGGCTCCGTCACTGGTTCACGGACAAGCTGCCACATTCTTCTCCCGATAATGATGAAGCCCCAAGTGCGATCAGCTACATCATTGAGTACTGTCTGCTAGTGATGATCGGGCACCAAAGTATTCGGTTGTTCAGGTGCTAGGGCTGAACACATCGCTATGATCGTTAGCACCCAAGTATAATGGAAGTCAATGGGAGACAACTAGGCACCGCTTGCTCTGAAGAGGGGAGGGTGCCTGATTCATTGGAAACTGTCAGAGAGTGACAGAAACACCACTGACATGGATCGGGAACAGCATGGGGACGATGTCTGGATGCATTTTGGACTCCCAGGTCACTTCTAGGAACCATGTTGTCCGAGTTCTACGCCACTTTTACAGACTGAAAAAATACACCCAACGCCACACCCCCAAAAATAAATAAATAAATTTTACAGGAAAAATTATTAGGAAACATTCTTTCCTGTATATTCAATTGTATATAAAGTGCAAGTGCTGCCAATAATTACATGGAACAGGCACTCCGAAACAGCCTGTTCATCACATAAAGGAGGGCATCATTCACATTGTGGTACAATTGTTAAGGTAGTGGGACTCCTACACTGATAAAGCCTATGCACTAAGTGAAGGGGCTGCCAAAAATTACAAGGAACTGGGACACCAAAACAACCTTTGTTACACATAAAGGAGGGCATCATACACACCGCTGAAAAATTATGATTGATGGCCTGCTGGTGACCCTCCAAAACATTAGGAGAAAGGTCCTGCTGTTGACCCTCTAAAACATTAGGGGCGAGGGTCTGCTGCTTATCTGACCATCTAAAACATTAGGGGCGAGGGCCTGCTGCTGAGCATTGCAAAAAATGATGGGCGAGTGCCTGCTGCTGAGGTGACCCTATGGAATATTGTAGGTGATGTCCTGCTGCTGAGCTGACCCTGTAAAATATTGTAGGTGAGGGCCTGCAGGAGAGCTGACCCTCTAAAATATTGTAGGTGAGGGACTGCAGGTGAGCTGACCATCTCAAATATTGTAAGTGAGGGTCTTCAGGTGAGCTGACCCTCTCAAATATTGTAAGGGAGGGCTTGCAGTTGAGCTAACCCTCCTGAAAAGGGACATGAGGAGATGATGAAGAAGAAGATGATGGTGGAGAATGGCAATTAGTGTTTCATGAGGTGGATGATGCAGATGAGACACAGTTGTCAATAAGTGAGGGTCTTGTTAGGTCAACAACACAAGTCAGGAGGATGACCCGAGTGAGGATGTGGAAGAGGGGGGTTGTGGATGATGACATCACTGACCAAACCTGGGAAGGTGGCAAGCCAAGCAAAGACAGCAGTACAGAGGGGGAGGGATCCGCAGCACCGCAATAGGCTGGAAAAGGCTGTGGGATGGCAAAAGGGAGAAGGCAGGCCACACCAAATAGCCCCACGTACAGATGTCCTTAACCCAGGCCTTTAAACGTAAGCCCAAATACCCAGGCACCCACCCACAGGCCATAGTACTAAATGCACACCTTTAAAAATTGTTGGCCCTGGAAATGTTGCCATTTAGGCCTGTGGACACTGAGGCTTTCTTCAGCCTCATTGTGGCAGACGTCCCTTGTTACTCAGTCCCCAGCTGCCAATATTTTTCACGGTGTGCAGTCCCAACCTTACACCAGCATGTGTCCCGTAACGTCACCCGTGCCCTGAACAATGGAGTTATTGGGAAGGTCCCCTTAATGACTGACACATGGACAGGTGCTTTTGGCCAGGGACGCTGCATTTCCCTAACAGCACACTGGATGAACATTGTGGAGGCAGGTGCTAGCAACGCTGTGGCTGTAGCTGGAAGCAGTGTAGCACGGCTGTGGGGAAGCGGCAACAGGCCGTGCTGAAACTCATTTGCTTAGGTGACAAACAGCACACCGCCGCAGAGCTGTGGCAGGGTATAAGGGACCAGACTGAGCTGTGTCTCTCGCCACTTAACCTACAACCAGGCATGGTTGGTTGTTGTGTCTGATAATGGCCGTAACTTGTTGGCATTTTAACTCAAAAATAACCAAATAACCATAATATATTTTACAACCATAAACCATAATAACAATAATAATACCAACAATAATACAACCATAATAATAGAACAGAATGTCATTGCGGATAAATTTACAGCTGACAACGCTGGTGGCAGAGTATGTAGTTTCTCTCGCAACCCAGGAGGGGAGATAAGGGGAACACACAGCGGTTCCAACAGAGGCAGGACAAAACTCTCCAAGGCCTGGAACAGTTTCATGACACCCTGCCAGCACCCTCATCCTGATGCACGGCCTAGTGTCACAAGGCGGGAAACAATTTGGAAGATGGGGAAGGAGTACATAGCAGACTGTGTCAGCGTCCTCAGTGATCCCTCTGTGCCGTACAACAATTGGGTGTCCAAGCTGGACACATGGTGCAAACTGCCAGTCTACACCTCAGAGGTGCTGGCCAGCGTTTTGTCAAAGCGGGTATTTAGTGTTGCTGGGGGCATAATAACTGATAAGCGCAACCGTCTGTCACCTGAAAATGCTGACAGGTCGACTCTTATAAAAATGAACAAGGCCTGGATCGCCCTGACTTCTCTACTCCTCCTCTTCCTCAATCATATCAACATGCTTTTTAGGCTTCCATCACTCATAATGTTTTAGAGGGTCAGCTCACCTGCAGGCCCTCACATATAATGCTTTACAATGTCAGTTCACCTGCAGGCCCTCACATATAATGTTAAAAAGGGTCAGCTCACCTACATACCCTCTTATATAATGTTTTAGAGGGTTAGCTCACCTGTAGGCACTCACATATAATGCTTTAGAGGGTCAGCTCACCTGCAGGCCCTCACATATAATGTTTTAGAGGGTCAGCTCACCTGCAGGCCCTCACATATAATGCTTTAGAGGGTCAGCTCACCTGCAGGTCCTCACATATAATATTTAACAGGGTCAGCTCACCTGCAGGCCCTCACAATTCATGTTTTTTAGGTTCATTTCGCCTGCAGGCCGTCAATATATAATATTTAACAGGGTCAGCTCACCTGCAGGCCCTCTCATATAATGTTTTAGAGGGTCACCTCACCTGTAGGCCCTCACATATAATGTTTTACAGGGTCAGCTCACCTGCAGGCCCTTACATATAATATTTTAGAGGGTCAGCTCACCTGCAGGCCCTCACATATAATGTTTAACAGGGTCAGCTCACCTGAAGGCCCTGTAAAATTATGTTTTTTTATGGTAAGCTCACCTGCAGGCTCTCACAAATAATGTTTTACAGGGTCAGCTGACCTGAAGCCCCTTCCAAATAATGTTTTTGAGGGTTACCACACCTGGAGGCCCTCAGCTAAATTCTTTTACTCGGTTTCATCGCACCCAGGGCCACGGCCTGTGCGTGCACCATCAGCATCACAGCCATTTCCATGGCCCTTACTGGCTGCCTTCTTAATATTAATTGTTATAAATGCTTAAAAGTATGTTACACGTACAGTAGCGTAGGATTTGAAAGTGTCTGTGCCAATAAATTAAAAAAGGTATTTGGGATGTGCACACATTAAACAGGAGATGTAGCCCTGATAATGTCACAGACTAGCATACACCATCTAGATTAGCACGCCTGGCGTCCTCCTGGCGTGCTGATGCACACAATTCCCAGCAGCCATCATACTCAGAACAGCACTTGAAGCGGAACCAGTTTGATAAAGGCCCTACAGGGCGAAACGTCACATTTAAGCTGCATATCAAATAAAGTAACTCAAAGATCAAATTCATCTACTACCATTACTATGGACACTAGATTAGGCCCAGAATATTTAAATTTGCGCTACAGACACTGTTTTCGGATGAAGTACAGTATATGTCACATAAAGCCACACACTATGGACACTAGATTAGGCCCAGATTATTTAAATTTGCGCAACAGACACAGTTTTTGGATGGAGAACAGTGTTTGTTACAGAAAACCGCACACTATGGACTCTATATTAGGCAAAGATTATTTAAATTTGTGCTACAGACACTGTTTTCGGATGTAGTACAGTATTTGTCACAGAAAGCAACACACTATGGACACTAGATTAGGCCCAGATTATTGAAATTTACGCTAAAGAAACTCTTTTCAGATGGAGTACTGTATATGTCACAGTTATGTATTAAACGCACACACTACAGACAATAAATGTGACGCTGATTATTTGAATTTATGCAAAAAGACACAGTCTGCGGATGATGAACAGTATATGTCACTGATAGGTATTAAAGAAAAAAATCTTGCTGCTGTCAAACACACACACAGCAGCCCTTAAAAGGACTTTGGGGTTTTTGAAAAGATTTTGGTAGTAAAAACAGAAAATTTCTCTCCCTGCATCTGTTCCTTCCTCAGCATGGATGTCCCTGAGACTGATCAATTTAGCTCAGGTAAAAATATATTGCTGCTCTCGAACTCACACACACAGACACACAGTAGTCCTTAAAAGGACTTTTGGGTCTTTGAAAAGCTTTCCTAGAATAAAAACTGTGAATTTTGCTCCCTACACTGTCTTTCCCTTCCTACGCTCTGCTCTCCCTGACTGTGACTGATCCTGGCACGTGTCATCGGGTGCTATATAACCTCCGATGACGGGTTTCGGCCAGCCAATTACTGTAATGCCAGTAGCTAACATGGCTACGGCATTACAGTGAAGGGCATCACTTACCTGCACGTTTTTTGGCTGCTTAGCAGGCGCCAAACGTGCGGCGAAGAGACTTGAGCATCGTGCTGGAGCATATGTGATATTTGGCTGAGTGCCGCCGTGTGCCGAGCACAGCGATGCTCGAGCCGAACCGGTATTCTCCCAAACATGCTCGCTCATCACTACTTTCTGCACTTCACTGAGGATGGGTGAACGCACAGGGCCTGCTCCCAGGCCATGCCAACTAAGCGTCGTGTCAGAGGGACCCAGGGACTCTTGGGAGGAAGTGGATGACCGAGTCAACCATTCTAGAACCGCTGGGTTGCTGGTCAAGACACGACCGCTAGATGACACCCGAAGCTCAGACCTCACACTGCGACCCCTGCTGCCACGCCCTTTTACTCTGCTGTGACCTCCAGAAATACATCCAGGCCCCTCTTGAACTTTTTTAGTGAACTCACCATCACCATCTTCTCAGGCAGAGAGTTCCATAGTCTCACTGCTCTTACCGTAAATAATCCTCTTCTATGTTTTTGTACAAACCAGGTGCAGAGGATGTCCCCTCGTTACAGTCCTGGGGATAAATAGATGATGGGATAGATCTCTGTACTGACCCCTGATATATTTATACATAGTAATTAGATCTCTCCTCAGTCGTCTTTTTTCTAAAGTGAATAACCCTAATTTTGATAATCTTTCAGGGTACTGTAGTTGCCCCATTCCAGTTATTACTTTAGTTGCCCTCCTCTGAGCCCTCTCCAGTTCTGCTGTTTCTGCCTTGTTCTCAGGAGCCCAGAACTGTACACAGCACTCCATGTGTGGTCTATGCCCCTTTTGATACAATCCATTATCTTATTGGCCTTGGCAGCAGCTGCCTGACACTGGATTTTGCAGATTAGTTTGCTGTTTATTAAAATTCCTAGATCCTTTAACATGTCAGTGTTACCGAATGTTTTACCATTTAGTATGTACGGGTGACTTGCATAATTCCTTCCCATGTGCATAACTTTACATTTGTCAGTGTAAACCCTCATCTGTCACTTATCTGCCCAAGCCTCCAATGTATCCTGATCCATCTGTAGTAGTATATTGTCCTTTTCAGTGTTAATTACTTTACACAGTTTAGTGTCATCTGCAAAATTTGATATTTTACTATGCAAGCCTTCTACAAGATCATTAATAAAGATATTGAAGAGAAAAGGGCCCATTCCTGACCCCTGAGGTATCCCACTAGTGACAGTGACCCAATCTGAGTGTGTACCATTTATAACCACCCTCTGTTTTCTATCACTGAGCCAGTTACTTACCCACATACAGACATTTTCTCCCTGTCCGAGCATTCTCATTTTATATACTAACCTTTTATGAGGTACAGTGTCAAATGCTTTGGAGAAATCCAGATATACGACATCCACTGAATCGCCACTGTCACGTCTAGAACTTACCTCCTCATAGAAGCTGGCATGACTGATCCCCATAAAGCCATGCTGATATGGCGTTATTTGCTTATTTCCATTGAGATACTCTAAGATAGCATCTCTTAGAAAACCTTTAAACAGTTTACCCACAACAGATGTTAAATTTACCAGCCTATAGTTTCCGGGCTCTGTTTTTGGACCCTTTTTGAATATTGGCACCACATTTGCTATGCGCCAATCCTGTGGAACATTCCCTGTCAGTATAGAGTCCTCAAAAATCTGAAATAAGGGTCTGGCTATAACATTACTTATTTCCCTTACGATACGGGGGTGTATGCCATCCGGTCCTGGCGATTTGTCTATTTTAATCTTTTTAAGTCGCTGTTGTACTTCTTCCTGGGTCAGACAGGACACTTTTAATGGGGAATTTATTTTTATATTCAGAATTTCATCAGTTTTTTTCCTCAGTGAATACATTGGATAAAAATATTCAACAACTTTGCTTTCTCCTCGTCGCTCTCTGCAACTCCCCCCTCATAACTCTTTAAAGGGCCGACACTTTCAGATTTATACTTTTTAATATTTATATAATTGAAGAACATTTTAGGGTTAGTTTTACTCTCTTTGGCAATTAATCTCTTGGTCTCTAGTTCGGCCGTTTTTATTTGTTTTTTTACATATTCTATTTTTTTCCTTATATTTTTTCAGTGCTTACTTGCTACCCTCCTGTTGAGTCTTTTATGTTTTTTCTTTTTTTTAATAGAGAGGAAGGGAGTAGATGGTAGAGTAAAAGGGGAAACTATTAAATATATATATATATATATATATATATATATATAGAGAGAGAGAGAGAGAGAGAGAGAGAGAGAGAGAGAGAGCAAAAAAAAAAAAAGAATAAGAAGCAAGCAAGCAACTAAAACAAACCCCGTATACTCTGGTCCTAAAGTCATGCTCTGGTTTGTACTTCCGTTTTATTATTGACAAATGTTTGTTACCATGATTTAACCGCTTAAAGACCTTGCCCATTTTCGTTTTTTTTTTTTTCATTCTTCCTCCCCACATTCTAGAAGCCATAACTTTTAAAATTTTCCATTCACATAGTCATATGAGGGCTTATTTTTTGCAGAACTGGTTGATACGATGATGTTCTCTGTGTGCTATAAAGGGCATTTTGTCCTTATTCTGCTGGTCAGTAGGATTACAAAAATATTGTATAGTGTTTTATTTTATTAATTATAAAAAATAAAAATCTTTAAAAAAATAACATTTTCTTTGCATCATCACTCTCTGATGGCCATATTTTATTATCTGTCTAAATAGTTGTCTGAGGACTTGTTTTGTGTGGGAAGAACAGTAGTTTTCATTGATACCATTTTTGGGGTACGTACTAATTTTTGATATTATACCGTATTCTTGGTGGGAATAAGGTGACATAAAAATATGAAATCGTGAATTTAAATTTTTTTCACCCACAACATTCAGTGCACCGGAAAAATATTTTTAGATTTTAGCAGTTTGGCTATTTTGGGATGTGGCAATATCTATTATGTTTATTTTATTGTTTATTTATTTTTATATGTAAAATTGGGAAATGGGGGTGATTTTAAAATTTTAACACATATATATATATCCTTTTGTTTTACTTTAAAAAAGTAACATTTAATTCTCTTAGGAGACTTGAACATGCAATCTTTTAATCGCTTGTCCCATAAACAGCAACAGAATGCAATTGCGGTCTGTGGAATTCTGAGAAAGCAGAATTCAGTACTAAACTGAAGAAGAGATAATTTATTAGGTAGAAAGATAAAACAAAGGAATAGGGTAATGCATCTCCAGGGTGTCTCCCCCTCTGCATCAGACCTATGGCCTGATAGAAAACACTGCTGACAGTGGTATCTGAAGGGTTAAAAGACCTGTTTTGGCATCAACGCCCATCCTGGTCATTGTGGCTGGGTTCCTAGTTAATTATACAGCCAGCACCTGCCAAGTATGGAGCAAGCTTAGAGTGTGGGCACGCTCCATACAACCCCTTAAGCATATTCACGTACATATACGTGATTATCCAGGAATGGGTTAAAGGGGTTTTCTAGGAGTTACACAATCCTCAAATCACTATAATAGTTTTATCAAATCATATGAATGTATAAACCCATGTTTATATGTGTTAATAGACATTTTTGAATAACTTTATAACTGGTTTGCATTTATTTTTACCCCCTGTTCCTGATGGTGTGAACTGCGTATTGTTCCTTTGCATTTCCACCATTGGGGCATAGCTGAAGTACAGAAATCGTTCCTCACTCAGTACCCTCCCACTACACCTAATAGCTTTGTCCATACCCATACAGTATATTTCCAAGTTCTATGAATCCTGCCATAGGATGCATGTTTAATGCATGCACAATGCTGAATATGTTCATTAACATGACGTCAATATCTGCATCACATGCACAATGTACAACACGTGGTCACCAGTGTCCCCAGAACAGAGGAGACCAGGTCATATTACGACAGTGAGAATTGGAAGACCAGTAAAATTATTTAAATAGAAGTACATTAGAATGTTAAAGATGAGTACTTATGGGCTTCTTTTACTTAGTTAAAGCAGTCCTGGAAAAACCTTTTAAAACATTACTTACTTAAGCTGAGAAATATATTGTGCGATGAAAACTGTTTATTTGTGTTTCTATTTTTATTCTCCGATTTGTCCTTTTGCAGCATTTGTTATTTGCAGAATAGCCTTCAAATTCCATATCTTTGTTTTCTCCATTCTTCCCTTTCATTGTGAAATGCTCTGTTCTATACTGGTAATTGGAAAATGGAACAGAAAAGAAATTGATGAAGACAACAGCTTGTATACCAAAAATACAAAGTTTATTATGATTTCACCTTGAGAGTCTTGTTTAAAAAAAAAAAGTTAAGGATCAGAAAAAGAGAACAAGAAATCAAAAAGTTAAAAAGCCACCCAAAGTTTGTCACAGAAATGTTATTTGTGATAAAATAAAGATGTAAATTGTCAGTCTAATAACACAAATGTTGCTCTTATTTATCATATCCTGCTGCTTCTTAATACCTTATATATCTTATTATAACACTACTACTAATAATGTAATATTTCATAAACTCACAATGTGGAACATGTAATCTGCATATAACTACTTTTAGGGCCTACTTTAGGGCCTCAAACAAGAAAATGTTAAATGTATGTAGTATGTAGTGGGTGCAATGATGGGGAACAGTCACATTCAATGCTGATAGCGGCATCTGACAGTCTCATTGAGGCCTTTCAGGGGTTATTCCTGGAATAAAAACAAAAAAAATACATAATTGCTCACGGAGAGGCCCTCACAGCCACTTGATAGAAGATAATGCGCCAAATCTCGCTCACAATGATGTGTCATGTCAGCATGCTCAAGATTGGAAGTGTTTTTTTCAATGAAGATGACCACAATAGCCTCTCTGTGAGCAAATAGATAAGGAGAGTATGTTTTCTTGTTTTTTTACATCTATTTCAGGAAAAACGTATTAGTTGCCATGAATCACGAGGAAATTTGGCTTCGTGATAGATCAAATGTCTCCTGAAATTGGGATCAAAGTCCACTTCAGATACTTTAATTTGCTCAACATTATTTGAGATATGTATTTCTTGTTGGCATAACAGATGTATTGTGGCTAGAGTGGCCATATAGGGGGCCATCCAGAAAGATCCAGGACTGTCACTTAATCCTTTCAAAATACAGATTTACTATTGATAAACGTCCATAAAGGACTCAAACATCTAGTTATTCTGTGAGATTATTGTTAATTGATCACACTCCAGCCAGTTTAACCTGGATTTACATTGGAAATTTTTTGCTTTGGTAATAAAGACTATGGGGGACATTTATCATTTGAGATTGTCACTTTTAAGTCTGGTTTTGCATTGTGCCCTCACACCAAATGTTTAAAATAGTGCATAGTGTTCATGTATTTGGTGTAAATGTATTGTGTTACATAGTATTAAAAAAACACACCAGGGGGCTGCTTGGCATACGATGCAACTTTTTTGTAAAATTTCCAAGTGTTGCAGATAATACTAGTCCAGGTCTACTTTCAGCCTTGAAAAGTGCCATGGCTCCTAAGTGTCACAGAAATGTTGCAGAAAACACCACAATGGGCATGTCATGCAACTTTTTTACGCCAAAAACTGCATATATGTGCTTTGATAAATGTTTCTCTATTTTATTAAGAGCATGCTAACGTGAGGTGCTGTTGATTCTCTCCTATTGGGAAAGGGGGGGGGGGGATGGGGTCACAAGCCAAGTATGACATCCTAGCTACTAGTTGGGGACCATTTATTCATAGATTAAGTTACAGATATGAGTTAGTGATGATCGAGCACACCGCAACTCACAAAATCGAAGATAAAAGTGATTTTAGATGAAAAATTGTTAGGAAACTTTCTTTCCTGTATATTTACTTTTATATAAATAGCAAGTTCAGACAAAAAATTCATGATTTTCGGAACTGGGGCCATGACTAAGATGATAATGAACTTGTAAGAGGAACGGAGTGGACGTTGAGCTGACCAGTGACAGTGTATATAAAATTGTAGGTGAGGGTCTGCTGCCGCTTTGTTAACTCTATATAACATCTTAGCTGATCGCACGTCCCCGTGATGTTGACGATCTATCGTTGTCTGCTCTTTTAACTTTCAATGTTCTTTTATGCGCCTACCATGGTGACCACAAGTAATGGGGAATCAGGGTTCGCTTCCGGAGAGGGAGAATGAGGGATGGCCACAGCTACCACTTCCAAGAAAGGCAGTACGGCCTCAGTGAGGTAGTGACGATAAATAACAATACAGGACTCTTAAGAGAGCCTGTCATTGGATCAAGTACAAAAAAATTACAGGGAATGTCATAGGTATTTAGGATGAGGAAACGTTATACAGGAGGAGAGGTAAAGTATGATTGATGGCCTGCTGGTGACCCACTAAAACATTAGGGGTGAAGGTCTTCAGCTGAGCTAACCATCTAAAACATTATGGGTGAGGGCCTGGGGGTGAGCTGACCATTGAAAACATTATTTATGCGAGGGCCTGCGGGTGAGATGACTATTGAAAACATTATTTATGCGAGGGCCTGGTGGTGAGCTGACCATCAGAAAAATTATATGAGAAGGCATATAAGCGATGGCATTATATGCGACAATTAAGCATGTAGATATGATGGACGAGGAGAAGGAGGATGAGAAAAGGAAGATTCAACCATATACCCTTTTTTGTGGCGGAAGGGGTGCATGGGAATACAGAGTCTTCAGTACATTCTGAACAACACATTTAAAGTGCCTTGATGTTCAGTCGTGGCTTTCCTCTGGTGGAGTGGAGAAGTCAGGGGCAATCCAGGCCAGGCAAGCAGAGTTTGTAGAATACAGAAAATGACTGTCTGTCACTGGTATTTTTGAATTAAATATAGGCCGCACACAGTCTAGATATAAGTGTAGATTTGCGTCCCACTGCTCACAGCAAGCAGAGTTTGTGGAATACAGAAAATGTCACTAACGGTCGCCCTGACAAAAAAAATAAAAAAATCCCCCAAAACAATTATGGCTGCCTGCCACCTCTAACAATAATCCTTAAAAGGACTGTTAGTTCTTTGAAACGTCTTCTCAATGATCATTTTTAGATGAAATTCGCCCTACACTGACTGTCCCTTCCTAACAGCAGCTCTGCCTGACTCGCAATGAGACGAACCCACATGACCGGGTGCTATATAGCACCCGATGAAACGTTCCGGCCAGCAAATCATTGTAATGCCAGTAGAAAACATGTCTAATGGCATTACAGTGATGGCAATACTTACCTGCAAGTTTATCGGCTGCTTAGCAAGCGCCAAACGTGCGGGGAGGAGATCTTCACATAATAGAGGAATAAGTAGGCAGCACTCACCACGGCTTTTTCTTTCTTTGTCTTTTATTTGTATCAAAAATACATGTAAAACAAGCGGCTTGGCAGCAGTGTTAGCCTGATCCACCCACAGTCGCGACCATATGTAAGTAAAGTGTGACTTTTGAATACTTGTGTGTGTTATGTCTAGAGTAGCTTTACTTTAGATATTGGAAATTTACTTTACGTTTTTTTATATTTTTATACATTTAAAACGTATCATTAGATGCCCCATAGACTTGGTGTGCAAAAAGTATAGTACAGAAATTGCAAAATGAATATGCTATTGTTAGTATGAAATTACTGCTATTACTCTTATGATATAACATATTTGTATAATGGAAATTTGTGATAATTTACTTGTAAATTTATCTTATATTTGAAATATATTACTAGATGCCCCTAAACTTGATATATAATAAATATTATAGGACATAAATTGCAAAATTAAGATGCTATTGTTACTATTATATTACTACTATTACTCTGATGATATAAAAATATTTTATAATGACAATAATACAATAGTATGCCCTATCTATATTAAAAAAGAATGAATTAGGGTGAGAAAGCACTAAAATTAAGAACTTAAAAATCATTATTATAAAATCTAATTATACAATCTAATATCTAAAATGATTCATTAGTAATGTTCTAAAAAGATCTAATAAATCATTTGTGCTACTTTTAATTGCATGTTTACTTTTTATATCAGACCCTTTATCTTTGCAATGGAGCTGATTAATTTAATTCTGAAGCTTGTCTGTCTCTATCTTGTCAACACATTCTACACATCATGTCTTAGAGGCTTTTCCTGTCCTAAATGACCTCTTGTTCCATAATGCTTGAGAAATATTCTGTTTCCACTGCTTAAAAATCTTCTGTTTTTAATATCCTTGGTCCATTCCTTGAAAGGATAGTTCTTCATCTGTTAACTGCATGCAGTAAACAATTATGCTGTATTTAAACTGCTAAAGATTACTGCAGTAAGGAAAGTGGTAGATAGTTCATTAGGCAATAAATAATGTTGATTGGAAAAGGCTACAAGAAGGATAATTATTGTGTATATCTTTATGTGTGAAGAAGTTATTGATACCCTTGTAGGTGGTAAAGAATCTACAAATTCAATGATATTTCTTACAGTAAGGTCTTCCAAAAGTTACTCTGATATCTAAAGGAAATTCCCACAAAAAAAATGACAACAGTGTTGAATTTGTTGAACACCCATATAAGTGAATGGAGCATGCTGGGAGTCATAGTTTCACCACAGCTCGAGAGCCAAATGTTGCTGGCCCGTGTAATAGGTCAATTGTATAATTGATCTCATCAAATACTTATGCATTTGACTTACAATGGTTTTGTCACAATTATGTCCTTCCGTAACTTTGCCCTTGGCTTCACATATCTTGAGATACAGTATTTAGCACCAAATGACCATTTTTGAGACAAGATGTTCGTGTAATATATGTCTATGTGTGGTTATGTAGTGGTTATGATAAGAATTTAAGCATGCTAACGGTTTGCAAACATGTTTCAATATTGTATTGAATCTACTTCATGAAATTTTAGAATTCCTAATAAAATTCATGCTAATGAACAATTGGAATTATCTATATATATATTTTTTACAGGTAAAAAAAGAATGGGACACTATGTGATTCTGGCTGCCAAGTATATATATATATATATATATATATATATATATATACACATACAAATACTTTTTCCCCTTTTTACATTTTTCTTTTTTATAAAAAATAAATAATAATATTTTAACCCAAAATAAGTAAAATGTAATCATAAAAAAAAATTGTCATAGCTAGAGATTAGCTAATTTTTTCAAAAATTCGATTCGCCGGTTCGCCAAATTTTTGGGGAAAACTTTGGTCCGATCCAATATATTTGCGGCGAATTGCGTTAAAAACGGCTATTTCTTGGCTGCTGAGAGGCTTTATAGTGGTGTAGAACACTGTTCCTTGCAGTAACATGCATAGGGAGCCTGCTTTGGTAGTGAAATACTACTGTGAGTCTGTATGACATGCAGTTGACAGGTGTTGCTCTTAGAATCACTGCAGACTTCATTTATTTGGGCAGTCACAGGGCCAAAACTGAACAAATAACTCAAGTATAAACTCAGCCTTACAGGTCAATGTTAGCATCAAGAAGAAGCGCACTCCTTTTACACTGTCATCAGCTGATTCCACATAGATATAAACAGAACCTGTCCTATTAAACGCTTAAACAAGTAGAGCCCCTCCTGACAGAGTGGAGAGGGTGTCAGCAGTAAGTTTGTGTTGATGTCACAGATTATTTTGCCCTTCCTCTGATCCGTCAGAACAATAACTCACAAAAAAAAAACCTGTCTATGGAGAACCTGTCTTCACTCGGTCAGCATTTGTTCAGTAATCCATCAGTATTGCTAATACCCAAAACACCAGGAGTGGATCCAAAACAGAGATGACACGTGAATGGAATATTTGCATGTCTTCTGTGTTTTGTACCCACTCCTGCTTTTTTTAATGGGGAGAAAAAAACAACTTTATTTAACAAACAGGACATTAACACACATAAAATACAACACAGAAGGGGCAAAACCACATAATTTAAAAGACAAACTGAATAAAAAAAGTGCTTCATCAACAAGAATGGATTGACTACCAGTGTCAGGGTGACCACGATGGTAATGCATATTGATCATGAAATGTATTGGGTTTTATGCTGATAACTGGAGGACAGTCCAGCAAACAAGCTCCAGCCCAGCTCATTTCTACAGTGCAGGCTACACAATCACAGCTGGAAGGTAACTTGCTGGTACAGACAACACCCGAAAATCTTCATAAATAAGCCTTAGAATGTGCAGGTCTCAAAGCCACTGTCACATAACGGTAAGAAGCAGTATAACACGTAGTTAGCACTGCAGGGATCATGTCTAAGACATGTAAGACTTCCAGGGGGGCCCAAACATTGTGGGCAAGGTCCGAGATGAGAGTTGTCCATGTGTTTAATACTTGATGGCCAGCTCTGTGATGAATCCCAGCACTTGGAATAGGTAGTCCTTACTGAGGAACTTCACTTTTCCTTCACAATGCGCTGATGCCACAGATGCCGTCACCTTGACGAGCTGGGTTTCTTATAAGTGGATTCTAAAGTGTCTGAAGAAATGCGAGTAAAGACCTTGAAATAAATTGTCCACTTCCTCCAATGTGACCTCGTCCTTTGATTTATGAATATCATTCCATAAAGTCTCAAAGTCCTTTGCGTGGATGCAATAAGAAATGTTGAGGTTCGACGGGCACAGAGAAAACAAGCTCTGTGGCCGACACTGATAAATACACGTCATAACCGGTCCATATCGCTGCTAGAACTGATCATCAGCTTACAGAAACAACAGTCTTTGGAAGCACATCCCTACAATAGCCGTGAGAGCCTCAGAGTCATTATACAAAAAGAGCGGGAGGCAAGTAAATGTCTTTGGTAACACCTCCAATAGATTGTCCTCTGTGTATGTCCCGTAGAACCAAACTGTCCACACAATCCGGTTCTTTGTGCTTGTCTTTGAGAGTGGAGGCTTGGATGAAATCTGTATGAGCACAGCCAGTGGATCTCTGTCCTTTCCTTTGAGTCCAGGTAAAAAGGAAAATTTGGCTTTTAGGTTCAGCTCTGAGCCCACTTCAATGGCAAAACCCTTCTGCTTCTCGGCAGCAGTGTGGGCAGACAGGTGCTTGAAATACTCTTTCAGTCTGGTGTATAAGAAATTATACATCTGTGTCACGCTGTACAGAGTCCATTGTTTTTGAAGGAGCAAAGCAGCCTGTGCCGGATCAAAAGTTTCCTCCAAGGGGTGCACTGCAGGATTTTTGTTTTAGACAAGCTTTTCAATGCATACTGTTGACGTGCAGAGGTCAAGCTTCCGGGAGGTTACCTCGGGCTGTGAAAATTACTGCTCCTTAGTGCCGATGACCTACTTCTTCTATCCTTGTGATAAATGATGTTCCCGTTCACTGACTGTAAACAGAGATCTTGACAGACAAATGGATCAAGCTTTGCCGCCATCTTTCTAGACGCCTCGTCTCCAGTCCCATGACCAGCCAGATTTACCAGCATCTGTTCCAGGACATGAAGCAGTGGAATGACTGTATTCATCCCACAGTCCTGGCGACTGACAAATAATGTTGCCTCCTCAAAGTGCATGAGCAAACGGCAGGTGTCACGCATGAGCTGCCACTGGCTGACATCTAAGTTGCACAGGGAACTACTCCTGTCCGCTTGGATCATCAAGAAATCGTTGATGGCCATTCTCTGTTTGTATAGTTGGTCCAACATATGGAGGGTGGAATTCCAACGGGTGGAAATGTCGCATATCAGCAGATGTTGGGGGATGTCGTTCTGCCGCTGCAGCTCAAGGAGGGTGTGCTTTGTGATGTACGAGTGGCTGAAGTGCATGCAAAGTTTCCTGGCCATTTTTAGGATGTCTTGCAGATGGGTGGAAGACTTCAGGAACCGCTTGACAAGCAAATTGAACATGTGCACCATGCAGGGCGCATGGCTCAGCCCTCCTTGGCGCAGCACCGACACCATGTTCTTCCCATTGTCACCAAGGTTCCAATTTTACGTTGTCGCGGAGAAGACCAGGATTTGATTTCTTGATGAAGGACACAAAGCAGTTCCTCCACTGTGTGACTCCATTTGCCCAGGAAAACCAGGGGCAGGAAAGCGTGAGATTGATGAGAGGGGTTGCACATGGCTTGCATACAGTACATGCGTCCAATGTAATTCTTGGATCTCTACATGAAAATAATGTATTTGGTGTAAATCGCGTGAGGGGCATAGTTGGAGACATTGACCTCACAAGAGATACAGAGCAGCGGAGTTTGCTTTGAAATAAAAAATTCACCACTGCGTAATTTGGCCCATACAGCAAAACGAGGTGTACAGTCACCCATCAATTTTCCCCCAAAAAGCCTGTTTCATATAACAAATTTCACCACTAAGTAATTTATTCCATACCGCAAAAGGAGGTGTACAGTCACCCATCAATTTTCCCCAAAAAATCACCCATAAATGTGACGGAAAAAAGCCGTTTCATATAACAAATTTCCCCACTAAGTAATTTGTCCCATACCACAAAAGGAGGTGTACAATCACCCATAAATGTAATAAAAAAAGCCAGTTTCATACAAAAAATGTCACCACTATGTAATTCAGCCCTTATCCCACAAGGAGGTGTAGAATCAACCATTAATTTTTCCCCAAAAAGCCGTTTCATATTACAGATTTCACCACTACGTAATTTGGCCTGTACCGCAAAAGGAGGTGTACAATCACCCTTAAATTTGACTAAAAAAAGACTGTTTCATATTACAAATTTCACCACTAGGTAATTCTTCCTGTATCGCAAAAGGAGGTGCACAATCACCCATAAATTTGACTAAAAAAAGCCCATTTCATATTACAAATTTCACCACTGTGTAATTCAGCCCGTACCGCAAAAGGAGGTGTACAATCACCCTTAAATTTGACTAAAAAAAAGCCTGTTTCATATTATAAATTTCACCACTACATAATTCTTCCCGTGTCGCAAAAGGAGGTGTACAATCACCCATAAATTTGACCAAAAAAAAGCCAGTTTCATATTACAAATATCACCACTATGTAATTCTTCCCGTGTCGCAAGAGGTGTACAATCACTCATAAATTTGACTAAAAAAAGCCAGTTTCATATTACGAATTTCACCACTGTGTAATTCGGCCCGTACCGCAAAAGGAGGTGTACAATCACCCATAAATTTGACCAAAAAAAGACAGTTTCATATTACAAATTTCACCACTACGTAATTAGTGCTGAGCGAACAGTTCGTTCAATTTTCAAAAAAGTTCGGGTTCGGGTCCGTTGTTCGGCGATTTCTTCTCGCTTTCTGAAGGGCTGCACAGCAGCCAATCAGCTAGCGTTTTACTTCTTGCCCTAAGAGCCCATCACAGCCATGCCTACTAATGGCATGGCTGTGATTGGCCAAGTGCAGCATGTGACCCAGCCTCTATTTAAGCTGGAGTCACGTAGCGCCGCACGTCACACTGCTCTGATTAGTGTAGGGAGAGGACGCAGCTTCTGTCAGGGCGAGATTAGGCAGGGTAAAGTCAGCAACAGCACCTAATGAATGGATCGATCTACAGCTGTGAATGATTAAACTTCTGCTAGTTACTTGCTCACTGGTTTTTAGGCTGCACAGAGCGTTTTTCTGTCACTTATTTTCTGGGTTGATCGGCGGCCATTTTGTGACTTGTGGTGCACCAGAAGAAGCTTCCACCAAGTCCATCAATCCTAGTTTTTTTTTTGCTATATCCTACATCAGGGGCTTGGCTGTGCTAATTGTCACCCCTAGAAACTCAGGATAGCAATTTCTATATTTTATTAAAGGGTTAAATACAATTGCTAAAATACCAATCCCCTAAATCTGGTGTTCCAGCTTTGGCTAGACAAGTATAATACTGTCTGCTGTCTGGCAAAGGATAGATTATTTTCTGTGATGAAATTCAATTGCCAAAATAGCAATACCATAACTCAGTGGTTTCAGCTGTGGCTGGCAAAATAGAATAGTGTCCGCAAAAACATATAATTTGTTCTGGGGTGAAATTAATCTGGCAAAATAGCAATACCCTGAATCTGGTGTCCCAGCTGTTGCAGGCCAGATTTCATAGTGTCCGCCAAAACATATATTTTGTTCTGGGGTGAAATTAATCTGCCAAAATAGCAATACCCTGAATCTGGTGTCCCAGCTGTTGCAGGCCAGATTTCATAATGTCCGCTAAAACATATATTTTGTTCTTGGGTGAAATTAATCTGCCAAAATAGCAATACCCTGAATCTGGTGTCCCAGCTGTTGCAGGCCAGATTTCATAGTGTCCGCTAAAACATATATTTTGTTCTGGGGTGAAATTCAATTGCCAAAATAGCAATACCATAAATCAGTGGTTTCAGCTGTGGCTGGCAAAATAGAATAGTGTCCACCAAAACATATATTTTGTTCTGGGGTGAAATTAATCTGGCAAAATAGCAATACCCTGAATCTGGTGTCCCAGCTGTTGCAGGCCAGATTTCATAGTGTCCGCTAAAACATATATTTTGTTCTGGGGTGAAATTAATCTGCCAAAATAGCAATACCCTGAATCTGGTGTCCCAGCTGTTGCAGGCCAGATTTCATAGTGTCCACCAAAACATATATTTTGTTCTGGGGTGAAATTCAATTGCCAAAATAGCAATACCATAAATCAGTGGTTTCAGCTGTGGCTGGCAAAATAGAATAGTGCCTGCCAAAACATATTTTGTTCTGGGGTGAAATTAATCTGCCAAAATAGCAATACCCTGAATCTGGTGTCCCAGCTGTTGCAGGCCAGATTTCATAGTGTCTGCCAAAACATATATTTTGTTCTGGGGTGAAATTAATCTGCCAAAATAGCAATACCCTGAATCTGGTGTCCCATCTGTTGCAGGCCAGATTTCATAGTGTCCGCCAAAACATATATTTTGTTCTGGAGTGAAATTAATCTGCCAAAATAGCAATACCCTGAATCTAGTGTCCCAGCTGTTACAGGCCAGATTTCATATTGTCCGCCAAAACATATATTTTGTTCTGGGGTGAAATTCAATTGCCAAAATAGCAATACCATAAATCAGTGGTTTCAGCTGTGGCTGGCAAAATAGAATAGTGTCCGCCAAAACATATATTTTGTTTTGGGGTGAAATTAATCTGCCAAAATAGCAATACCCTGAATCTGGTGTCCCAGCTGCTGCAGGCCAGATTTCACAGTGTCTGCCAAAACATATATTTTGTTCTTGGGTGAAATTAATCTGCCAAAATAGCAATACCCTGAATCTGGTGTCCCAGCTGTTGCAGGCCAGATTTCATAGTGTCCGCCAAAACATATATTTTGTTCTGGGGTGAAATTCAATTGCCAAAATAGCAATACCATAAATCAGTGGTTTCAGCTGTGGCTGGCAAAATAGAATAGTGTCCGCCAAAAGATATATTTTGTTCTGGAGTGAAATTAATCTGCCAAAATAGCAATACCCTGAATCTGGTGTCCCAGCTGCTGCAGGCCAGATTTCATAGTGTCTGCCAAAACATATATTTTGTTCTTGGGTGAAATTAATCTGCCATAATAGCAATACCCTGAATCTGGTGTCCCAGCTGTTGCAGGCCAGATTTCATAGTGTCCGCCAAAACATATATTTTGTTCTGGGGTGAAATTCAATTGCTAAAATAGCAATACCATAAATCAGTGGTTCCAGCTGTGGCTGGCAAAGTAGAATAGTGTCCGCCAAAACATATATTTTGTTCTGGGGTGAAATTCAATTGCCAAAATAGCAATACCATAAATCAGTGGTTTCAGCTGTTGCAGGCCAGATTTCATGGTGTCCACCAAAACATATATTTTGTTCTGGGGTGAAATTAATTTGCCAAAATAGCAATACCCTGAATCTGGTGTCCCAGCTGTTGCAGGCCAATTGTAAATCTGTCCATAAAAGGATACCTTTCATCCAGGGCCTAAATACTAGCCCTAAAAGAGATATTCCCCTAAATCAGTGGTTACTGCTTTGCCTGGATTAGTGTAATACGCTACATAAACAAATAGGCAGATAGTGTTAGGTGCCTGTAAAAAAAGGCCTGAATTTGAAATCAATACATTGGGCCAAATATTTTTTTCCTTATTCTGGTGCTTGGTGAACGGTAACAATGAGGAAAACATCTAGTAAGGGACGCGGACGCGGTCGTGGTGGTGTTAATGTCCCCTCTTATGCTGGGAGAGGACGTGGCCATTCTGCCACAGCCACACGTCCTAGTGAACCAACTACCTCAGGTTCCAGTACCCGTCAGAATTTACAGCGATATTTGGTGGGGCCCAATGCCGTTCTAAGGATGGTATGGCCTGAGCAGGTACAAGCGCTAGTCAATTGGGTGGCCGACAGTGGATCCAGCATGTTCACAACAATATCTCCCACCCAGTCTTCTGCAGAAAGCGCACAGATGACACCTGAAAACCAAGCCCATCAGTCTGTCACATCACCCCCATGCATATCAGGGAAACTGTCAGAGCCTCAAGTTATGCAGCAGTCTCTTATGCTGTTTGAAGAGTCTGCTGGCAGGGTTTCCCAAGGGAATCCACCTAGCCCTTCCCCAGTGGTGGAAGACATAGAATGCACTGATGCACAACCACTGATGTTTCCTGATGATGAGGACATGGGAATACCACCTCATCGGAGTCCGCACGTCTCTGATGATGACGAAACACAGGTGCCAACTGCTGCGTCTTTCTGCAGTGTGCAGACCGAACAGGAGGTCAGGGAGGAAGACTGTGTGGAAGACGATGCAGGGACGATGAGGTCCTAGACCCCACGTTGAATGAAGGTCGTGCCACTGACTTTCATAGTTCAGAGGAAGAGGCAGTGGTGAGACCGAGCCAACAGCGTAGCAAAAGAGGGAGCAGGGGCCAAAAGCAGACCAGCCGCCACCAAGAGAGTTCGCCTGCTACTGGCCACTGCCACCAGGGACCGAGCACCCCAAAAGCAGTTTCAAGGAGTTCCCTGGCATGGCACTTCTTTAAACAATGTGCTGACGACAAGACCCGAGTGGTTTGCACGCTGTGCCATCAGATCCTGAAGCGAGGCATTAACGTTCTGAACCTTAGCACAACCTGCATGACAAGGCATCTACATGCAAAGCATGAACTGCAGTGGAGTAAACACCTTAAAAGCAAGGAACTCACTCTGGCTCCCCCTGCTCCCTCTTCTGCTGCTGCCTCGGCCTCTTCTTCCGCCTCGGGAGGAATGTTGGCACCTGCCGTCCATCAAACAGAGGATGTGCCACCGACAACACCACCTGCGTCACCAAGCATCTCCACCATGTCACACGGCAACGTTCAGCTCTCCATCTCACAAACCTTGGAGAGAAAGCGTAAATTCCCACCTAGCCAACCTCGAGCCCTGGGCCTGAATGCCAGCATTTCTAAACTACTGGCCTTTGAAATGCTGTCATTCAGGCTGGTGGACACAGACAGCTTCAAACAGCTGATGTCCATGCCTGTCCCACAGTATGTTGTTCCCAGCCGCCACTACTTCTCCAAGACTGCCTTGCCTTCCCTGCACAACCAAGTATCCGATAAAATCAAGTGCGCACTGCACAACGCCATCTGTGGCAAGGTCCACCTAAGCACAGATACGTGAACCAGTAAGCACGGCCAGGGACGCTATATCTCCCTAACTGCACACTGGGTAAATGTAGTGGTGGCTCGGCCGCAGGCGGAGAGTTCCTTGGCGCACGTCCTTCCGCCGCCAAGGATCGCAGGGCATCATTCTTTGCATCCTGTAGCCTCCTCCTCCTACTCGGCTTCCTCCTCCTCTGCTTCCACCAGCTCATCCAGTCAGCCACACACCTTCACCACCAACTTCAGCACAGCCCGGGGTAAACATCAGCAGGCCATTCTGAAACTCATATGTTTGGGGGAAAGGCCCCACACAGCGCAGGAGTTGTGGCGGGGTATTGAACAACAGACCGACGAGTGGTTTCTGCCGGTGGGCCTCAAGCCCGGCCTGGTGGTGTGCGATAATGGGCAAAATCTCGTCGCAGCTCTGGGACTAGCCGGTTTGACGCACATCCCTTGCCTGGCACATGTGTTGAATTTGGTGGTGCAGAAGTTCATTCACAACTACCCCGACATGTCAGAGCTGCTGCATAAAGTGCGCAACGTCTGTGCGCGCTTCCGGTGTTCACATCCTGCCACTGCTCGCCTGTCAGCGCTACAGCGGAACTTCGGCCTTCCCGCTCACCCCCTCATATGCGACGTGCCCACCAGGTGGAACTCCACCTTGCACATGCTGGAGAGACTGTGCGAGCAGCAGCAGGCCATAGTGGAGTTTCAGCTGCAGCACGCACGGGTCAGTCGCACTGCGGAACAGCACCACTTCAACAACAATGATTGGGCCTCCATGCGAGACCTGTGTGCCCTGTTGCGCTGTTTTGAGTACTCCACCAACATGGCCAGTGGCGATGATACCGTTATCAGTGTTACAATACCACTTCTATGTCTCCTTGAGAAAACGCTTAGGGCGATGATGGAAGAGGAGGTGGCCCAGGAGGAGGAGGAGGATGAGGGGTCATTTTTAGCACTTTCAGGCCAGTCTGTTAGAAGTGGCTCAGAGGGAGGTTTTTTGCAACAGCAGAGGCCAGGTACAAATGTGGCCAGTCAGGGCCCACTACTGGAGGACAAGGAGGATGAGGAGGAGGTGGAGGAGGATGAGGATGAAGCATGTTCACAGCGGGGTGGCACCCGACACAGCTCAGGCCCATCACTGGAGCTTGGCGGGGGAGGATACGGAGGACGATGACGATACGCCTCCCACAGAGGACAGCTTGTCCTTACCTCTCTGGAGCCTGGCACACATGAGCAACTACATGCTGCAGTGCCTGCGCAACGACAGCAGAGTTGCCCACATTTTAACGAGTGCGGACTACTGGGTCGCCACCCTGCTGGATCCCCGGTACAAAGACAATGTGGCCATCTTACTTCCTGCACTGGAGCATGATAGGAAGATGCGCGAGTACAAGTGCACGGTGGTAGACGCGCTCCCGAGATTATTCCCAAATGTCACCGGGGAACAGGTGGAAGCCCAAGGTGAAGGCAGAGGAGGAGCGAGTGGTCGCCAACGCAGCTGTGTCACGGCCAGCTCTACTGAGGGCAGGGTTAGCATGGCAGAAATGTGGAAAAGTTTTGTCTCCACGCCACAGCTAACTGCACCACCACCTGATACGGAATGTGTTAGCAGAAGGCAGCATTTCACTAACATGGTTGAACAGTACATCTGCACACCCCTCCACGTACTGACTGATGGTTCGGCCCCATTCAACTTCTGTTTCTCCAAATTGTCCACGTGGCCAGAGTTAGCATTTTATGCCTTGGAGGAGCTGGCCTGCCGGCGGCCAGCGTTTGGTCTGAACGTGTATTCAGCATGGCAGGGGGCGTCATTATTGACAAATGCAGTCACCTGTCCACAGCCAACGTGGACAAGCTGACGTTCATAAAAATGAACCAGGCATGGATCCCACAGGACCTGTCCCTTCATTGTGCAGAATAGACATTTAGAACTGCCTCCCCCTCAACCATGTCTTCTTGTACTCCGGGGCACTTCTTTATTGAATCCTCATATTTTTAACTTTACCATGATCTTGCGGTGCAACCCAAAGTTGAATGAACCTCTCCTCAATCTGGGTGCCTAAATAACTGAGAGTGGCCTGTTACAATGGTGGGTGACATGAAGCCTGAACCTCTGCCATGCGAGCTCTCTCCTCTTTCTGTGTGCTGGGGCCTAAATAACTGAAAGTGGCCCTCTCCAGTGGTGGGTGATATGATGCCTTATTCCTTGCTGTTGGACCTCTCTCCTCTGTCTGGGTGCTGGGGCCTAAATAACTGAATGTGACCTTCTCCTGTGTTGGGTGATGTGATGCCTTATTCCTTGCTGTTGGACCTCTCTCCTCTGTCTGGGTGCTGGGGCCTAAATAACTGAAAGTGGCCTTCTCCAGTGGTGGGTGATATGACGCCTTATTCCTTGATGTGGGACCTCTCTCCTCTGTCTGGGTGCTGGGGCCTAAATAACTGAAAGTGACCTTCTCCGGTGGTGGGTGATATGACGCCTTATTCGTTGCTGTGGGACCTCTCTCCTCTGTCTGGGTGCTGGGGCCTAAATAACTCAAAGTGGCCTTCTCCAGTGGTGGGTGATATGACACCTTATTCCTTGCTGTGGGACCTCTCTCCTCTGTCTGGGTGCTGGGGCCAAAATAACAGAAAGTGGCCTTTTCCAGTGGTGGGTGATATGACGCATGATTCCTTGCTGTGGGACTTCTCTCCTCTGTCTGGGTGCTGGGGCCGAAATAACAGAGAGTGACCTTCTCCATTGTTGGCGACTTAAATCCCGATTCTCTGCTATGGGACCTCTCTCCAATTGATATTGGTTAATTTTTATTTATTTTATGTTATTTTAATTCATTTCCCTATCCACATTTGTTTGCAGGGCATTTACCTACACTTAGCTGCCTTTTGCAGCCTTCTAGCCCTTTTCTGAACTATTTTACATCTTGGTGAGTATGCACTGTGTGCATGCCTACAGTTATTTTTTTTTTTTTTTGCTGTATAGCCTGTATAAAATGAAAAAATAAAAATGTTATAGCTGCTTAAACATGGATATGTAAAAACTGAGAAAGATAGCTGGTCATTAAGAGATTAATGCATAGTAATTTTGCCAGATAAGATATATGTGAATGTCCATAGATTCTGTTTGTAAAAGCCTAATGATTGTGTAAGATTGAATTCCAATTGTGTGCTTTGATATATATATATATATATATATATATATATATATATATATATATATATGTTACAGGTGACACCGGAATGAAATGCTTCTATTCTTCCATTTTAAGGAAAACATGTGTTTTGTACAAACTCTGTTTATCATCTTTACTATAAGACATATTGTGATAGCTCTATGAGAGCACAAGGGCATCAGATTACAATGAATCCACTTATTTTATAATAAAGTATCTGGATGTGTATCAAGACTATTAATGGTGAACTGTAGAACAAAGAGATACCGAGTGCAAACAAGACACACAAACATTTCTCAAGGTAAGTTAGTATTTTTCTCCATCTGGTGTTTTTATATTTCTTATATCTGATTCTACAAGGAACAACTCAGAGGATTATCAAGACTCACACAGCACACAGTGGTTTTGATAAATATTCCCATAGTTCTCTATTTTTTATACTAGTAAATTTGCTCTAAAGTATTATTTAGAACAAGAGTATTTTGTTTTGGTCATTCTATTTATTGCAATATTTTTTACATTAACAATTTCATAGTTTTGAATGGATCTCATGTCCAAATTATATCTACTCATAATGTGCTATTGTGTTGATGACTTTGCATCTATACTAGGTTCTCCACTGTTTTCACCCCCCCCCCCCCACTTCCCTTCCCATCCCATCTTCATTGTCTATATTTTTTGTTTTCTCTTTTGTCCTACACATATTCGGGAGGGGGGGGGGCATATAAAACTGTGGTCTCCATTGAATAAACATCCTGCATATTTTCTAGAGACAGAACCTTCTTTAGAATATGGTGGAGGAGGGAGGATGGCATGGACACCTTTACCTTTTGCTCATGAACCCTCCAGACAATATTGGCCTAAAGTAGAAGTGATTAGAGGGATGTTAATTATTAACACCCCTACCTACCCATAGGCTTATCAGCCAGATAGAATTATAAAAAGACAAAGTAGAGGACGTTGGGGGCAGTAGTTATAGTCGCGGTGTATTCTGGAGGGTCAGATGCTGAGGCCAGATACTAGGGCCATGTATGATTACTGCCTGGTTGAGGCTATCTCCTGATATATCACTTTTATATGGATCATAGATAAAATAGTTTAGCTCCACCTGAATTGTCTGGCTGCTTTATGAAAGACCTTTGAGTTATCCCTCGTGAAATCCCCTATTAGGTTATTTTTTTATTTTAAAATCCAGCTACTGTCTGTATTTATTTAAAGAGGACCTTTCATCAGGGGAAAAAATGTGTACTAAGTATGCTGACATGTAGAGCGGCGCCCAGGGATCTCCCTGCACTTACTATTATCCCTGGGCACCGCTCCGTTCGCCCGGTATAGGCTCCTGTATCTTCTGGGACTTGATTCTACTAGGAGGAGCCTAGTATCACTTGGTTATAGTAGGCGTATCCCAGGCTGTAGTGCTGGCCAATCGTGCTGACCTTTCCTATTTATACGTCCCACAGTCCTAGGAGCAGGGCGGCTGACTCGTGCCTGAGTTCCGGTCTTCAGGTGCGGCACTTCCGGGTCTATCGTGTACGCTGGTAAGTACCAGGTCATCAGCGGGTCGTCTGTGGCCGGAGGATTTCGGCGCTCCTCCAGCCTGGTAAGTGTTCACCACGGGGCATGTTACCTGCCGGGGCATGTTATCTGCTTGCATCCCGCACGCAGGTCTCGTGGGCCGTCAGCTGATCGGGTCCTGGGCGGCGGGAGCGCGCCTGGCCGCCCCCCCTCCCTCTCCCAGCGTTCGGGCCGCGCTTTTCATCCTCCAGAGGCGCAGAGTCTCGGCCGGCGGCGGACCCCGGCTTGTCGGGTATTTCCCGGGGGCTCCTGCCTTGAGGTCCGCGCTCATGCAGCATGGCGGCGGGTGACGTCACATCCGCCGCCAGTAGCTTCCTCCTGCTCAGCTATGCCACCTCAGGGTAGTATGGCGGCCCTGGCGGCCCTGGCAGGCATAGCTTAATTTTGTAGTACCTTTTAAAAAAAATAAATAAATAAATGTGTCTGTCACTTTTGTGCTTTATTTTTTAGGTCCCTTCGCGGCCTGGCCGCCTTCTGTGTATTTCCCTTTCCCGGGGCCAAGTTGGCATTCTCACCGCCGGTGTGGGCGCATCCGGGTGTCATTGTGACAGGGCTTCCGTTTTTTCAAAACAGCTGGTGGCTTGCAGGTATCTTTTGGGGGTCGCTATCCTGCCGCCGAGTGTACATTTTTCCTGTTGTTTCCTGGGGGGCAGGCGATGACTCAGCAGTCTAGGCCGATCTACGGTATACGCATTACTGATACTGCGATTCCGCGGGGTTGTGTGTGCCCCCCAGGTCAGCGGGAGGCCAACCCAGAGTCCGGGCCCTCGGAATTTGTCACCATCAGGTGGGCCGCTGAGGTCTCTAGGGCCCGTGTCTGTGCGGTCCGTGCCAACCGTTCACCTGGGCATGAGCATTTCCCGGGGGCTTGGGAGCCTGTCATGGTGGATCCCGAGTTGCCCAGGTGGTCCGCGTCGGTTTGATCCACTCGGCATGCAGGCGGTGCCTGGGTGGCTTGGGGTGTTTTCGCCATCCCCCAACTCACCCGGGGTCCTGATTCATACCTGGGCTGCGCCGGATCCCCCGTTCTTAGGGTCTTTCCCTGGCATCGGCATGGATGCGTGCCTACATCACTCGGGGTTATGTTTTATGCCTGAATCGCTCAGGACCACGCATCCTGCCTGAGCCACTGAGGTTCATGTATAATGCCTGAATCACTCATGGTCATGTACGGTAACTGAATCGCTCAGGGTCATGTATAGTGCCTGAATCGTTCAGGGCCATGTTATATGCCTGAATCGCTCAGTATTACGCATCGTGTCTGATTCATTTAGGGTCATGTATTGTGCCTGAATCGCTCAGGGTCAGGTGTGGTGTCTGAATTGCTCAGGTTCATTTAGTCTGCCTGAATCGCTCAGGTTCACACATCGTGCCTGAATCGCTCAGGGTTAAGTTTAGCGCCTGGATCACTCAGGTTCATTTGCCTGAATCGCTCAGGATCACGGTTCTTGCCTGAATCGCTCAGGTCCGTTCACAGCACCTGAATCACTCAGGACCACTCATAGTTCCGGTTCATGCATGTCACCGAATTCGCTTAAGCTCTCTCCTCTCTTCTCCCGGTTCACGTTACGTCTCTTCAGGGCTCTGCAGGGCCCGGGTTCTCGGTTTGCGTCGCAATTTCTGTCAGGGCCACGCACGCATAGTCAGGATTTCCGCCGGCTGTCCGTCGTCACCCCCTCAGTGCCCTTATTGCTGCGTACCTGGCACATCTCACTGGCACTCCCTTCACCCACTATACCGGCATCACCGCCGTTCATTTATTATTTTTCCACCCCGTGGTCCTAATTCCAGCCCGTGTGTGCAAGTTGTCTCGTTTTTCTTTCAGGTTTTGACGGTTAAAGCCGTCTCCTTTGTTGGCCCAGGTTGTAATTTGCCAAGCAAGACTGGTCAGGTCAACGGTTGGCTCTGGTAGGATTTTTTTTTTTTTTTTTCATCTTCCGGCGCACCTGTTAGATCTTTCACCATCTCGTTCGGTCGCCTGTCCGCAGTCGTCTATATAAAAAAAAAAAAAAAGGGGAGGTATATGCGAGTCTTTTTATTTTTTCTTAGGTGTCGCCATGTCTCACGCTTCCGATATTGAGGACAATTTGTCTGGCCCCGGGTCATCCGTTTCAGGCCACGCTAGCAGCATGTCCCTCAGGAGCTGGACCATTCCGAAGCTTGTCGCAGAGCTGAACCGAAGGGGTATCCATCACCCCGCGTCAGCTAGGAAGGCGGAGCTGTACCGCCTTCTCATGACGGATCCAGGGTGCTCCAGCAATCAGCCATCCCTCTCTTCTATCCAAGCATCTTTGGAACAATTACGATCTTCGATCGGCAGCTTAGCCGGTTCAATGGCGGACGTTCAGTCCAGGATGGTCGAGCTGGAGGCTCGGTCCCCGGCATCGTTTCAGGCTGGGGACTCCCCGGTCTTCCCCTCCACCTCTCGGGAGGCCCCGGCAGGTACGCCTGGTGTTTGCCCCACTGTAGCCCCCTCTCACTTCATACCCGATGCTCTGAAAAAAGACATACTTGCAGGGAAAGATGTAAATCTAGCTTCCATACTTATCGCCTCCCAGGATATTGCCGAAAATAAAGTCATTAATTGTGGGGAAGTGGCAGTTCTTCTGAAGGCGAAGGACGCTCGCCTAAACAGAAAACTGTCAATCCCCGAGTTTGTGTTGGCGTTCAGCCTATACCGAGATGTGGTCTGTTCGGCCCAACCGCACAGGCGCGAGGAGTTGGACACGTATTTGTACCGGGTCACTGATCTAGGCGTCAAATACGGTGGATCCAACTTCTATGACTATCACCGGTCATTTTCGGCCAAGGCTGCCGCGTCTCTCGCCCAGTTTCAGTTTGTGACAAATTGGGCGAGCCTGGATATGGAACTCTTTTGCCAGCACTTCGCTGGCCTCAGAGCCGCCACATGCACAACGTGCCAGTCTATATCGCACGCTACGGACTGGTGCCCCAATCTGTCTACCGCGGGCCAGGATCGCCCTTTTCCTGCCCCCGCCGGGCCGGCTAGGCACCAGCCGTCAGTGGACAAGTTGGGCAGGCCCATTGTTTATCTAGGCCAAAGCCAGGTCTGCAACAATTTCAATTTCGGAGGTTGCGCTTTCAGCAGTTGAAGAGCGTTGCACGTCTGCTCCATCTGCTTTAGGGCTCACCCCCGTTCTAGTTGCCCCAAAAAGCAGAACAGGGCTTTATGACTGACCGACATTAACGTGGAGCTCTTGGCGGCACTCCTCCAGAGTCATCCTGACCAGGGGTTGGCGCAGTTCCTGCTTTCCGGGTTCAAGGGGGGTTTTCACACTGGGCTTGTCGCCCTCCCCCAGGTTCCTTGGGAGGGTAGGAATTTGCTGTCGGCCCTCCAAGACCCAGAAGCGGTAGGTCTACTCTTGCAGGCCGAGGTGCAGAAGGGCTTTCTGTTAGGCCCCTTCGATGCTATACCCTTCAACAATTGGAGGATCATCCCCATTGGTCTGGTTTCTAAGCAGCAACTCCAATAAAAAGCGTCTGATTTACGATCTGTCTGCTCCTCATGTGTCCAGTATCCCTAGCTTAAATTCCCTCATTCCATCCGAAGAGTTCGCTATGAGCTATTCATCCATTGACGAGGCCATCGGCTATATCCTGTCGTTAGGGGAAGGGGCTTGGCTGTCCAAAGCCGACATTGCCGACGCCTTCAAGCTGCTACCTATCGCTCCTCCGTTATGGAAATTTTATGGGATTCACTGGGCACAGAGTTATTATTTCGCCAACCGACTCACATTCGGCTCGAAGAGCAGCCCCTGGTTGTTCGACCGTTTCGCGTCAGCTTTACATTGGATCCTGGTACATCATGGGAGGCTGGATAAGGTCATCCATTATCTCGACGATTTCTTGATCGTAGAGAGCTCCCGCAGCGCCCCCGCAGGTCTGTCAGTCCTGCTCCAGCTGTTCGCCAGGTTAGAGGTCCCAGTCGCCACGGCCAAGACGGAGGGGCCAAGCACCAAGATCACCTTCCTGGGCATCGTCTTGGATACGGTTAGCATGGAAGCCAGCCTTCCGCTACCCAAGCTGACCAAGATCAAGGAAGCCGTTTCTTCAGCAATTCGTTCCAGGTATCTTTCTAAACTGGAATTGCAGTCGCTGCTGGGGTCCTTGAACTTCGCGGTCAAGATCATGCCCCAAGGTTGGTCGTTCGTGTCTAGGCTACTCAACCTCTTGCCTTCCACCCAGGAACAGGATTCCACCGTCCACCTAGATTTGCACGCCATTGCTGACCTCCTCATGTGGCAGTCGTTCCTTTTGGACTGGAACGGCATTTCCCTGTTCGTTCCTTCCCCCGGGGCTGGCTCACCGACTGTGTTTTCCGACGCAGCAGCTTCCCGCGGGTTCGCTGCCATCTTCCATCCGCACTGGCTGGCGGGTCCGTGGCCGGTGGATTTCTCTACTGATAGGGACTCCCTTAAGTCCTCCCCGCTGCTCGAGCTCTACCCGGTGGTGGCTGCGGCACAGACTTGGGGCCCCCTCTGGGCCAACAGGGCGGTAGTTTTTGTCACCGATAGCCAGGTCCTGGTGGACATTATCAGTAAAGGAAGAGCCAAGTCCCATAGAATCATGTCCTTTCTGGTTTGGTTTGGTTGTCTCTTAAATTCAATTTTCGCTTGTCAGCTTCCCACATCGCGGGGGTCAGGAATGTTGCTGCTGACGCTCTGTCCCGGAGCTCCGTTAAGGAAGAGTACACCTGGTGAAGCGTGGCAGACAATGGATGCACCACCAACAGACTTTGGAAAAATGGCCTGCGCCCGGATGAACAAAGAAGCAGATATGGATGTGAGACATTTGGGCCAAATCAACCTGGATGCACAGAAGTTCAAACCACCAGGTAGATCACCAGGCAGGACGAAACCATGGGGCCGAAGCAGTCATCGTGCCCCCGAAGCCATGGGGCCGAAGCAGTCATCGTGCCCCCAAAGCCATGGGGCCGAAGCAGTCATCGTGCCCCCAAAGCCATGGGGCCGAAGCGGTCATCGTGCCCCCAAAGCCATGGGGCCGAAGCGGTCATCGTGCCCCTGAAGCCATGGAGCCGAAGCGGTCATCTTGCCCCCGAAGCCATGGAGCCGAAGCGGTCATCGTGCCCCCGAAGCCATGGAGCCGAAACAGTTATCGGTCCCCCGAAACCATGGGGCCGAAGCAGTCATCGTGCCCCTGAAGCCATGGGGCCTAAGCAGTCATCGTGCCCCTAAAGCCATGGATCCTGAAGCAGTCATTGTGCCCCTGGAGCCATAACAGTCATCGTGCCTCCGAAGCCATGGAGCTGAAGCAGTCATCGTCACCCGAAGCCATGGAGCCGAAGCAGTCATCGTGCCCCCGAAGCCATGGAGCCGAAGCAGTCATTGTGCCCCCGAAGCCATGGAGCCGAAGCAGTCGTTGAGCCCCCAGCCATAGGGGTGAAGCAGTCATCGAGCCCTCAAGCCATGGGGCGAAGCAGCCTTCGAGCCCCCGAAGCCATGGAGCCGAAGCAATCATTATGCCCCCGAAACCATGGGATTGAAGCAGTCATTGAGCCCTCAGAGCCATAGGGGCGAAGCAGTCATCGAGCCCTCAGAGCCATAGGGGCGAAGCAGTCAGAGCCCTCAAAGCCATAGGGGCGAAGCAGTCATCGAGCCCTCAAAGCCATAGGGGCGAAGCAGTCATCAAGCGCTCAAAGCCAAAGGGGCGAAGCAGTCAGCGAGTCCTCAAGCCATGGGGCGAAGCAGCCTTCGAGCCCCCGAAGTAATGGAGCCGAAGCAATCATTATGCCCCCAAGCCATGGGATCGAAGCAGTCATCGAGCCCTCAGAGCCATAGGGGCGAAGCAGTCATCGAGCCCTCAGAGCCATAGGGGCGAAGCAGTCATCGAGCCCTCAAAGCCATAGGGGCGAAGCAGTCAGCGAGCCCTCAAAGCCATAGGGGCGAAGCAGTCAGCGAGCCCTCAAAGCCATAGGGGCGAAGCAGTCAGCGAGCCCTCAAAGCCATAAGGGCGAAGCAGTCAGCGAGCCCTCAAAGCCATGGGGCGAAGCAGTCAGCAAGCCCTCAAAGTCATAGGGCCGAATCAGTCAGGGGCCCCCAAGCCATGAGGCCAAGCAGTCATGGGGTCCCCAAGCCATGAAGCAAAAGCGAACATGGGGCCCCCCAAATCCTGAGGCCAAGTAATCATAGGGCCCCCAAGCCATGAGGCCCGAGCCACCATAGGGGGCCCCCATAGCCATGAGGCCAAAGCAAACATGGGCCCCCAAAGCAATGAGGCCACAGAAATTGCGAGGACCTCAAGTCATGAGGCCAAGTAGCCATGGGGCCCACAAGGCATGCGGCCAAGCAGACATGGTGCCCCTAGCTCTATGAGCCCAAGGCAGTCATGGGACCCCCAGAGCCATGATACCAAAGCAGTCATGAGGTCCCCAAGCCGTGAGGCCAAGGTAGTCCTCGAGACCCCGATGCCAAGGGGCCGAAGCGGTCATCATGCCCCTGACACCATGGGGTCGGAGCGGTCATGGAATCCCTGCTCCCTGGGGCCAAAGCAGTCATGGGGCCTCCGCGGCCATGAGGCCAAAGCAATCAAGGGGCCGCCGCGGCCTTGCGGCCCAAGCAATTAAGGGGCCCCCGGGGCCATGAGGCTATCCTAGATGTACGTGATGGGTGAAGGTAAATAAGAATGAGCCCAACATGATGGAAAAAGCAACAACTAGGATGATTGGGACGTCTAAAAGTGGCCTGGAAAGGAACGTGACTGCTGACAGGTATGGACATTAGTAATCCGAACAACGGACATAAGCATAAAACCGAAACCAGCCATAAAACTTAAAAATGCAAACGGAGAAGAGAGAACAACCATCGGCTGTACTTTATCTGGCCTCACCATCCGTAGAGCGGCATTCGGGCCTACCAAATAATGCTGCAGGTTCTGTTGCCTACTCGCACCTGAGGAAGGTGTTTCACTTGGACCTGTAGTTGGCGCTGAACAGCCACATCCTCTCCCAGCATCAGGAGCTCCACCAACACCACCACGGCCATGCCCATGTCCCTTATTTGATGTTCTCCTCATTATTTGCGTTCACCCACTAAGCTGAAAGATGGTTTCTCTCCGGAATCAATTTAATTGCCAATTGTCAACAATTAAGTTCACTAACAGGCAGTGCCCGTGTCATAAACAGAATAAATTTCTTATCACACAACAGTGTAACGGAGAAATTTAATACAATTACTTCACTGTCACTAAAAAATAGATATTTCAAACCAACAATGTAAAAGCAGAAGGATTAAGGGTTTAATTTGACTGTCAGAAATGCAGCGTACACCTCAAATGTGCTATCTACCACAAAGCCAGTGTGTTTTTAACCAACTATGTAAATGCAGAGTTCAAAAGGTTACTTAAAATGACTGAAATACAGGGTAGGCCTCAAATCTGCTATGTAGCACAAAACCAGTGTTTATTGCAACAAACTACAAAAATGTAGTATGTCACAGCTAAATTTAAAATAGGTTTTTCAGCGTTCTATGCAAAAGTGCTCTGTGGAACAATACGGGTTTATTTCCCCAAAATACACAAATGCAGTATGTCACTGCTGAAATTTAAAATACGTATTTGTATGTTGAATGCAAAACTGGTCCCAAATTACAGGAATGCAGTATTTCACTGCTGAAATTTAAAATAGGTATTTGTGCGGTATATACAAAACTGCTGGGTGGACCAACAATACCGGATTATTTTCCCAAAATACACTGTTCTGTTTCAGTATCTTGCTTTGCTGTATTGGTATGCTCCTCTTTTCTCCTCCCCCCTCTTTTCAGCTTCTAGTTGGTTCAGTCTAGCCGCTTCCTGTTTTCCCAGTCATGAATTGCTGTTAGTGTGTGCTCTAATTCTGAGGAGAATCTGAGGAGTATCTCATCTTCTTATCAAGGAGAATATTGTTGGCATAATTATTTTACCATCTGGATTCCCTGCACATCTTGTAATACAATATCCGGATTAAAAAGACTACTTGATTAACTCCTGGGTGTCTGATGCGTAAACTGTAAGTGGAGAATGTCTGATTCAACAAGTCACCTTACAGATGCGTGATTGTATAAAGCTTACATTTCGAAACGCCACATATACCAATACAGTATTTCACTGCTGAAATTTAAAATAGGTATTTGTGCGTTGTATGCAAAACTGGTCTGTGGACCAACAATAATGGTTTATTTCCCAAAAATACAGGAGGGCAGTATGTCACTGCAGAAATGTAAAATAGGTATTTGTGCGATGTATGCAAAACTGCTCTGTGAACTACAATACCAATAACGGTTTATTTCCCCAAAATACACAAATGCATTATTTCACTGCTGAAATTTAGAATATGTATTTGCGCGGTGTATACAAAACTGCTGTGGACTAACAATACCGGTTTATTTCCCCAAAATACACCAATACAGTATTTCACTGCTGAAATTTAAAATAGGTATTTGTGCGTTGTATGCAAAACTAGTCTGTTGCCCAACAATAATGGTTTATTTCCCAAAAATACAGGAATTCAGTATGTCACTGCAAAAATGGAAAATAGGTATTTGTGCGGGGTATGCCAAACTTCTCTGTGAACTAACAATACCGGTTTATTTCCCAAAAAATCAAAATACACAAATGCAATATTTCACTGCTGAAATTTAAAATAGATATTTGTGCGGTGTAGGCAAAACTGCTGTGTGGACCAACAATACCTGTTTATTTCACCAAAATACACTAATGCAGTATTTCACTGCTAAAATTTTAAATAGGTATTTGTGCGGTATATGCAAAACTTCTGTGTGGATCAACAATACTGGTTCATTTCCCCAAAATACACCAATTCAGTATTTCACTGCTGAAATTTAAAATAGGTATTTGTGCGGCGTATGCAAAACTGCTGTGTGGAGCAACAATCCTGGTTTATTTCCCCAAAATACACAAATGTAGTCGGTCACTGCTGAAATTTAAAATAGTTATTTGTACATTGTATGCAAAACTGGTCTGTGGACCAACAATAATGGTTTATTTCCCCAAAATACAGGAATGCAGTATTTCACTGCTGAAATTTAAAATAGGTATTTGTGCGGTGTATACAAAACTGCTCTATGGACCAACAATACCGGTTTATTTCCCCAAAATAAACCAATGCAGTATTTCACTGCCAAAATTTAAATAGGTATTTGTGCGGTGTATGCAAAACTGCTTTGTGGACCAACAAAATACAGGAATGCAGTATGTCACTACAGAAATGTAAAATAGGTATTTGTGCGGTGTATGCAAAACTGATCTGTGAATTAACAATAACGGTTTATTTCCGAAAATTCACAAATGCAGTATTTAATTGCTGACATTTAAAATAGGTATTGGACGTTGTATGCAAAACTGATCTGTGGACCAACAATAACGGTTTATTTCCCCAAAATACAGGAATGCAGTATTTCACTGCTGAAATTTAAAATACGTATTTGTGCATTGTATGCATAAGTGCTTTCTATAGCGCCACAAAGGTTTTTGCCCCCAACTACAGAAATGCACTATGTCACCCCTAAATTATAAGATAGGTAATGTAGAGGACATGACCTTCCAGCCAGAAAAAAGGACTTTTTCCTTCACTGAGCTACCAAAAAGGATTAGACTGATGTCCCTGACAAGATGGCACACATGCAGGTCACATTCAGTTCCAAGGACACTGCAGTTTCTAAAATGTCCGCCAACCCCCACCACAGATGGATTTAAATAAAATTATTTTGCAGTATCACTGGGCTCAGGGCTGTGTACAAAAATGTAGGATAGCAGTAGCACCCCCCTCAATAATTGCTGTAGCTTAAAGATTTCACACCACCAAGTTTAACAGATTTCTTTCCTAATCTCTCCGAAAGCACCGGCAGCAACCTGTCCCTACACTAAGATCAGCAGAGTGACATGCGGCACTATGTGACTCCAGCTTATATAGAGGCTGGGTCACATGCTGCACTCAGCCAATCACAGCCATGCCATTAGTAGGCATGGTTGTGATGGCTTCTTAGGGCAAAGTAGTGAAACACTTGCTGATTGGCTGCCCTGCAGCCTTTCAAAAAGTGGGAAGAAGTCGCTGACAAACGAACCCGAACCTGAACTTTTACGGAAATGTCCGGGTGCGAAAAATCGCAAAGTTCGGTACGAACCCGAACTTTGCAGTTCGGGTTCACTCAACTCTAATCACAAAATGTCACAAAATTTTACATACAATCAGTACTAGTGTATGGAGCAGAAATACTTTGAAGTCTGGACATTTGTGGATATTTACCCATATTTTTCCTATGAAAAGTCATCAACTCCTTACTTTATTTCACTTTACAGGGTTAACTTGCACTGACTTTTAATTGACTGTTTAATACTGTGTAACTGCATTTTATGTTTGTTAAAGATCCTATTCATTTGTATTGTATTAGCGAAGCACTATGGAAAGTGTTAATGAATACTGAGAGGCTTTTGGGACTTTCTAGCTAATAATGCGGTTAGTAATTTTCCATAGCTACCATAAGGTTTAAAGAAGAGCATGTTTTGGAGGGAAAAAGCCAGACTTGTTTACCAACAAAACCAGACAGACTGACCTTTTGAATGCAAGATATGTTATTATGTCTAAAAACCCATTTTTGTCTGGAGAAAATATTGTATCATTGCAATTGAATATCACTGAAACTCTAATGCAAGTCTATGAGAAACCAGAATTGTAACATTGTATTTCTTCAGGCTGATTAAATCCACTCAACCCCTCCTACTAGAAGGTTCTAGTTCAGCAATAAACTGTTTATGAGAGCAGAAAGAGCCTCTAGTGTTCAACAGTTAGGAAACAGTGCTTAAAAGAGAAGACTCTGCCAGATTACTTGACTGAGCAGAATAAGACACTGCGACAGGGATACTATACCACAGAGCCTAGACCACCAGCCTTTGGCCTGGGTACCAGCCTTCTGAGAGAGAGAGAGGGATAGCTAGGGTGATCTACAGAGCACTCAAGTATAATGGAAGTCAGTGGGAGAACCCGAGCATTAAACCAGGCACCCCCTGCTCTGAAGAGGGGAAGGTTCCTGGTATACAGGAAAGGGTCATAAATTGATGGAAACACCACTTAAATGCTTCGGGAACAGCATGGAGAGGATGTCTGGATGCAATTTGGACTCCCAGGTTGCTGCTGGGAACGATGTTGTCCGAGTAGTACGCCACTAGTACGCGAAAAAAAATCAATTTTAGAGAAAAAATTGTTAGGAAACATTATTTTCTGTATATTGACTTGTATATAAAGTGCAAGGGCTGCCAAAAATTACAAGGAAGAGGCACTCCAATACAACCTGCATATCACATAAAGCAGGGCTTCATTCACATTGTGGTACAATTGTTCAGGTAGTGGGACTCCTTCACTCATAAAGCCCACTATGTGAAAGGGATGCCAAAAACGATGTTTGAGGGCCTGCTGCTGAGCTGACCATTTCAAACATTTGGGGTGAGGATCTGCTGCTGAGCTGACCATGGAAAAAATTATGTTTGAGGGTCTGCTGCTGAGCTGCCAATGAAAAAATTATATGCGAATGCCTGCTGCCGCTTTCATGACTCTAGATAACCTCCGACCTATCGCATGTCCCAGTGACAGCGACAATCCATTCAGATTTTTGCCCTATCAACTTTCGACTTTCTGTGCCTACCATGGTGACCACGGGTAACAGGGAATCAGGATTCAATTCCGGAGAGGGAGCCTGAGAAATGGCTAGCACATCCAAGGAAGGCAGCAGGGGCTCAAAATACCCACTACCAACTCGGGGAGGTAGAGATGAAAAATAACAGTACAGGCCTCTTTCTAGGCCCTGTAATTGGAATGAGTAAACTTTAAATACTTTAACGAAGATCTATTGGAGGGCAAGTTTGGTGCCAGCAGCCACCCAGTGTGCCGTCAGGGTGAGAATTGTGTTGATCAGACTCTTGGATAGTGACACTGGACTTGTAGGTGAGGGCCTGTAGGTGAGCTGACCCTGTAGAAGATTGTAGGGGAGGTCCTGCTGTTGAGCTGACCCTCCAAAAGGTTGTAGGTGAGGGCGTGCAGCTGAGCTAACCCTGTAACAGATTGTAGGGGAGGGCCTGCTGGTGAGCTGACCCTCTAAAAGGTTGTAGGTTAGGTCATACAGGTGATCTGACCCCTTAAAACATGATATGCGTGTGCCTGCAGGTGAGCTGACCCTGTAAAATATTGTAGGTGAGGACCTGCTGGTGAGCTGACCCTTTAAAAAGTTGTTAGTGAGGACCTGCAGTTGAGCTGACCCTGTAAAACATTGTATGCAAGGGCCTGTAGGTGAGCTGACCCTGCAAAAGATTGTAGGTGAGTGCCTGCTAGTGAGCTGATCCTCTAAAAGGTTGTAGGTGAGGGCCTGCTGGTGAGCTGACCTTGTAAAACATTATATGCGAGGGCCTGAAGATGAGCTGACCCTGTAAAACATTATATGCGAGGGCTTGCAGTTCAGCTGACCCTGTAGAAGATTGTAGGTGAGGGCCTGCTGGTGAGCTGACCTTGTAAAACATTATATGTGAGGGCCTGAAGAGGAGCTGACCCTGTAAAACATTATGTGCGAAGGCCTGCAGTTCAGCTGACCCTGTAGAAGATTGTAGGTGAGGGCCTGCTGGTGAGCTGACCTTGTAAAACATTATATACGAGGGCCTGCAGTTCAGCTGACCCTGTAGAAGATTGTAGGTGAGGGCCTGCTGGTGAGCTGACCCTCTAAAAAAATTATATGTGAGGGTCTGCAGGTTAGCTGACCCTTGCAAAGTTATATACGAGGGCCTGTAAGTGAGCTGACGCTGTAAAACATTATATGCGAGGGCATTATATGCGACAAATAGGCATGTTGATATGATGATAAGAGGAGGAGGATGAGAAAAGGAAGATTCAACCATATACCCTTTTTGTGGTGGAAGGGGTGCATGGGAATACAGTTTATTCAGTACATTATAAACACATAAAGTGCCTTTATGTTCATCAGCTTTCCTCTGAAGAAGTCAGGGGCAATCCAGGCCTTGTTTATTTTTATACGAGTCAACCTGTCAGAATTTTCAGTTGACAGGCAGATCCGCTTATTTGTTTTAATGCAACCAGCAGCACTAAATACCCGCTCAGACAAAACGCTGGCAGCAGGGCAAGCCAGCATCTCCAAGGCGTAAAGCTCCAGTTCGTGCCACGTGTCCAGCTTGGACAGCCAGTAGTTGTAAGGCACTGAGGGGTCATTAAGGATGCTGGCACGTTCTGCTATGTACTCCTTCACCATCTTCTAAAATGTTTCACTCCTTGTGACAGAAGGCTGTGCATCAGGGTGAGGATGCTTGCAGGGTGTCATGAAACTGTCCCAGACTTTGGAGAGTGTTGCCCTGCCTCTGTTGGAACTGCTGTGTGTTCTGCTTGTCTCCCCTCCTCGGTTTCCCAAGGAACCACGTACTCTGCCGCCAGCATTGTCAGAAGGAGCAATATTTCAACAAGGACCTTCTGGTATTGCACTGCTTTGCTCGTCCTCTCCACCAGAGGAATGAGAGATGAGAAGTTCTCTTTGTAGCAGTGGTCATAAAGGGTGAACAACCAGTAATCCGTGTTGTCTAAAATGCGTATTACGCACGGGTCGCAGGAAAGGCAGCCTAACATCAAGTCAGCCATGTGTGCCAGAGTACCAACGGGCAAGAGTTCACTGTCGTCATCAGGAGGATGACTCTCAACCTTCTCATCCTCTTCCTCCTCGTCTGCCCACCCACGCTGAACAGATGAAATTAAACATCCATGGTTGCTACCCTCTGTACCCTCTTCATCGTCCAATTCGCTCTGAGAAGACGAAATGAGGGTGGTCAGGCTATCACCCTGTGTAATGTCTTCCCGCATTTTCACCTCTTCCACATGCAAAGTGTTGTCCTTAATTGTGTGCAGTGAGCGTTTGAATAGATACAGAAGTGGGATGGTTACGATGATAATAGCGTTATCACCACTCACCATCTGTGTTGATTCCTCAAAGTTTCTTAAAACCTCACAGAGGTCAGACATCCATGACCACTCCTCACTTGTGAATAGCTGAATCTCACTGGAAAGGCGACAACCATGTTGCAGCTGGTATTCCATTACTGCCCTCTGCTACTCACAAAGCCTGTCTAACATGTGGAACGCCGAGTTCCAGCGCGTGCTCATCTCGTACAACAGCTGGTGAGCTGGCAATTTCAAGCGCTACTGCAGTGTTGACAGACCGGCTTAAGCTGTCAATGACTTGCAGAATTGTGCACACACGCGGCGCACCTTCACTATTAGCAAATTGGGGTAGGTTTATGAGAAACTGCTGAAACACTAAGTTTAAGACGTGGGCTAGGCATGGGATGTGTGTAAGCTTGCCGAGCTCCAAAGCCTCCAAATCATGGCTATTATCAGACACAACCATGCCTGGTTATATGTTGAGCCACAGCTGAGTTTGGTCTCTTATCCCCTGCCATAGCTCTGCGACAGTGTGCTGTTTGTCCCCTAAGCATTTCAGCCTCAGCACGGCCTGTTGCCACTTCCCCACTGCAGTGCTACACTGCTTCCAGCTACTGACTGATGGCTGACTGGTGCTGCACGCGGATAATTCAGAGGTGGAAGTGGAGGAGGAGAAGTGGGGGTTGGAGCTACTAACGTAGGTGCTGGTGGAAACCCTGATCGATGTAGGGCCCGCAATCCTTGGCGTCGGTAGCACCTGTGCCATCCCAGTGTATGAATCGCTCCCGGCCTCCGAAACGTTCACCCAGTGTGCCGCCAGGGAAATGTAGAGTCCCTGGCCGAATGCACTTGTCCATGTGTCCGTGGTTAAGTGGACCTTCCCAGTAACTGAGTTGGTTAGGGCACGTGTGATGTTACGGGACACATGTTGGTGAAGGTGAAAAATTGTAGATGCTGGGGACTGCGTAATGCGGGATGGCAGCCGACATCAGGCTGCGGAAGGCCTCAGTGTCCACAAGTCTAAATGGCAACATTTCCAGGGCCAGTAATATGGAAAGCTGCGCATTGAGTGCTATGGCCTGTGGGTGGCTAAGTACTTGCGCTTGTGTTCAAAGGTCTGGGGTAAGGACATTTGGACGCTGACCTGTGACACGGAAGTGGAGGTGGTCGCTGATGGTGCAGGTGCAGGGCGGAGGCTTCCGGGCCTTCGACAGGGGATTTGCCAGCAGGTAACATAGTGGAAAAGGAGTCAGTGGTGTGACCCGCAGACACACATTGTAGACCCAGGCGTTCGTCCCACTTATTACGGTGCTTGGATGCCATGTGGCGGATCATGCTGGTGGTGGTGCGGTTGCTAGTGTTCACGCCCTGGCTCATTTTGGAACAGCACAGGTTGTAAACTACTATTCTTTTGTCGTCCACACTTTCCTTAAAAAGCACCAGACTGCAGAACATCTACCCCTTGGCAAGGAAGATTTCCGCAAGGGGGTGCTCCACGGAACAGTTGCAGGCCTGTTTGGTGTGGCCCACCTTCTCCCTTTGGCCACCCCACTTCCTCTTCCAGCCTGATGTGGTGCTGCAGATCCCTCCCCCTCTGTACTGCTGTCCTCGCTCGGCTTTCCACCTTCCCAGGTTGGGTCAGAGACTTCATTGTCCACCACCTCCACTTCCACTTCCTCACTTTGTTCATCCTCCTGAGTTTTTGACCTAACCACAACATCAGTGATTGACAACTGTGTGTCATCCTCTTCATCAACCTTTCGAGTAAATGCCGTTGACTTATTGGTAACTGTGTCTCATCATCATCCACCTCATTAAACAGTAATTTCCATACCCCACTGTCATCTTCTGGTGACTGTGGATGCTCGAGGTTGGGAATCAGGAATGAGGATTGTGTTGAACAGACTCCTGGCTACTGAGACTGGACTTGGTGGAAGACAGGGTGGTGATTAACTGACTGGAAGCATTATCTGCTGCAATCCAACCGACCACCTGGTCGCACTGGTCTGACTTCAAGAGTGGTGTCCTGCGTCGCCCTGCAAACTGGGACATGAAGCTAGGTATTGTGGATGATTATTTTTCTTGTGCTCTGGCAGCAGGCACAGTTTCAATGCGCCCAGGGCCATGGCCTCTGCGTGCACCATCACAGCCACTTCCCCGTCCATTACTGCTCGCCTTGTTCATTTTAAATGTTAAATATGCTTGAAAGTATGTCACACGTACAATAGCGTAGGATTTGGAAGTGTATGTGCAAAACAATTTAAAGGTATTTGGGATGTGGAAACGTCACACAGGAGATATCCAGCAGATAGTGTCAATGCTGTCACCAGCAGCTAATAAAATATTACAGGGAATGTCAAAGGTATTTGGGATGAGGAAACGTTGTACAGGAGAGGTCCCACAGGCAATATCACTGTCTGCAGAGTCTACGGAAAAAGTCCACTGTGTGTCGTAGATATAGCTTTTATGCACACACATTACACTGCAGATGTGGCACTGTCAGAAGCAGACACCGTCTATTGACAAAGTACACTGTATGTCGCAGATACATTTTTTTAAAAGCACACGTTACACTTTAGATGTGGCACTTGTAATTTCGCTGTCAGAAGCAGACACCATCTATTGAAAAAGTACACTGTCACAGATAAATTATTTCAGCACACACGTTACACTGAAGATGTACCCCTGATAATGTCCTTATTAGAAGCGGACACCGTCTATTGACAAAATGCACTGTATGTCACAGATAAATTTTTTAAGCGCACATGTTATACTTTAGATCTGGCACTGGTAATGTCACTGTCAGAAGAGGACACCGTCTATTGAAAAAGTACACTGTATGTCACAGATACATTTCTTAAGCGCCCTCGTTACACTATAGAAGTAATGTTACTACAAGATATTTAAGACTAACACAAACATGGTTACAAGTGCATATCCATAAAGCAAGCATACAGATAATAAAACATGGCTGCACAACATTTCACATGCAAACAATAGAACTAAGAAATATGGATCATTATAAGCTAAAGTGGTATGATACCTACATAAATGAAAAAATAGAAGCTCTTTGCGCACATTTTTGATCAAACGTGTCGGGCCCATCTACCAGGCGTCAAGGTGACTTCCGCAGATGGGCACCTAACACTAACAGAACTGCCTCTCCTGGACTTGCCTAAGCCAACAATATTCAGGGCGGTGTAGGAACCAGCTACATTTACACTAAGCTCAGAAGCCTCTGGCAGATGGCAGATTGGCATTGCTAAGTCTAAACATATTACAAGAAATTTTAGACTAACACAAACATGGTTACAAGTGCATATCCATAAAGCAAGCATACAAATAATAAAACATGTCTGCACAACATTTCACATACAAACAATAGAACTAAGAAATGGGGATCATTCTAAATTAAAGTGGTATGATACCTACTATAAATGAAAAAATAGAAGCTCTTTGCGCACATTTTTGATCAAACGCGTGCGTGCTGCAGCTGGAACTCCACTATGGCCTGCTGCTGCTAACACACACTCTCCAGCATGTGCAAGGTGGAGTTCCACCTGGTGGGCACGTCGCATATGAGGCGGTGAGCGGGAAGGCCGAAGTTACGCTGTAGCGCAGACTGGCGAGCAGCGGCAGGATGTGAACGCCGAAAGCACGCACAGACGGCCCGCACTTTATGCAGCAGCTCTGACATGTCGGGGTAGTTGTGAATGAACTTCTGCACCACCATATTCAGCACATGCGCCAGGCAAGGGATGTGCGTCAAACCGGCTAGTCCCAGAGCTGCGACGAGATTTCGCCCATTATTGCACACCACCAGGCCGGGCTTGAGGCCCACCGGCAGAAACCACTCGTCGGTCTGTTGATCAATACCCCACCACAACTCCTGCGCGGTGTGGGGCCTGTCCCCCAAACATATGAGTTTCAGAATGGCCTGCTGACGTTTACCCCGGGCTGTGCTGAAGTTGGTGGTGAAGGTGTGTGGCTGACTGGATGAGCTGGTGAAAGCAGAGGAGGAGGAAGCCGAGTAGGAGGAGGAGGCTACAAGAGGCAAAGAATGATGCCCTGCGATCCTTGGCGGCGGAAGGACGTGCGCCAAGCAACACTCCACCTGGGGCCCAGCCGCCACTACATTTACCCAGTGTGCAGTTAGGGAGATATAGTGTCCCTGGCCGTGCTTACTGGTCCACGTATCTGTGGTTAGGTGGACCTTGCCACAGATGGCGTTGCGCACTGCACACTTGATTTTAGCGGATACTTGGTTGTGCAGGGAAGGCACGGCTGTCTTAGAGAAGTAGTGGCAGCTGGGAACAACATACTGTGGGATGCCATGCCATGGCCATCAGCTGTTTGAAGCTGTCTGTGTCCACCAGCCTGAATGACAGCATTTCAAAGGCCAGGAGTTTAGAAATGCTGGCATTCAGGCCCAGGGCTCGAGGGTGGCTAGGTGGGAATTTACGCTTTCTCTCCAAGGTTTGTGAGATGGAGAGCTGAACTCTGCAGTGTGACATGGTGGAGATGCTTGGTGACGCAGGTGGTGGTGTCGGTGGCACATCCTCTGTTTGGTGGGCGGCAGGTGCCAACATTCCTCCCGAGGCGGAGGAAGAGGCCGAGGCAGCAGCAGAAGAGGGAGCAGGAGGAGCCAGAGTGAGTTCCTTGTTTTTAAGGTGTTTACTCCACTGCAGTTCATGCTTTGCATGTAGATGCCTGGTCATGCAGGTTGTTCTAAGGTTAATGCCTCGCTTCAGGCTCTGATGGCACAACGTGCAAACCACTCGGGTCTTGTCGTCAGCACATTGTTTAAAGAAGTGCCATGCCAGGGAACTCCTTGAAGCTGCCTTTGTGGTGCTTGGTCCCTGGTGGCAGTGGCCAGTAGCAGGCGAACTCTCTTGGCGGCGGCTGTTCTGCATTTTCCCCCTGCTCCCTCTTTTGCTACGCTGTTGGCTCGGTCTCACCACTGCCTCTCCCTCTGAACCATAAAAGTCAGTGGCACGAACGTCATTCCATGTGGGGTCTAGGACCTCATCATCCCCTGCATCGTCTTCTACACCGTCTTCTTCCCTGACCTCCTGTTCGGTCTGCACACTGCAAAAAGACGCAGCAGTTGGCACCTGTGTTTCGTCATCATCAGAGACGTGCGGACTCCGATGAGGTGGTGTTCCCATGTCCTCATCATCAATAATCATAAGTGGTTGTGCATCAGTGCATTCTATGTCTTCCACCACTGGGGAAGGGCTAGGTGGATTCCCTTGGGAAACCCGGCCAGCAGAGTCTTCAAACAGCATAAGAGACTGCTGCATAACTTGAGGCTCAGACAGTTTCCCTGATATGCATGGGGGTGATGTGACAGACTGATGGGCTTGGTTTTCAGGTGCCACCTGTGTGCTTTCTGCCGAAGACTGGGTGAGAGGTAATGTGAACGTGCTGAATCCACTGTTGGCCACCCAATTGACTAACGCCTGTACTTGTTCAGGTCTTACCAACCTTAGAAGGGCTTTGGGCCCCACCAAACATCGCTGTAAATTCTGGCGGGTACTGGAAACTGAGGTAGTTGGTTCACTAGGACGTGTGGCTGTGGCAGAACGGCCATGTCCTCTCTCCAGCACCAGAGGGTCCACTAACACTACCACGACCGCGTCCCTTACTAGATGTTTTCCTCATTGTTACCGTTCACCAAGCACCACAATAAGAAAATAAATATTTGGGCCAATGTATTGATTTCAAATTCAGCCCTTTTTTTACAGGCACCTAAAACTATCTGCCTATTTATTTATGTACCGTATTACACTAATCCAGGCACAGCAGTAACCACTGATTTAGTGGAATATCTATTGCAGGCCTAGTCCTTAGGCCCTGGATGAAAGGTACCCTTTTACGGACAGATTAACACTTGGCCTGCAACAGCTGGAACACCAGATTCAGGGTATTGCTATATTGGCAATTAAATTTCACCCCAGAACAAAATCTATCCTTTGACGGATACTATTAAACTTGTCCAGTCACAGCTGGAACACCAGATTTACTGTATTTATATTTTGGCAACTGAATTTCACCCCTGAAAAAAATATACCCTTTTACGGACAGATTAACACTTGGCCTGCAACAGATGGAATACCAGATTCAGGGTATTGATATTTTGGCAATTAAATTTCACCCCAGAAAAAAAAAATATCCTTTGCCGTACACTATTAAACTTGGCCAGCCACAGCTGAAACCACAGATTTATGGTATTGCTATTTTGGCAATTGAATTTTACCCCAGAAAAAAATATATTCTTTGCCGTACACTATTAAACTTGGCCAGCCACTGCTGGGACACCAGATTTACTGTATTTCTATTTTTGCTACTGACTTTCTCCCCAGAAAATAATATACCCTTTTACGGACAGATTTAAACGAAGCCTGCAACAGCTGCAACAACAGTTTTACTGTATTTCTATTTTTGCAACTGAATTTCACCGCAGAAAATAATATATCCTTTGCCGTACACTATTAAACTTGGCCAGCCACAGCTGAAACCACTGATTTATGGTATTGCTATTTTGGCAATTGAATCTCACCCCAGAACAAAATATATCCTTTGCCGGACACTATTAAACTTGGCCAGCCACAGCTGAAACCACCGATTTATGGTATTGCTATTTTGGCATCTGAATTTCACCCCAGAACAAAATATATCCTTTGCCGGACACTATTAAACTTGGCTAGCCACAGCTGAAACCACTGATTTATGGTATTGCTATTTTGGCAATTGAATTTCACCCCAGAACAAAATATATCCTTTGCCGGATACTATTAAACTTGGCCAGCCACAGCTGAAACCACTGATTTATGGTATTGCTATTTAGGCAATTGAATTTCATCCCAGAAAAAAAATATATCCTTTGCCGGACACTATTATACTTTGCCAGCCACTGCTGGGACACCAGATTTAGCGGATTGCTAATTTTGGCAATTGAATTTAACGCCTTAGTAAAATATAGAAATTTTTATCCAGAGTTTCTAGGGGTGACAATAAGCACAGCCAAGCCCCTGATGTAGGATATCGCAAAAAAAACCTAGTATTGATGGATTGATAGACTTGGTGGCAGCTTGTGCTGGTGCACCACAAGTCACAAAATGACCGCCGATCACCCCAGAAAAAAGTGACAGAAAAACGCTCTGTGCAGCCTAAAAACCAGTGAGCAATTAACTAGCAGAAGTTGAATGATTCACAGCTGTAGATCGATCACTTCATTAGGTGCTCTTGCAGACTTTTCCTGCCTAATCTCGCCCTCACAGAAGCTGCGTCCTTTCCCTACACTAATCAGAGCAGTGTGACCTGCGGCGCTACGTGACTCCAGCTTAAATAGAGGCTGGGTCACATGCTGCAATTTGCGAATCACAGCCATGCAAATAGTGGGCATGGCTGTGATGGCTTCTTAGGGCAAGAAGCAAAACGCTAGCTGATTTGCTGCTAAAAAATTACGACTTTGTTGCAGACGCTGTTGTAGCAGCGGCCGGAAAAATTGATGTTTTCCAGGCAGAAAAGTGACAAAAACATTGCGGCTTGAACCCTATTTGGTGGCGGAGAATTCACGAAAGTCATCCGGTATGCAGACATTAAATACAGCAGCGTGGGGACCATTTTGAGGCCAAGGCATGTCATCAGGCCATTTGTTAGTCAAACGTATCCCCCACTGTCAGTCCCTTCGAGATCCATGCCCCATTCATCTTTATGAAGGTGAGGTAATCAACACTTTTTTGACTGTGGCGACTTCTCTTCTCAGTGACAATGCCTCCTGCTGCACTGAAGGTCCTTTCTGACAGGACACTTGAAGCAGGGCAGGGCAGGCCAGAAGTTATATTGCAAACTGGGATAGCTCAGGCCACAGGTCAAGCCTGCACACCCAGTAGTAAAGGGGTTCATTGCTCCTCAGAGTGTCGATATCTGCTGTTAAGGCGAGGTAGTCTGCTACCTGTCAGTCAAGTCGTTCTCTAAGGCTGGTTCCTGAAGGGCTGTGGCGATGTGTAGGACTGAAAAAGCTCTGCATGTCCTCCATCAACAACACATCTGTAAATCGTCCAGTCCTTGCCGCCGTGGTAGGAGGAGGATTACATTCACCTCTTCCCCAGTTAGATTCCCGTTGTGCTGTGACATCCCCCTTATAAGCTGTGTAAAGCATATTTTTTAGTTTAGTTTTGAACTACTGCATCCTTTCCGACTTTCGGTAATTTGGTAAAATTTCTGCCACTTTCTGCTTATACTGGGGGTCTAGTAGCTAGGCCCCCAATACAGGTCGTTCTCCTTCATCATTTTTATACGAGGGTCGCTCAACAGACATGACAGCATGAAAGACCCCATTTGCACAAGGTTGGATGCAGAGCTACTCATTTCCCGTTCCTCGTCCTCACTGATGTCATTGACGGTCTGTTCTTCCCCCCAGCCACGTACAACACCACGGGTCCCAGATAGGTGACAACAACGAGCACCCTGGGGTGCCTGCTGTGGTTGCTCTTAATCCTCTGACTCCTCTTCCTCATACTCCTCTTTCAGCGTTGCCGCAGGTCCGGCAAGTGATGATGACAAGGCTGTTTCTGGTGGTGATGGTGACCACAACTCTTCCTCTTCACGCTCATCTACAGCCTGTTCCAGCACTCTTCTCAGGACACACTCCCGGAAGAAAACAAATGGGATGAGGCCGCTGATGGTGCCTTCGGTGTGACTGACTAGGTTTGTCACCTCCTCAAAAGGAAGCATTGCGCATGAGTGTCCAGTAACGTGGCAAAAAAATTCCCAGCTCCGCAGAGGCTGTCCTAGCACCCCGGTCATACAAATACTCGTTGACGGCTTTTTCTTGTTGGAGCAGGCGGTCAAACATTAGAAATGTTGACTTCCAACGTGTCGGCTGACGCAAATCAAGCGCCTCACTGGCATGTTTCACCACTGAATATCGGAAAAGTGCGCCATGGCCGTGTAGGAACGCCTGAAATAGCCACACACCTTCCTGGCATGCTTGAGGACGTCCTGTAAGCCTGGGTACTTAGACACAAAGCGTTGTACGATGAGATTCAACACATGTGCCATGCACGGCACATGTGACAACTTGCCCAAATTCAATGCCGCCAACAAATTTGCTCCATTGTCACACACCACTTTGCCGATCTCCAGTTGGTGCGGGGTCAGCCACTGACCCACCTTTGCGTTCAGGGTGGACAGGAGTGCTGGTCCTGTGTGGCCCTCTGCTTTCAGGCAAGTCAACCCCAAGACAGCGTGACACTGTCGTATCGGGGATGTGGAATAGCCCCTGGGGAGCTGGGGGGATTCAGTTGATGTGCAGCCAGACGCTGCAGCAGAAGAGGACTCAGCCGAGGAGGATATCGAAGAGGATGGAGTAGGAGGAGTAGAGGAGGTGGCAGTAGGCCTGCCTGCAAGTCGTGGCGGTGTCACCAACTCCTCTGCGGAGCCACGCATTCCATGCTTGTCAGCCGTCAGCAGGTTGACCCAATGCGCAGTGTAGATGATATACCTGCCCTGACCGTGCTTTGCAGACCAGGTATCAGTGGTCAGATGGATCCTTGCCCCAACACTGAATGCCAGAGATGCCATGACTTTCTTTTCAATAACATAGTAGAGGTTTGGGATTGCCTTTTTGAAAATAATTTTTGTCCAGGTACCTTCCACTGTGGTGTCCCAATAGCGGGCAGTTGAGATGTAATTGCTGAAGGTGAGAGGCGGAGTGGCGGGTGGTTGAGAGGGGGCAAGGAGGACAGCAGTGGTTGACGTGGCTGAAGATGCTGGACCAGGAGGAGGATGGTGGCTTTGAGTTTGTGTGCTTCTAGTACTCATCTGTTGATCCCATTGGCGTTTGTGATGTGAGATCATGTGCCTTCGCAAAGCAGTTGTACCGAGGTGGGTGTTGGACTTCCCACGACTCAGTTTCTTTTGGCACAGGTTGCAAATGGCATTGCTGTTATCAGAGGCAAACACACAAACAAAATGCCACACTGCTGAGCTTTGCAATGATGGCATTCTGGCGGTGGCAACAGCATGCGTTGACTGGCGTGCTGTCTGGCTGACCCCGGGTGCCGATACATGCTGTCTGACTGTACCACTAACTCCTTGCGACGACCTCCCCCTGCTTTCAACTCATCTCCTCCTTCTCTCTGTCTCCCCTTCTGAATTTTTCCCCTCTTCTTCTCTTCGAGCAGGCGCCCACGTGGCATCCTTGGACACATCGTCATCATCAACCGCTTCACTTGTATCTGACACCTCAGCAAAGGAAGCAGCAGTGGGTACAACATCATCATCATCATCACACTGTACGTCCATGTGTGTAATCCTGCCTCACTGAGACATATCCCTGTAATCTACATCATCTGGCAATAATGGTTGCGCATCACTAATTGCATACAACTGATGTGTAAATAACTCCTCTGACAGATCAAGTGAAGCGGCTGTGGTGGCTGTGGTGGTAGTGGTGGTGGTGGGCGGGAGCGTGGTAACTTGAGAGAAGGTGACCGAAGCTGAGCTGGAGGAGGATGGTGCGTCAAGGTTCTTAGCGGAAGCTGTTGACGATTGGGTCTCCTGTGTAAGCCAGTCAACAATGTCCTCAGAATTTTTCGGGTTCAGGGTATGTTGCCTCTGAACACTGGGCATTATTCCAGGGCCAGTGAAAATCACAGCACTACGACGGCCCCTGCGGGTTGGCCTGCCTCTGCCTGTCATTTTTTTTTAGATAAGTGGTACTACGCGTGCTAGGTACTGTGCCACCCGGTATGAGTGTTGGGCACTAGCAGAGGGCACACTACAGTCTGTGGGCATGACACACACACACTTGCAGGCAGGCAGCTGAAATTAGATTAAAGTGTACAGATAAAGTGCCTTATTTTAGGCAACGTTCCAGTGCCACACGGTATGATTAATAGGCAGCACTGGCAGCGGACACACTACAGTCTGTGGGCCTGACACACACACACTGTCCCACAGGCAACTGAAATTAGATTAAAGTGTACAGATAAAGTGCCTTATTTTAGGCAACGTCCAGTGCAACACGGTATGATCGATGGACACACACACACTAATCGGCAGGCAACTTAAATTAGATTAAAGTGTACAGATAAAGTGCCTTATTTTAAGCAACGTCCAGTGCCGCACGGTATGATGGGCAGCACTGGCAGAGGGCACACTAGTCAATGGAAGTGGGCCTGTCACACACTGGCAGGGAAATAACCTTAGATTAAAGGGTAAAAATGAAATGCCTTATTTATCGGCAAGCTACTGTGCCACCCGGTATGAGTGGTGGGCACTGGCAGTGGGCACACTACCGTCAGTGGAAGTCGGCCTGACATACACTGGCAGGCAACTAACCTTAGATTAAAGGGTAAAAATGACATGCCTTTTTTATGCAAAGTCCTGTGCCACCTGGTATGAGTGGTGGGCACTGTCAGTGGGCACACTACAGTCAGTGGAAGTTGGCCTGACACACACTGGCAGGCAACTAACCTTAGATTAAAGGGTAAAAATGAAATGCCTTATTTATCGGAAAGCTACTGTGCCACCCAGTATGAGTGGTGGTCACTGGCAGTGGGCACACTACAGTCAGAGGAAATGGGCCTGACATACACTGGCAGGCAACTAACCTTAGATTAAAGGGTAAAAATGAAATGCCTTTTTTTATGCAAAGTCCTGTGCCACCCGATATGAGTGGTGGTCACTGGCAGTGGGCACACTACAGTCAGTGGAAGTTGGCCTGACACATACTGGCAGGCAACTAACCTTAGATTAAAGGGTAAAAATGAAATGCCTTATTTATAGGCAAGCTACTGTGCCACCCGGTATGGGTGGTGGGCACTGGCAGTGGGCAAACTACAGTCAGTGGAAGTGGGCCTGACAAACACTGGCAGGCAACTAACCTTAGATTAAAGGGTAAAAATTAAATGCCTTATTTATCGGCAAGCTACTGTACCACCCGGTATGAATGTTAGGCACTGGCAGTGGGCACACTACAGTCAGTGGAAGTGGGCCTGACAAACACTGGCAGGCAACTAATCTTAGATTAAAGGCTAAAAATTAAATGCCTTATTTATTGGCAAGCTACTGTGCCACCCAGTATAAGTGGTGGGCACCGGCAGTGGGCACACTACAGTCAGTGGAAGTCGGCCTGACACACACTGGCAGGCAACTAACCTTAGATTAAAGGGTAAAAATGACATGCCTTTTTTATGCAAAGTCCTGTGCCACCTGGTATGAGTGGTGGGCACTGTCAGTGGGCACACTACAGTCAGTGGAAGTTGGCCTGACACACACTGGCAGGCAACTAACCTTAGATTAAAGGGTAAAAATGAAATGCCTTATTTATCGGCAAGCTACTGTGCCACCCAGTATGGGTGGTGGGCACTGGCAGTGGGCAAACTACAGTCAGTGGAAGTGGGCCTGACAAACACTGGCAGGCAACTAACCTTAGATTAAAGGGTAAAAATTAAATGCCTTATTTATTGGCAAGCTACTGTACCACCTGGTATGAATGTTAGGCACTGGCAGTGGGCACACTACAGTCAGTGGAAGTGGGCCTGACAAACACTGGCAGGCAACTAATCTTAGATTAAAGGCTAAAAATTAAATGCCTTATTTATTGGCAAGCTACTGTGCCACCCAGTATAAGTGGTGGGCACCGGCAGTGGGCACACTACAGTCAGTGGAAGTGGGCCTGACAAACACTGGCAGGGAAATAACCTTAGATTAAAGGGTAAAAATGAAATGCCTTATTTATCGGCAAGCTACTGTGCCACCTGGTATGAGTGGTGGGCACTGGCAGTGGGAACACTGCAGTCAGTGGAAGTCGGCCTGACACACACTGGCAGGCAACTAACCTTAGATTAAAGGGTAAAAATTACATGCCTTTTTTATGCAAATTCCTGTGCCACACGGTATGAGTGGTGGGCAATTGCAGTGGGCACACTACAGTCAGTGGAAGTTGGCCTGACACACACTGGCAGGCAACTAACCTTAGATTAAAGGGTAAAAATTAAATGCCTTATTTATCAGCAAGCTACTGTGCCACCCAGTATGAGTGGTGGGCACTGGCAGTGGGCACACTACAGTCAATGGAAGTGGGCCTGACACACACTGGCAAGCAACTAACCTTAGATTAAAGGGTAAAAATTAAATGCCTTATTTATCGGCAAGGTACTGTGCCACCCGGTATAAGTTGTGGGCACTGACAGTGGGCACACTACAGTCAGTGGAAGTGGGCCTGACACACACTGGCAGGCAACTAACCTTAGATTAAAGGGTAAAAATGAAATGCCTTATTTATCGGCAAGCTACTGTGCCACCCGGAATGAGTGGTGGGCACTGGCAGTGGGCACACTACAGTCTGTGGAAGTGGGTCTGACACACACTGGTAGGCAACTAACCTGAGATTAAAGGGTAAAAATTAAATGCCTTATTTATCGGTAAGTTACTGTGCCACACGGTGTGAGTGGTGGTAACTGGCAGTGGGCACACTACAGTCAGTGGAAGTGGGTCTGACACACACTAGCAGGCAATTAAACTTAGATTAAAGGGTAAAAATGAAATGCCTTTTTTTATGCAAAGTACTGTGCCAACCGGTATGAGTGGTGTGCACACTACAGTCAGTGGAAGTCGGCCTGACACACACTGGCAGGCAACTAACCTTAGATTAAAGGGTAAAAATTAAATGCCTTTTTTGATGCAAAGTCCTGTGCCACATGGTATGAGTGGTGGGCACTGGCAGTGGGAACACTACATTCTGTGGGCCTGCAGCTCCTCACACATGGGCAGGCCAGGCAACTGCAATATATATATGGAGAAAAAATAAATAAAAGAAGACTAATGTAGAAGCCCTAAAAAGGGCTTTTTGGGGTGCTATCAGGACGCTGTCCTTACAGCAGAGGTCAGATGAGTCTTTCAGGACTGGACACTCAATACACTAGCCTAGCTATCAATTTCACATATTAAATCAGCAGCAGCTACACTGTCCCTCCTCTCACTAAGACTGCAGCTTCCGAATGAATCTAAAATGGATGCTGTCCAGGAGATGGGAGGGTCTGGGAGGGAGGGTATGCTGCTGATTGGCTGGTATGTTTTTGCTGACTGTGAGGTACAGGGTCAAAGTTTGCTCAATGATGATGTATAGGTAGCGGACCGAACATCGCATATGTTCGCCCGCCGCAGCGAACGCGAACAAGCTATGTTCGCCGGGAACTGTTCGCCGGCGAATTGTTTGGGACATCTCTATGAGCTACACTATATCTAATCTGCACTGACTATCTCACACTATCTGTATTATATATATAAGCTAACTAACTAACTATCTAATGTAAGGACACAGGGAAGCAGAGAGCAGAGCAATAACACTGCTGTCTCTCTCAGAACTGCAAAAAACTGCACAAAATGGCTGCTGGAGAGGTTCTTATATACTAAAGGGCATGGGCGTAGCTATAGGGGGTGCAGAGGTAGCAGTCGATACCGGGCCCAGGAAACTGAGTGGGCCCAAAGACCCTTGTGCTGCATAAGAAGACAGACAAAGCACTGAGGGAAGGGGGGCCCAAGAAGAACTCTTGCACCAGGGCCCATGAGCGGTTAGCCACGCCGCTGCAAAAGGGGTAGGCAACTTTCCTATTAGTTGCTAAGGATGTTGCTAAGCTCAGACAAAGACATTGCAGCCTTCTCATTGGAGAAGCACAAGCAAGAAGCAGGGAGGGAATATGGGTTCAGAGGAAATAAAAATCTAGAATATTCGCGCCCAACACTACTTACCATCTCTTCTAGAGAGCAGCAACATGGTGACACCTTGACGGTGTCCAGGGGACCCAGCATACCTTTGGGGCCACCCCAAACCTGTTCACTGCACATGCAGCATTTTCAAGCCAAAAAACTGACATACACTGACCTAAAGAATTATTAGGAACACCATACTAATACGGTGTTGGACCCCCTTTTGCCTTCAGAACTGCCTTAAATCTATGTGGCATTGATTCAACAAGGTGCTGATAGCATTCTTTAGAAATGTTGGCCCATATTGATAGGATAGTATCTTGCAGTTGATGGAGATTTGAGGGATGCACATCCAGGGCACGAAGCTCCCATTCCACCACAAATATGCTCTATTGGGTTGAGATCTGGTGACTGTGGGGGCCATTTTAGTACAGGAAACTCATTGTCATGTTCAAGAAACCAATTTGAAATGATTCGAGCTTTGTGACATGGTGCATTATCCTGCTGGAAGTAGTCATCAGAGGATGGGTACATGGTGGTCATGAAGGGATGGACATGGTCAGAAACAATACTCAGGTAGCCCGTGGCATTTAAACAATGGCCAATTGGCACTAAGGGGCCTAAAGTGTGCCCAGAAAACATCCCCCACACCATTACACCACCACCACCAGCCTGCACAGTGGTAACAAGGCATGGTGGATACATGATCTCATTCTGTTTACGCCAAATTCGGACTCTACCATTTGAATGTCTCAACAGAAATCGAGACTCATCCGACCAGGCAACATTTTTCTAGTCTTCAACAGTCCAATTTTGGTGAGCTCGTGCAAATTGTAGCCTCTTTTTCCTATTTGTAGTGGAGATGAGTGGTACCCGGTGGGGTCTTCTGCTGTTGTAGCCTATCCGCCTCAAGGTTGTGCATGTTGTGGCTTCACAAATGCTTTGCTGCATACCTCGGTTGTAATGAGTGGTTATTTCAGTCAACGTTGCTCTTCTATCAGCTTGAATCAGTCGGCCCATTCTCCTCTGACCTCTAGCATTAACAAGGCATATACATAAATGCCCCCTATAATTTACATGTTTTTTCTGAGCTTCCCAGAGTGGGAGTTGCTTGGCTTTCGGTAAGTAGGATATGACAACTCGGTGCAGACATCTCGGTCAGCATCTTATTTCCCAATTAAAGTCAATGGGAAAGTTTCTGAGATAGATCTGACATTTTCAAATTTGTGATGACTGCACCTGATTGACTGCACATTAGACATCCTACTACTTGTTGCTGCTGACTATATGTATATGTATTCAGTTGAGTAGATGCTTGCGGTATATCTTTAACATATTTTACCACATGTCACTATTTGAAGTTAATCAGAATGCTAAAGAACCAAGAAAATCACAACAATTCAAACAGTGGCAGACAAAACACTTGTGGTCAGATATATGCATTTCCTAACCATATCATGACCTCATCATGACCGTGCAGTGTGGTCGGACCCTAAGGAGGGGTAGTGATTTCAGGAGCCCTCCTCTATGACGTCCAAATGGGACATAAAAACAGGCTCCTAATATTTTACTATATTTACTTGAACTCATGTTTGCAGTAGACATAGCATTATATAAAGCCACACATTTTAAGACATGCCAGGAAACATGGTTCACATAATACTACAATGGTATTGTATGACACCGTGCATTACCTTGAAAATTCATAATACAATAGAAAATTCACATACTGTATTTTTCAAACTATAAGACTCTCCTGACTATGAACGCACCAACAACAGAAAATAGGAAAAAATATTTACTACTAAATAAAACTTCCCTGATGGTCTAAGGAAGTGTACAGGTTATTGTCACTTAGGCTACCTTCCCACCCCTTTTGGCATTTCTGGTGTTCTCATTCATCAAAGAATCAGAACCATGGAAAAATGGTTTCCGTTATACTTGACACAAACTCCATCATAATTGACTAGAATGTTAAAATAAAAGTGAATAGTGCCGTTTATCAGAACTGTATTTTTTAAATGAAACATAATAATAATACAGACTGCACAGAACAGGGAGAGCAGGAGAATAAAATAAAGTAGCTACCATGCATGAGTGCTCTATGCTTCCATCCTTTTTTCCTAATTACACAATGCATTTTTTCAGTGTGCAGCTATAAAATATAAATTCTATAACTGCAGTCTGCACCACTTATTAAACAAATCATAAGGACCTTTGATTAGTTACAATTTACAGTTCTACACAAGCACTATATAATGCTTTGAGCTTATATGAACACTGACTGTCACCCTGAAGTGTAACAGAAGGTGTCTTTTTTTTTTAACAGAACATAGGCTTAAATGGATGTCACTTTATATCTGGATTTAAACCACATGTACTTTCTGTACAGTGGGGTAACAAGATATTTTCAGCCATTAATGAGCATGTTCCATTAACCTTAGGTCATTCACAAGATATACCATCCTTTGACACCAGTGAGTGACCTCAGAGATGGAGTACAGGGGGTGACCCCACCCAACTCCCGAAGTGAAGGCAGAAACAGCTTAAGTTAGGGCTCAGCAATCCATGGGGTATATCTATATACTGTGCAGGGGCATAGCGTGGGGGGGGGGGGGGTTTGCCCCGGGCGGCACACTGCAGGGGGGCGCTGGCTGACCACTGTGGATTTTTTTTTACATAACTAGGGTCGAGGGGAACGGCGTTCCTGCACTTTTTTCATGGCAGGAACGCTGTTCCCGTTCAGGGAAAAAGGACCAGGAAGCAGTGAAGGCTTTGTACTCACCGCTTCCTGGTCATCTGCTGTCGGCTATGAAGACTGCGCACAGGAGTGAGTCGCTCTGTGACGTCACGCTGTGCACAGCCTTCACAGCACAGCCGACAGCAGCAGAAGAGGAGTGGCGTCCAGGAGCAGGAGAGGGTAAGTGTTTTTTTTTGTTTTTATATATATATTTTATGGGCTGGTGAGAGGCACTGACTCTGACTGGGGGCTGGTGAGAGACACTGACTCTGACTGGGGGCTGGTGAAAGGCACTGGGGGCTAATGGAGAGGCACTGGGGGCTAACGGAGAGGCACTGGGGGCTCACGAGAGGCACTGGGGGCTAATGGAAAGGCACTGGGGGCTAATTGAGAGGCACTGGGGGCTAATTGAGAGGCACTGGGGGCTAATTGAGAGGCACTGGGGGCTAATTGAGAGGCACTGGGGGCTAATGAGAGGCACTGCGGGCTAATTGAGAGGCACTGCGAGCTAATTGAGAGGCACTGAGGGCTATTTGAGAGGCACTGGGGGCTGGGGAAAGGCACTGGGGGCTGGTGATAGGCACTGGGGGCTGGTGAGAGGCACTGGGGGCTAATGGAGAGGCACTGGGAGCTAATGGAGAGGCACTGGGGGCTAATGGAAAGGCACTGGGGGCTAATGGAAAGGCACTGGGGGCTAATAGAAAGGCACTGGGGGCTGGTGAGAGGCACTAGGAGCTAATGGAGAGGCACTGGGGGCTAATGGAGAGGCACTGGGGGCTAATGGAGGGGCACTGGGGGCTGATCAAGGGGTTTACCTGTTTCTTAAGTATAGTATTGGGGAGCACAGCAGCACAATATTAGGGGGTAGTAGGATGGTTTGTCCAGAAAATGGGAGGATGTTAAACTGCAGAGACGAGAAATGGCTGAAAAATGGCGGTCTGGTCTGAAAGGAGAAGATGAGGAAATAAAACATCTACATCAAAGGAGACGTCACTGGATGTAAGAGGTATGGGGCACTGTATTACCCTGTATGTTCTGTAGTGATGGGGGGTGGATATAGAATTTGGCCCACACTGTAGCAGCTCGGCCCCAGACTTCAGGTCACACTGTGCGTGTTTTGAATTCTGGAGGCTCACACCCATCTACTACATTATCTGTACTCAGAGAGTAATAACTGTTTTATCTGTGGGGTTATGTATGACTGCAGGTGATATCCACTACATTATCTGTAAAAAAAAAAAAAAAAAGGGGGGGGGGTGGCTTTGGGCGCAATGCTTGGTTCGTCCCGGGTGCTGGCAACCCACGCTACGCCACTGATACTGTGTACAGCTATAATGTATCACCATTGTCATGAGGGCAGCTGGATTCAAGAAAGTGCTCCTGTCTGTCAGATCAAGGACGAACAGCTGAGGAAGAGGTTATATGGAGAGGGCAGCTAGGCTGTCTGGCTGTAGGAGGGTGAGCTGAGCAATTGTCACAGCTAAGAAAGAGGCTACTATAAAAAGCAAACCAAACAATTAGGCACAATCTTATAAAAACAGCTCTGCTGGATCTTTAGAGAAGAAGTGGTCAGAGAGGTCAGAGAGGTCTAGCACAGCTGGGCTCCCCTGACTTTGGACTATAAGAGGCAGGAACTTTTTAGCAAGCATTTTCTTGCTAAAAAATGCATCTTATGGTCCAAAAAATATGGTAAGTCTAAAATATGTCAGTTAAAATGGACATACATAAATAGAACTGTCCATTGTATGATAATAACCAGTACAACTGTCTAGGATAAACATTGAATTTGCAGTATCTAGAAAAAAAAATGTATGCAGTACCCAGCTATGCAGTTTATTTAGTGACAGGATAATTAGCGATACCTAGAATAAAACAGTGACAGTACAGATAAGCACTACAAACAGTTCCAAAATGAACAGAGGACAGATAAACAATGTTTACTGTGCCTAGACAAGCAAAATAACATGCATTCAGAGTCTAGATCCAACAATGCAATATATACAGAAATCTTACAGCACTTCCTCATGCCTGGGAGTAATAATCAAAAAAAGGGGGAAAGGGCCTGCTTTTAAGTATGTACAGAACACTGGAAAGTGATATGCTCGGAAGAGAGCAGATTTGGTAGATTTTCAAAAAGTAACAAGTGGCACCATAGGGAAAAGATACAATATGGTCATTGATTCACTAGTTATAGTATATCTGTCCAGACGAAAGCACTATAGACAAAAGCACAATATAAAGTAGTAAACTCATTCCAGCACTGTACAAGGAAGAAGTAGCAAATGTCAAAAGAAGTGGATTATCCTACAATCCAAAATCACCACTGCAAACATTCAGTATGTGTATGGTCAATGTATATACATATACATGCAGCACTAATATAAACAACTATAGATGAACAATCCAGAATGACCTGCAAGTGTTGCTGTCCTAGATTCAGATGCCGCTCGCTATGTTAATGGTAAGTTGAGATTGAGTGACAGCAATTGTTCAGTGAGTAAATCCTAAAGCCCTTGATGCACTCAGCTTGAAGTGAGCTATACAGATGGATACTCCTTGGAGGTGATTGGAGATGCTCCAGCCCATATAGACCTATACTTTTGGTATCCAATAGTATTCATTACCAAGTGATATCATATTTAGTGGTACAGAGACTATAAATGGCCAAATTTCTACTTCACTTGCAGGGACCATGAAGAGGATGGAATCTGCGCTCTGTTCCAACTTCTTGTAATTGTAATTGATACTTTGGCTCAAGGTACAATTACATCCCAGAAGCAGTGTACCAATTTACAATGTTGTAAAACTTTTTTTTAAATGAAATCTTGTGAAGGCACACTAAATTTAATGGCAAAACTCCTTTAATGGAAGAAAAGATTTTTTAATATTTGCTGGTCAAACCTTTAAAGGGGCTGTCCATGTTTTAACAAAACTTCCTGGGTCCCAGGCTCTCCTTACTGGATTACCAAACCCAATCTGTCCAAATTCGCAGATATGGTCATGTGTATCCAGTGACTGGACTCAGTGGAGAAACATCAGAGCTGAGGTTAGTGATTGGCTGCAGTGGTGGACATGAATCTACAGATGGGGACTAGAAGCAAATGAGCACGGATTTCTCCACAGGTGGATGGGGAGCAAATGAAAAATAAAACCTGGACAAGCGCTTTAAAGAGAACCTGTCACCAAAAAATCCAATCCAATATGAAAGCATCATGTTATAGAGCAGAAGAATCTGAGCGGAGTCATGTATATATTTGTGGGAAAAAAGTCAGTAAAACTTGCAATTTTTACATTTTCATCTGCAGCCCTGTGAAGTGCTATCAGTACAGTAGGAGGGGTTATCATTGACTGACAGCTAACGCTTATGTACACCTATACACACGGTGCTGTCAATAACTGATAACCCCTCCACCTTGTAGCAATGCTGTTAGCAGAAGGTAGAAAAATGTAAATGTATAAATTACAGGTTTTGCTGAATCTTTTCCCACAAAAATATATATCAATCTGCTCAGCTCCTCCTGCTCTATTAGACGGTGCTGTCAGATTGTATTGCATTTTTTGATGAAAGGTCCTTTTTAAGGTCCATACTCTCAGCGCAGCTTTGATACAGTTCTTGATCCATTCTTTACTATGTTTTTTTCCGTTTTTGATGGCACAACATGTGAAATGCCATGTATCCCTATGAGCATGGTACACATTTGGGCGTTTTACAGCTCGTTTAAACGCTCTGAAAAACGCCTGACACAAACGCTATTGCTTGAGCTTCTTTGGGGCGTTTTTTTAAGCGTTTCCACCCAATGGAATGCGTGGGAACGCTCCAAGATGAAGATATGCGCGTTTTCTGTTTAAAAAACGTGCATACGAACACGCGTTTTTCTCATTTGACCCAGCATAAAAAGACCGCATTCCAGGTTCAACACAGAATCCTAGGCCCCAGCATGGAGGAAGCTGGATGTGAGGCGGAGACCCTTTTTAGTGGATCTGGAACCTGTCAATCAAAAAAAGCCTCAAAAACGTGCGTCCCTTAAATGCAAAAACGCCCATGAAAATGCGCGTTTGTCGCACGAAAAAACGCTCAAAAAAACGCCCGCTCCAAAAACGCTTAGGTGTGTTCCCAGCCTTAGAGCAGAGAGGAGGATGAGGTAGCTCTTTTGCTCAGTGCTGTGAATTTTCTTGTCCTGCTGTGTGATTAGGATAGATTTTAGGTGTACTAATAGGATGGTGGACGTTTTATTTCTCCTAATCATTGTTCAAAAAACTAAACAAGCCATTATAACTAGTGAAAGGAATTTTAAAATATATTTATAATAAAGTAATATATATGTATTCTCATTTTCTTAATTCCCATAGAAACCCTTAAGTAGCATTCCTATTTTTGGTTTCACATTTTGTTTTTTCCTCCCCACGTTCCAATAGCCATAACTTTTTAAATGACATCCTTATTCTGCAGCTCAATATGAATACAACGATACCAAACTTGTATATTTTTTTATTTTTTTTATTTTACTACTTTAACACCTTTAACCCCTTAGTGACCACTAATACGCCTATTTACTGACGTAAACAAAGGGTGTTTTAGCTAAACAGCTTGCTTTAATCGATTATTACATATACTTATAATGGTGCATTAAAAACTTTAACTTGTCCTGCAAAAAATAAGACCAAGAAAAATAAAAACAAGTACATTGATGAAAAAATAAAAAAGTTATAGCTCTTGGAATGCAATTTTTTTTAAGTGTGCGTGGTCACTAAGGGGTTAAGGACACTGCCATATTTCACCTTAAGGACCAGGCCATTTTTTGCAAATCTGACCAGTGTCACTTTATGTGGTGATAACTTTAAAACACTTTTACTTATCCAGGCTATTCTGAGATAGTTTTTTTTTTTTTTTTTTTTTTCCATCACATATTGTACTTCATGACAGTGGAAAAATTGCGTCACAACAGTTCACTTTTATTTATAAAAAAATACCAAATTTACCAAAAACTTTGAAAAATTAGCAAATTTCCAAGTTTCAATTTCTCTTCTTCTATAATACATAGTAATACCTCCAAAAATAGTTATAACTTTACATTCCCCATATGTCCATTTCATGTATGGATCATTTTGGGAATGCCATTTTATTTTTTGGGATGTTACAAGGCTTAAAAGTTTAGAAGTAAATCTTGAAATTTTTCTGAAATTTTCCAAAACCTACTTTTTAAGGACCAGTTCAGATCTGAAGTCACTTTGTGAGGCTTACATAATAAAAACCACCCAACCACCCCATTTTAGAAACTACACCCCTCAAGGTATTCAAAACTGATTTTACAAATATTGTTAACCCTGTAGGTGTTCCACAAGAGTTAAAGGCAAATAAAAATAAAATTTCAGAATTTCAAGTTTTTTTCAATCAATTTTTTCCAGTAAAAGGGCAAGAGTTAACAGCGAAACAAAACTCAATATTTATTGTTCTGATTCTGTAGTTTGCAGAAACTCCTCATATGTGGTTGTAAACTGCTGTATGGCAAAACAGCAGGGCACAGAAGGAAGGGAACGCCATATGGTTTTTGGAAGGCAGATTTTCCTGGACTGGTTTTTGCCCACCATGCCCCATTTGAAGCTCATATTTTTTTTTTTTTTTACTTTTTTTGACCCAGACACACTTGGTTCTTGAAGATCCAATGGGTCTGATGCCTATATAATACAATACAGAACACTATATAATGTACTGTATTTTCACTTTTACACAGTCTGATCAGACTTCTGCCTTTAGCAAAAGTATAATTAGGCTTACCATTACCATGGCAAACAGGAAGCCTGTGAAGGTGTCCAGTTGCCATGGTAACCATCACCCGCTGCCACAACAGAGCAGCGGGTTATGGGGAGGGAGGGGAACCCCCTCCCTCTGTGATCCCATCAAGAATCGGGGGCTGCAATAGCACAGAAGCCCCCGATGGGAGAGGGAGGGAGCTCCCTCCCGGTTAACCCCTTCCATACAGCAGTCCCTACAGACCGCGGCATGGAAGGGGTTAAACGGCTGACATCTGTGTCAGATGTCAGTCGTTTCAAGCAGAGATTCAGCAATGTGCTGACACTCTGCTAAACCGTTCGGCCACCCTGAACCGCCCGCACCCTCCCCCTGCACCGCCCGCCGGACCTTCTGAAAGAGGGCTTCAGGGGGCTTGCAAATAAAAAAAAATGCCATTTTTAAGTTTCTGATCAGAAACTTCAGAAAGCACTGCAAACCGCAGGTCTGAATTGACCTGCTGTTTGCAGCAATCGCTGATACCAGGGGGGGGGGGGGGGGTCACAGGACCCCCTCGGCATAGTGCCAAGGTACCTGCTGAATCGTTTCGGAAATACACAGGACGTACCGGTACCAGGGCATCCTGTGTCCCCAATGGGTTAAAAAAAAGTACCCTCAGAGCTGCATGAGGGCTTGTTTTTTGCTGAACGGACTCTATTTTTATTGGTACTATTTTGTGGTACGTACGACCCTTTAATCAATGTTATTAAAAAATCGGGTGGTTTTCATTTTTTGTTACGACATTCACCACATAGGAATTTTTTTCGCATATTTTAATACTTCAGACATTTTTAGATGCAGAGATACCTGATATGTTTATTTTTTATTGTTAATATATTTTTATACGTAAAATTGGGAAAGGAGAATGATTTAAACTTTTAATATTTTATTTGGTGTTTTTTTTTATTTAATAAAAAATGGAGCTAGAACTTGGGTCTTTTGATTACTTGTCCTATTCACCCTAATATAGATCTATTAGGATGAATATGATTCATTGTTCCTACTGAGCTGTGCTTTGTGCACATTGCAGCAGGTAACTTACCATGGCAGGCCTGGAATGCAGTGTCCAGGCTGCCATGATAACTGATCAGAGCCCCGCAATTTCATTGCAAGGGCTTTGGGCAAAATAAAGAGAGAGGCACATCCTTCCCTTATCTCACAGGTGCCACCATCAGTGTTGATTGCGGCACCTAAATGACAGGGTTCGGTGGGATTGTCATTCCCCATCATTGTTACTGGGTGTCTGCTGCATGATACAGCTGGCACCTGCGGCGTATGGAATGGGCTCACTGCAACAGCCCGCCCATACAGGTATGTCACAGTGGTTAAAGGGGTTAATATAAAATAGTGCAGTCCAATGAGGAACATTTTTTAATATTCTTGTTTATTGTGAGCATCAAATTTACTGACAAGCAGAGTTTTGAAAACCCTTGAAGAACTATGAATCAGATTGAAACTTGCGTGCAAGAAACACTGGCAGCCAAAAGATATATGATTACTCAATCCTTTCATTTAGTATACAATGACAACAAATTTGAGAGTGAACAAAGAGCTGAATGTACAAAATAAACAAAGGGAGACTATGTCATGAAGTCCAAAAGCTAATCCAACACAATGCAACTCATTATCTTATGCATCTGTAGTACGTCAGAGAATATACCATGGTTGGACAAATGTTTGAACGGTAGTACGTTTTTCAGGGCATAAAAAAAAAATCCGGTCCTTAGAAGGTCTTAAAATTAGGTAACGACACATGACAAACTACAATGTGTCATCATTTATTTAATAACAACTAGACAGAATTAGTGATGAGAGGCAGGGGCTATATTCAAATTTGCGATATTTTGTGAATATTCGGGCTAATATTCATCATATATTCACAAATTTGTGGTTACTTTCTTGATTGCGAAAAATCATGAGAATAATATTTGCTTATTGCGTGGTCAATACAGGTGGTGGGTCACTTTGGGTACATTTTTCGTGCTGCTAGAAGTTTACTGAGACTGGAAATAATGGTTTGCACAGCAGAACATTACAATAGCTTTATATGCAGATAGAGTGCTCCAATATATTCACAATTACAAAAATCAGCAATTAATGATGCACATATTTTGGCGCAATACGTGCAACTGGTGACATCACAGCACTATGTCTGTAGCATGTATGTATGGACAGCAGAACCTAACACCCAACACTAATCTAACCTAACCTGCCTATCTCCCCTATCTATCTGAACTATATATATAAGTTAACTGTCTAATTTATATACAACAAAGCACAGAGCACAGCAATGACACTGCTGTCTCTCTCAGAACTCCATTACACTACAGAAAATGGCTGCTGGGGAAGTTCTTATATAGTAAGGGGTAGGCAACTTTCCTATTGGTTTCTAGAGATGTTGCTAAGCTCAGACAAAGACATTGCAGCCTTCTCATTGGCCCACAAGAAAGAGTGGAGGTTACTGATGAAAAGAAAATCTAGAATATTCTAAATTGCCCATATATAGCACTATATTTTAAATATTTGCGAATTCTCGAAGTGCCGATATTCGCGATTAATATTCACAAATCAAATATTCGAGCCCAACACTAGACAAAATGCAGAAACCGTGCGTGTAAAAGGTATACCCTTACTCTCACCATATGAATTAAGAGGGTAAAGGGCGTATTAGATACCCCAATCACACAGATGATTGTCGGGAGGGAAGTGATCACCTGCTCACTTGCTGAAGAGACCGCTGCTATTACATGCAGTGATCTCCTCAACAACATGAGGAGGAGCGATCTCCGTGCCATCACTCTTTGACATGCTCTAAAGTGGATTGCTGGCGGTAGATCGTAATTAGACAGCACAATCTGATGCCGTTGAACCCTGATTTTTCAGCATGCTGAAGGATCTGGATTGCTCGATGTACGAGCATTTACTCATTCATCGTGCAATTGGCGGCTGTATTAGACTGCCAGATGATCACTAACGAGTGCTACTACGAATGCTTATTAGCAATCATTGGGCAGAAAATCTGCCTATCTACTATACCCTTAAGTAGAAGCCAAGTGTTTCTAATCATATGCCTGCTGCTCTCAGGGCATGTAGGGAATTGTAGTTTTGCAAGTGCTTGAGTTCCATAGGTTGGATATTAATGCGCTAGATCAGGGATGATTAAAATAACAGGGGGTGGTATAGAACATATATCAAGGACTCTGTTCATTCACCAACTGTATCAAGGAAGGCGCTACAATGGTTAGCAGGGAAGCACCAGCATGTGTTTGAGCAAGGTGCACTAAAATAGACCCCTGATAGCACCTTCCCTGAAAACAGAACTACCGCACCGGAGCCCACTCAATCTTGGAGGGCCCCTCGGTGTAGTAAAATAATTTATTAGCGACCGCACTCACTCAGAGCAGGTAAGGCTGCTCCCACTGGTAGCGCTAATTGAGACTCGCTGCAGCTAGGAACAGGCTGAAACTCCACTGCTCACTGCTGAGTGGGACGCTAAGAAGGGAGCACATGGAGAGCTCCCTTCCTGGCCGTAGTGTATTAGTCTGTAAAAGACAGGCTGCACTCTCTCCCCTTAATTGTTACTCCCGTAAATATATAGACGCTCAACGCGTTTCCACATACATTCTGTTTCATCAGCAGCTACTTTACAGGAACGTAGGGCTAATAATCAACAGTCCGTGCTGCCGAGCATACAAGCAAACAAACAGACATACAAACAAAAAGCAATCCTCCCCTAGCAAAAGTATAATTAGGCTTACCATTACCATGGCAAACAGGAAGCCTGTGAAGGTGTCCAGTTGCCATGGTAACCATCACCCGCTGCCACAACAGAGCAGCGGGTTATGGGGAGGGAGGGGAACCCCCTCCCTCTGTGATCCCATCATGAATCGGGGGCTGCAATAGCACAGAAGCCCCTGATGGGAGAGGGAGGGAGCTCCCTCCCGGTTAACCCCTTCCATACAGCGGTCCCTACAGACCGCGGCATGGAAGGGGTTAAACGGCTGACATCTGTGTCAGATGTCAGTCGTTTCAAGCAGAGATTCAGCAATGTGCTGACACTCTGCTAAACCGTTCGGCCACCCTAAACCTCCCCCTGCGCCGCCCGCCAGACCTTCTGAAAGAGGGCTTCAGGGGGGGCTTGCAAATAAAAAAAAATGCCATTTTTAAGTTTCTGATCAGAAACTTCAGAAAGCACTGCAAACCGCAGGTCTGAATTGACCTGCTGTTTGCAGCAATCGCTGATACCCGGGGGGAGGGGGGGGGTGGGGGGTGGGTCACAGGACCCCCTCGGCATAGTGCCAGGGTACCTGCTGAATCATTTTGGAAATACACAGGACGTACCGGTACCAGGGCATCCTGTGTCCCCAACGGGTTAAAAAAAAGTACCCTCAGAGCTGCATGAGGGCTTGTTTTTTGCTGAACGAACTCTATTTTTATTGGTACTATTTTGTGGTACATACGACCCTTTAATCACTGTTATTAAAAAATCGGGTGGTTTTCATTTTTTGTTACGACATTCACCACATAGGAATTTTTTTCGCATATTTTAATAAAATTTGTTCATTCACCAACTGTATCAAGGAAGGCGCTACAATGGTTAGCAGGGAAGCACCAGCATGTGTTTGAGCAAGGTGCACTAAAATAGACCCCTGATAGCACCTTCCCTGAAAACAGAACTACCACACCGGAGCCCACTCAATCTTGGAGGGCCCCTCGGTGTAGTAAAATAATTTATTAGCGACCGCACTCACTCAGAGCAGGTAAGGCTGCTCCCACTGGTAGCGCTAATTGAGACTCGCTGCAGCTAGGAACAGGCTGAAACTCCACTGCTCACTGCTGAGTGGGACGCTAAGAAGGGAGCACATGGAGAGCTCCCTTCCTGGCCGTAGTGTATTAGTCTGTAAAAGACAGGCTGCACTCTCTCCCCTTAATTGTTACTCCCGTAAATATATAGACGCTCAACGCGTTTCCACATACATTCTGTTTCATCAGCAGCTACTTTACAGGAACGTAGGGCTAATAATCAACAGTCCGTGCTGCCGAGCATACAAGCAAACAAACAGACATACAAACAAAAAGCAATCCTCCCCTCTCTGAACAGGGGCTGCGCTCCGGCACTTGGACGGCCGTAAGGCGGCCACCCAGAACAGCGTCTAAGTACTTGAAGCACCGCCCCCTTAGTGACGCCTCAGACTGCCCACAATCCCAGCGCAGGTACCGGAGTATGTGAAGACACTGAAGAGAGACAGCGCAGCTCCAGACCCAGCTGCTCAGTACAGACCAGACGGGTCTAGGCATGGAAAGTATAAAGGGAATATACAGCGGATTGTAATTTATTGGCGGTATAAATACACAAAGGGAAAATGTCAGGCAAAATAACGAATTCGAGGCCAAACCACTAGCCCACAGACACATACCCACCAGCGCCACCAGCCCACAGTTGTTGATATTGGAACGGCCGGAAATTGTCATAACGGCATATACCAACCCAGGGACGGTGTTAACTTGGAGAATATCATAACTTAATCACACGTAAGGAGGGATTTGTCAGATGATATCAATGTGAGTATGGGCTTATTATTGTGGCCCCAGTTTGTCACAAATACCCACAGGATATTCATATAAAACAAGTGAAGGAAATGTGATCATTGAGACCCTTGGGCCTCACAGATTGCAGCCGAAATATCCATTGAGCCTTTTTTTTGGAGGACTCGCCTGTCAAAATCTCCACCCCTCGGAGATGGACGAACAACCTCCATCCCCTGGAAAGACAGGACACTCAGATCACTTCCATGACACTCTTTAACATGACGATCCACTGGCACATCTACCTCATTCTTTACATCATTGAGGTGCTCTCCAATACGCCGCCTAAACTATCTTATTGTCTTTCCGACGTACTGGAGACCGCAATCACATGTGATGAGGTACACCACTCCGGTCGAGTAAGATATAGGTTCTTAAATAAGTCCATTATTTAAGAACCTATATCTGTATTCTCAATTTTATAATAAATGCACACTAAGACTAGTGTTGAGCGAATCTAGCTTTGGATCAGAGTTCTAAAGTCCATTAGTTCAAACATTTTGGTTTTAATGCTTTCTCCACATACATCATTAAAATATATATCCTCTGTGTAATTCTTTAGTGAATTAATTTGGTTATCACTTCTGTGTCTTTAAAAGCATTTTAAAATAGCAATCTGAAGTCAGCTTTGGTCCCGACTGGTACGGAGACAACATTAAAACCAAAGTGATTGAACAAATCGACTTTGGATCTCTCATTCAGGACAACGTTTTGAAAAATTTGATTTGGCAGCTTTGCCGAAGGTCGCCAATAAATTTGATTTGTTACAAATTAATTTGTAATGAATCGTTATAAATCAGGTATTCCCAGGCCACTCTGAGGGTTGGGCCACATGGAGCAGCGCTGCTGCAGGTGGGTTGCGGCCATGCTGTGGAGAACAACAACGCAGGCAAATTAGCTTGCAGCTGCCTTTCATGTAATAATAAAGATTTCACTGTATAGTCCTTCTTCATTGTTAATGGCCACATGACCACAACAGCACAGGGGCTGTTGCAGGTATGGGGTTTGGCTGGTTACATTGAGGGGACAATATGCATATTATTGCTGTTCTTACCTGAAATGTCCTGCAGGTTATTTGACAGTAAACACTGAATATTATTCAGCTCTGACTTACCCACTTCGCCAACCCCAGAGCTCTACTTCTTATTGGTATTGAATAGACATACGCAAATTTCAAAAAAATTCTATTCGGCCGGTTTGCCGAATTTTTCAAAAAGATTTGCTTTAATTCAAATTTATTTGAGGCGAAATACGTAAAAAAAGGCTATTTCAGGGCTGCAGAGAGCCTTTATAGGGATGTAGAACACTGTGCCTTGCAATAACACACATAGGGAGTCTGCTGTGGTAGTGAAATTGTACTGTGAGTCCATATGACATGCAGATGACAGGCATCGCTCTTAGAATGACTGAATACTTCACTTATTTGGTCAGTAACAGGGCCAAAACTGAGCAAATAACTAGTGTTGAGCGAACAGTTCAAGCATAGTTCGGGTTCGTACCGAATTTTGGGGTATTAGGGACGCGGACCCGAACATTTTCAAAAAATTTCGGGTTCGGGTCCGTTGTTCGGCGATTTCTTCCCGCTTTCTGAAGGGCTGCACAGCAGCCAATCGGCTAGTGTTTTACTTCTTGCCCTAAGAAGCCATCACAGCCATGCCTACTAATGGCATAGCTGTGATTGGCCAAGTGCAGCATGTGACCCAGCCTCTATTTAAGCTGGAGTCACGTAGCGCCGCACATCACACTGCTCTGATTAGTGTAGGGAGAGGACGCAGCTTCTGTGAAGGCAATATTAGGCAGGGAAAAGTCAGGAAAAAAACCTAATGAAGTGATCGATCTACAGCTGTGAATCATTCAACTTCTGCTAGTTAACTGCTCACTGTTTTTTAGGCTGCACAGAGCGTTTTCACTTTGATCGGCGGCCATTATGTGTCTTGTGGTGCACCAGCACAAGCTGCCACCAAGTCCATTAATCCATCAATACTAGTTTTTTTTTTTTTTGCTATATCCTACATCAGGGCTTAGCTGTGCTTATTGTCACCCCTAGAAACTCAGGATAGAAATTTCTATATTTTATTAAGGGGTTAAATAAAATGTCTGGCAAAGGATAGATTTTTTTCTGTGGGGAAATTCAATTGCCAAAATAGCAATCCCCTAAATCTGGTGTCCCAGCAGTGGCTGGCAAAGTATAATAGTGTCCGGCAAAGGATTTATTAAATTCTGGGGTGAAATTCAGTTGCCAAAAATAGCAATACCATAAATACGTGGTTTCAGCTGTGGCTGTCCAAGTTTAATAGTGTTCGGCAAAGGATATATTTTGTTCTGGGGTGAAATTCTATTGCCAAAATAGCAATACCGTAAATCTGGTGTTCCAGCTGTGACTGGACAAGTTTCATAGTGTCCGTCATAGGATATATTATTCTCTGCAGTGAAATTCAGTTTAAAAAATAGAAATACTGTAAATCTGATGTTTCAGCTGTGGCTGGCAAAGTATAATAGTGTCCGGCAAAGGATTTATTAAATTCTGGTGTGAAATTCAGTTGCCAAAAATAGCAATACTATAAATACGTGGTTTCAGCTGTGGCTGGCCAAGTTTAATAGTGTCCGGCAAAGGATATATTTTGTTCTGCGGTGAAATTCAATTGCCAAAATAGCAATACCGTAAATCTGGTGTCCCAGCAGTGGCTGGCCAAGTTTAATAGTGTCCGTCAAAGGATTTATTATTTTCTGCGGTGAAATTGAGTTGCAAAAAAAGAAATACAGTAAAACTGTTGTTCCAGCTGTTACAGGCTTCGTTTAAATATGTCCGTAAAAGGGTATATATTTTTCTGGGGTGAAATTTAATTGCCAAAATAGCAATACCCTGAATCTCGTGTTCCAGCTGTGACTGGACAATTTCCCTAATGTCCGTAAAAGGGTATATTTTTTTCTGGGGTGAAATTTAATTGCCAAAATGGCAATACCCTGAATCTGGTGTTCCAGCTGTGACTGGACAATTTCCCTAGTGTCCGTCAAAGGATATATTATTTTATGGGGTGAAATTCAAATGCCAAAATAGCAATACCATAACTCAGTGGTTTCAGCTGTGGCTGGCCAAGTTTAATAGTGTACGGCAAAGGATATATTTTTTTTGGGGTGGAATTCAATTGCCAAAATAGCAATAGCATAAATCAGTGGTTTCAGCTGTGGCTGGCCAAGTTTAATAGTGTACAACAAAGGATATATTTTTTCCTGGGGTGAAATTCAATTGCAAAATAGCAATACCATAAATCAGTGGTTTCAGCTGTGGCTGGCCAAGTTTAATAGTGTACGGCAAAGGATATTTTTTTTTTTTTCTGGGGTAAAATTCAATTGCCAAAATATCAATACCATAAATCAGTGGTTTCAGCTGTGGCTGGCCAAGTTTAATAGTGTACGGCAAAGGATTTATTATTTTCTGGGGTGAAATTCAATTGCCAAAATAGAAATACAGTAAATCTGTGGTTTCAGCTGTGACTGGACAAGTTTAATAGTATCCGTCAAAGGATAGATTTTTGTTTTGGGGTGAAATATACTTGCCAATATAGCAATAACCTGAATCTGGTGTTCCTGCTGTCGCAGGCCAAGTGTTAATCTGTCCGTAAAAGGGTATATTACACTCAAGGTATATATACAAGTGCTGGGAGGGTCATACTCAATAACTTCACTCGCTACCGTGCATCTCCCATTGTATTTCTGTCCGTTAAAGGGTATATTATTACACAAAGTGTTAAAATACAATTGCTGAAGGCATAATCCTACATATTTTTTCACACACTACTGTGCATCTCCAAGTGTAAATCTGTCCATAAAAGGATACCTTTCATCCAGGGCCTAAATACTAGCCCTACAATAGATATTCCCCTAAATCAGTGGTTACTGCTGTGCCTGGTTTAGTGTAATACGGTACATAAATAAATAGGCAGATAGTGTTAGGTGCCTGTAAAAAAAAGGCCAGAATTTGAAATCAATACATTGGGCCAAATATTTTTTCTTATTGTGGTGCTTGGTGAACGGTAAAAATTAGGAAAACATCTAGTAAGGGACGCGGAAGCGGTCGTGGTAGTGTTAGTTGACCCTCTGGTGCTGGGAGAGGACGTGGCCATTCTGCCACAGCCACACGTCCTAGTGAACCAACTACCTCAGGTTCCAGTACCCGCCAGAATTTACAGCGATATTTGGTGGGGCCCAATGCCGTTCTAAGGATGGTAAGGCCTGAGCAGGTACAGGCGCTAGTCTATTGGGTGGCCGACAGTGGATCCAGCACGTTCACAACATTATCTCACACCCGGTCTTCTGCAGAAAGCGCACAGGTGGCACCTGAAAACCAAGCCCATCAGTCTGTCACATCACCCCCATGCATATCAGGGAAACTGTCTGAGCCTTAAGTTATGCAGCAGTCTCTTATGCTGTTTGAAGACTCTGCTGGTAGGGTTTCCCAAGGGAATTCACCTAGCCCTTCCCCAGTGGTGGAAGACATAGAATGCACTGATGAACAACCACTGATGTTTCCTGATGATGAGGACATCGGAATACCATCTCATCACAGTCCGCACATCTCTGATGATGACGAAACACAAGTGCCAACTGCTGCGTCTTTCTGCAGTGTGCAGACCGAACAGGAGGTCAGGGAGGAAGACCGTGTGGATAACGATGCAGGGGACGATGAGGTCCTAGACCCCACATGGAATGAAGGTCGTGCCACTGACTTTCATAGTTCAGTGGAAGAGGCAGTGGTGAGACCGAGCAAACAGCGTAGCAAAAAAAAGGAGCAGGGGGCAAAAGCAGAACAGCCGCCTCCAAGAGAGATCGCCTGCTACTAGTCACCGCCATCGCCTGTCTGCGCTACAGCGGAACTTCGGCCTTCCCGCTCACCGCCTCATATGCGATGTGCCCACCAGGTCGAACTCCACCTTGCACATGCTGGAGAGACTGAGGGAGCAGCAGCAGGCCATAGTGGAGTTTCAGCTGCAGCACGCACGCGTCAGTCGCACTGCGGAACAGCACCACTTCACCACCAATAATTGGGCCTCCATGCGAGACCTGTGTGCCCTGTTGCGCTGTTTCGAGTACTCCACCAACATGGCCAGTTGCAATGACACCGTTATCAACGTTACAATACCACTTCTATGTCTCCTTGAGAAAACGCTTAGGGCGATGATGGAAGAGGAGGTGGCCCAGGAGGAGGAGGAGAATGAAGGGTCATTTTTAGCACTTTCAGGCCAGTCTGTTAGAAATGGCTCAGAGGGAGGTTTTTTGCAACAGCAGAGGCCAGGTACAAATGTGGCCAGCCAGGGCCCACTACTGGAGGACGAGGAGGATGAGGAGGAGGTGGAGGAGAATGAGGATGAAGCAGGTTCACAGCGGGGTGGCACCGGACACAGCTCAGGCCCATCACTGGTGCGAGATGACGATACGCCCCCCACAGAGGACAGAGTTGCCCAAATTTTAACATGTGCGGACTACTGGGTTGCCACCCTGCTGGATCCCCGGTACAAAGACAATGTGCCCAACTTACTTCCTGTACTGGAGCATGATAGGAAGATGTGTGAGTACAAGCGCACGCTGGTAGACGCGCTCCTGAGAGCATTCCCAAATGTCAAAGGGTAACAGGTGGAAGCCCAAGGTGAAGGCAGAGTAGGAGCAAGAGGTCGCCAACGCAGCTGTGTCACGGCCAGCTCCTCTGAGGGCAGGGTTAGCATGGCAGAAATGTGAAAAAGTTTTGTCTCCACGCCACAGCTAACTGCACCACCACCTAATACGGAACGTGTTAGCAGGAGGCAGCATTTCTCTAACATGGTTGAACAGTACGTCTGCACACCCCTCCACGTACTGACTGATGGTTAGGCCCCATTCAACTTTTGGGTTTTCAAATTGTCCACATGGCCAGAGTTAGCATTTTATGCCTTGGAGGTGCTGGCCTGCCCGGCAGCCAGCGTTTTGTCTGAACGTGTATTCAGCACAGCAGGGGGCGTCATTACTGACAAACGCAGCCGCCTGTCCACAGCCAACGTAGGCAAGCTGACGTTCATAAAAATGAACCAGGCATGGATCCCACAGGACCTGTCCCTCCCTTGTGCAGAATAGACATTTATAACTGCCTCCCCCTCAACCATGTATTCTTGTACTCCGGGGCACTTCTTAATTGAATCCTCATTTTTTAACTTTACCATGATCTTGCGGTGTAACCCAAAGTTGAATGAAGCTCTACTCAATCTGGGCGCCGGGGACTAAATAACTGAAAATGGCCTGTTACAATGGTGGGTGACATGAAGCCTGAACCTCTGCCATGCGACCTCTCTCCTCTGTCTGGAAGTGGCCTTCTCCATTGGTGGGTGACATGAAGCCTGATTCTCTGCTTTGGGACCTCTCTCCTCTGTCTGGGTGCTGGGGCCGAAATAACTGAAAGTGGCCTTCTACAGTGGTGGGTGATATGATGCCTGATTCTCTGCTGTGGGACCTCTCTCCTCTGTCTGGGTGCTGGGGCCTAAATAACTGAAGAAAGTGGCCTTCTCCAGTGGTGGGTGATATGACGCCTGATTCTCTGCTGTGGGACCTCTCTCCTCTGTCTGGGTGCTGGGGCCTAAATAACTCAAAGTGGGCTTCTCCAGTGGTGGGTGATATGACGCCTTATTCCTTGCTGTGGGACCTCTCTCCTCTTTCTGGGTGATGGGGCCGAAATAACTGAAAGTGGCCTTATCCAGTGGTGGGTGATATGACGCCTGATTCTCTGCTATGGGACCTCTCTCCAATTGATATTGGTTAATTTTTATTTATTTTATTTTAATTCATTTGCCTATCCACATTTGTTTGCAGTTCATTTACCTACTTTCTGCTGCCTTTTACAGCCCTCTATCCCTTTCCTGGACTATTTTACAGCCTTTTTAGTGCCCAAAAGTTCGGGTCCCCATTGACTTCAATAGGGTTCGGGATGAAGTTCGGGTCGAGTTCGGATCCTGAAACCGAACATTTTCGTGAAGTTCGGCCGAACTTCTCGAACCCGAACATCCAGGTATTCACTCAACTCTACAAATAACTCAAGTGTAAACTCAGCCTTACAGGTCAATGTTAGCGTCAAGAAGAAGCACACTCCTTTTACACCCTCGTCAGCTGATTCCACATAGATGTTTACATAACCTGTTAATGTTCTGAAACCACTTAGCCAATGTCCTCTTGTAAAAACACTGTAACTGTGAAGCTTGTTTCCCCACATCTGACATTTGTTTGTTTATGCAATTGTACGGTGGGGATCCATGTATACTGTATCACTTACAGGTCAAAAAGATCATAGTAAGGTCTAACATCTGTTACAAGTGCTATATTTATGATATCTGGTCTCTTGTATTGCCAGGTCCTGTGAGGACACAGCCAGGAGAAGTAATTGAGGCCAGGTCTAATGTGCATAATGGGAGTGAGGACGCACTGTGAAAATCTATGTCATGCTTTTGTTGTCCACACAAACTGATTGACAGCGTATTCTGTTTCAATCTGTATGCATGCAGAGTTGTAAATCACCCTGTGTGGATGGGGAAACAGGGCTCACAGGATTTTACTATTAGTCCTGGCAGCATTTAAACAGCTTATGAATTGAAAATACTGAAACAATTCAAGTATTTGAAACTATGTACTGCATCACCAAGCTCAACTGCATATAGAGATATATAGTAGACCTTAGTAAAAAAAAAAAAAAAAAAAACATTGATTAGCTGATTATCTCAGTAAATTGAAAAAAATAAAGAATTAAGATACAAGTTTATCCCCTTCACTTGACAAATAGTGCTGCTTGAAAGTTTGTGAATGTGTCAGAATTCTGTTTATTTCTACATAAATTTTCACGCAAGTCTTAAAAGTAGATAACAATAACTAAATCAAAAATATTACACCTTGTATTTACATTGGCTGAGGGTCGGACAGATCAGAGTTAATGATCGTTGGTAGAAGTACTCGTTAGCAATCATGTGTCTGTGTAATACTGCCACTGATTAACCGGTGAACGAGCAAACCTATCATTTAAACATCGATTACTGGGCAATCCAGATTTTTAAGCATGTTTTATATAATTGTTTACTGGCGTCAGATTGTGCTGTCTAATATGAAAATGACGAGTCAGTATGGGGAAAAGCAATGGCATTAGTGATCACTCCTCTCTATACTGTGGAGGAGATCACTGCATGTAATAGTGGCGGTCTAAACAAATAAGAAGCAGGCACTTGCCGTAAAGGAACTCTTCCCTCCTGTAATACAGCTCTTAGTCATTTGTTTATTGAGGAAAATGATCCAAAATTGCTTAAGTTTGTGAGTGGCAAAAGTATCAGAACTAGAGTTGAGCGAACCCGAACTGTATAGTTCGGTTCGTACCGAATTTTGGGGTGTTCGGAACACGGACCCGAACCCAAACATTTTCAAAAATGTTTGGGTTCAGGTCTGTCGTTCGGCGATTTCTTCCCACTTTCTGAAGCAGCCAATGATCAAGCGTTTTACTTCTTGCCCTAAGGCTTATTGCACACGAACGTATGGTTTTGCGGTCCGCAAAAACGGATCCGCAAAAAATACGGATGACATCCGTGTGCATTCCTGTTTTTTGCGGAACGGAACATCTGGCCCCTAATAGAACAGTACTATCCTTGTCCGTGATGCAGACAAGAATAGGACAAGTTCTATCTTTTAACTGAACGGAAAAACGGAAATACGGAAAAGGAATGCCCACGGAAACACTTCAGTTTTTTTTGTGGACCCATTGAAACGAATGGGTCCGTATACGGAACGTATACGGAACATAAAAAAAGGCCCGTACACTCGCAAAAAAAGTTTGTGTGCAAGAGGCCTAAGAATCCATCACAGCCATGCCTACCAATGGCATGGCTGTGATTAGCTGAGTGCAGCATGTGACCCAGCCTCTTTAGAAGCTGGGGTCACGTACTGCAGCACGTCACTCTGCTGATTTGAGCATAGGGAGAGGATGTTGGTGCTGCGATCAGGGACAGAATAGGGCAGAAATCAGAAGAACCTGTGCTACTTTAATCCACAAGATACAGCAAAAAGAGAGGGAGGGAGCTTCAGCAATCTGACATTTCTGTACCCAGCCACTGCAAGGGAAATCTTTTTTTGTAATCCATTTGTTACTGAGGTGTTGCTTGGCGGCCATATTAGCCACTGCAGTGTACTGCATGTGTGCCCGCCAGCCAGGGACATCAGCCTAATTCTATTTTGTAGCTCAGTGAAGGAAAAAAAATTTTCTGGCTGCTCAAGTCACCTATATTGCCTTTTGTATGTTTAAGGGGTGACATAGTCCATTTGTCTAGCCTGGGATCTATGGTGCCACAGAGCACTTGTGCATACAATGCACTAAACCGTATATTCCATTTCAGCTAGTGCATCAGTGTATTTTAGTTAAAAAAAAAGTGGTCATCCTGATCCACCAAGCCTATTTTACACCGCCAAAATATATATTTGACATTTCTGCGGTGAAATAGAGAATCCGGGTAATTTTGGGGGAAAAACGTATTCCTTGTCCACAAAACAGTTCTGCACACACCGTCCAATGCCATATTTTATATTTCTGCATTGAAATAGTGCTTCTTTGTTTTTTTATAGAAAAAAAACTTTATTAAATGTCCACCAAACAGTCTGAAATACCCATTACAACCACCTATTTTACATTGCTGCTGTGAAATACAGCATAAGTGTATTATTTTTACAAAAAAGTGGAAATCCTGATCCACAAAGCATTTTGAAATACACCGCCTAAATACTGATTTCACATTACAGCTGAAAAATAGTGCATTATTAGTTTTTTTTGTGTGAACAAAGCAAAATTCCTGCTTCACAAAGCAGTTGTACATAAACGGTATAAATACCTACATTTAATTTACAGCAGTGAAAAACTGCATTTGTGAATTTTGATGACAAAAGCCATGACATAATCCATTTGTCTAGCCTGGGCTCTGTGGTGCCACAGAGCACTTTTGTATACTATGCACTAAACTGTACATGCTATTTCAGCTGTCAAATAGTGCATCAGTGTATGTTAGTTAAAAAAAAGGTGTCATCCTGATCCGCCAAGCCTTTTTTACACCGCCAAAATATATATTTGACATTTCTGCGGTGAAATAGAGAATCCGGGTAATTTTGGGGGAAAAAATGTATTCCTTGTCCACAAAACAGTTCTGCATACACCGTCAAATGCCATATTTTATATTTCTGCATTGAAATAGTGCTTCTTTGTTTTTTTATAGAAAAAAAACGTTATTAAATGTCCACCAAACAGTCTGAAATACCCATTACAACCACCTATTTTACATTGCTGCTGTGAAATACAGCATAAGTGTATTTTTTTGACAAAAAAGTGGTAATCCTGATCCACAGAGCATCTTGAAATACACCGCTTAAATACCGATTTCATATTACAGAGAAATTGTGCGATATTCTTTTTGGTGGGAAAAAAAGCAATATTCTTGCTTCACAAAACAGTTGTACATACCAGGTATAAATATCTAATTTAAATTTACTGCAGTAACAAACTGCATTTTGGGGTGTTATTGAAAAAAGCTGTGTTTTACGCCGAAAAAACTGTTGTGCATCTGTCATTTAAATAATTATTTCCAATATATAGCAGTTAAATACTGCATTTGTGAATTTTGGTGAACAAATCTGTGTTCTGGATCCCCAAATCTGGTGTCCATACATAGTATAAATATCTACTGTTAATGGGCAGCAGTTAAAAACTGCATTTTGGGGTTTTATTGAAAAAAGACGTGTTTTAGGCCAAAAAAAACTGAGCATCCGTCGTTTAAATAATTATTTCTAATTTATAACAGTCTAATACTGCATTTGTGAATTTTGGTGACCAAATACATGTTCTGGGTCCCCAAATCTGGTGTCCATACATAGTATAAATATCTACTTTTAATGTACAGCAGTTAAAAACTGCATTTTGGGGTTTTATTGAAAAAAGCCTGTGTTTTACGCCGACAAAAACTGTTGTGCATCCAGCGTATAAATAATTAATTTCAATTTACAGCAGTGAAATACTAATTTTCTGTATTTTATTACAAAAATACTTGTTCCTATTCCACAAACCACTTGTGCATACAGCGTACAAAAAAAAAATAATTACATTTCCGCATAGAAATTGAGAATCAGTGTATTTTGGGCACAAAAAAACATTATTCTTGGTCCACAGAGCATACTTATGATACGGGCACTGCCTTATTGAACGTAATTGTCGACTAGTGGCAGGTAAATTGACACTGGAGAGAGACCAATATTTCAGCTTGGTGGGTGAACACAAATAATGAGGAGAACATCAAATAAGGGTCATGGGCATAGTCGTGGTGGTGTTGGTGGAGCTCCTGTTGCTGGGAGAGGACATGGCCATTCAGCGCCAACTAACGCTCCAAGTCAAACACCTTCCTCTGGTGCCAGTAGGCGAAAGAATCTGCAGAGTTATTTGATAGGCCCAAATGTCGCTCTACGGATGGTAAAGCCAGAACATGTACAGGAGATACTACACCAAAAATGGCCTGGGCAAGCACCTATCACCGGATCGCCTACTTAAATAGAACACTAAATATTGCATCTGGAATAAACAAAATAATCTTTATTAGTATATTCATATATATAAAATCATGATGACAACATAAAAATAGCAGTAAACTCGAGCTGGTGGTATAAAGCACCGGAGAGTATATCAGGAGACATAATATGCAAATGATGTGCAAATAACAGAGTATAGTATCAGATGATCGACCTATATAAGAAACACATGATCCGATATAAAGTGCCTCAGTGCGACATAAGTAAAATAAGGATAATCTCAAAAGGTCAGACTACCTGGTGTGAACAAGTAACAATCTCCTGTTTGCCAACCGACTGTACGTTTCACCAGAGCGGCTGCTCAAGGGTATAAAGTGCTGTGAAGTTCACGGCACTTGCATGCCCTGAAACAACCGCTCTTGACGTGATAACTGTCGGTGGGTCGTGAGCCGTACTGTTCACACCATGTAGTCTGACCTTTTGGAGATTATCCTTATTTTACTTATGTCGCACTAGGCACTTTATATCGGATCATGTGTTTCCTATATAGGTCGATTATCTGATACTATACTCTGTTATTTGCACATCATTTGCATATTATTCTCTGATATACCTCGGTGCTTTATACCACCAGCTCTAGTTTACTGCTAGTTTTATGTTGTCATCATGATTTTATATGATATGAATATACTAATAAAGATTATTTTGTTTATTCCGGATGAATTTTTTGGTGTTCTATGTACAGGAGATAGTAGATTGGGTGGCTGACAGTCCCTCCAGTTCCTTCACAGTATCTAACACCCAGTCCCCTGCAGAAAGCTCAGAGTAGGCACCTGCAGCCCATGCCCATCAGTCTTCCACCTCACCCTCTTGCAAATCAGCCAAGCAGTCAGAGACCCAAATCATGCAGGAATGTCTCATGCTTTTTGATGACTCTGTTGGCAGGGTTTCCCGGCCCATCCACCTAGCCCTGCCCCAGAAGAGGAAGACCTTGAATGCACTGATGCTCAACCACTTTTGTTGCAGGATGAAGACATGGGAATACTGCCACAAAACGTCTCTGATGATGATGAAACACAGGTGCCAACTGCTGTGGCTTTCTGCAATGTGCAGACCGACGAGGAGGGCAGGGGTCATGAATGGTTGGAAGATGATGTGGAGGTTGATGAAATCCTAGACCCAGACTGGACTGAAGGTCGTGCTAGTGAGGCGTGCAGTTCTGAGTAAAAGGCGGTGGTCGCACAGAGGCAACAGCACAGCAAAAGAGGGAGCAGGGTGCAAAAGCTCAGCAGCAGTTCCAGAGACAGTACGCCTGCTACTGTCCACCGCACCCAGGCACCGAGCACACCAAGGCCTGCTCCAAGGAGTTCCTTGGCGTGGCAGTTCTTCACACAATGTCCTGACGACAAGGCATGAGTGGTTTGCATGTTGTGCTATCAGAGCCTGAAGCGAGGCATAAACATTCTTAGTCATTCAAAGAAAATTTCCAGCTCACCCATGTGTCGATTTCAGCGTGCACGGTCGTTCAGAAAAGCATCTGAGAAGTAGTTTCAAGAAAAGAAAGATGTCCGGCACTGCTGGATTGTCTGGTGCAATTTCTTCCTTTTTTTAACGTGGCAACAAGGATTGTACACACACACTGTACAGCGATAAAATTGACGCGTTTCGGACTGTAAAGTCCTTAGTCGTAACAGTAGGTGAGACAAACTACAGGAATATATAAACAGGTTATACTGGCTGTGTGCCGCCCCCATCCCATCTGGTCAGGGAGGAACCCAGCCTGATTAGTAACCATCTATACCTGAGTGTCTCACCTACTGGTCGTACTACAAGTACAAAATTAACACAGTGAAATAAAAAGTATATATGTATACATGGTTGTGTGTCAAGACATAAATATGGTACCGTTCCTATATATGTCTGTCTTGCAGCAATCAACACTAAAACTTAGTATAAACAGTGTTAAAATAAAACCAAATAGTACTACAGGAACATGGCTGAAAAAATCGCATAGTGTAAACTGTTATCTAAACATACAAGTACATAAGTTCCCTACGTAAGTTTAGACCATTGGGTGCTCTGGGATTGAGTTTTAAAATCCAGTATGCTTCCCGCAATAGGATTTGTTTCCTGTGGTCTCCTCCTCTTATTGGTTTTTTGACTCTTTCTATTGCAAATACTTTGAACATTCTTAACCTGAGCATAACCTGCATGAGTGGAGTAAACACCTTAAAAACAAGGAACTCTCTCATGTTTCTCCTGCTCCCTCTTCTGCTGCTGGCTCGGCCTCTCCCTCCACCTCTGGCATCACCGTGGCACCTGGCGCCCAGCAAACAGAGGATGTTCCACCAACACCACCACATACGACACCATCACCAAGCATCTCCACCATGTCACTCGGAAGCATTAAGCTGTCTATCTCCCAAACATTGGAGAGAAGAAGGAAATACCCACCTACCCACCCTCAAGATCTGGCCCTGAATGCCAGCATTTCAAAATGACTGGCCTTTGAAATGCTGTCATTCTGTCTGGTGGAGACAGACTGTTTCAAACAGCTGATGGCGGTGGCTGTTGTTCCCAGCCGCCACTAGCTGCCACATCTGTGGCAAGGTCCACAAAACCACAGATACAGGGACCAGTAAGCACAGCGAGGGTTGCTATATCTCCCTAACTGCACACTGGGTAAACATAGTGGCGGCTGGGCCCGAGGCGGATAGCGGTTTGGTGCATGTCCAACCACCAACGAAGATCGCAGGGCATTATTCGTTGCCTCCTGTTGCTTCCTCCTCCTACTCCGCATCCTCCTCCTCCTCCTTCTACTCCTCTTCTACCACCCCCACATCCGGTCATCGAAAGAACCCCCCCCCAACTTCAGCACAGCCCGGGTTAACGTCAGCAGGTGATTTTAAAACTCGTGTTTGGGTGACAAACCCTACACCGCACAGGAGCTTTAGAGGGGCATAGAACAGCAGACTGATGAGTAGCTGCTGCCAGTGAGCCTCAAGCCCGGCCTGGTGGTGTGCGATAATGGGCAAAATTTTATTGCAGCTCTGGGACTAGCCGGTTTGACGCACATCCCTTGCCTGGCACATGTGCTGAATCCGGTGGTGCAGAAGACTTGTAGGAAACAGGCCAAACTGGATGGACAAATATCTTTTTTCGGTCTTATATACTATGTTACTATGTTACCCAGACATGTCAGAGCTGCTGCTAAAAGTGTGGTCCGTATGTGCGCGCTTTCAGCGTTCTCACCCTGCTGCTGCTCGCATGTCTGCGCTGCAGCGTAACTTTGGCCTTCCAGCTCACCGCCTCATATGCGACATGCCCAGCAGGTGAAACTCCACCTTACATATGCTGGAGAGACTGTGTGAGGAGCAGCAGGCGATAGTGGAGTTTCAGATGCAGTATGCACGGGTCAGTCGCTCTGTGGATCAGCAATACTTCACCACCAGTGACTGGGCATGCATGAGACCTGTGTACCTTGTTGCGGTCTTTGGAGTACTCAACCAACATGGCCAATGCGGATTACACCATTGTTAGCATTACAATACACCTTCTATGTCTCCTTGAAAAAAAACATTACGGCGATGATGGAAGATGATGCAGCACAGGAGGAGGAGGAAGAGGGGGCATTTCACAGGGTTTCAGGCAGGTCATACAGAAGTGGCTCAGAGGGTGGGTTCTTCCTGCACCAGCAGAGGCCAGGTACACATGTGGACAGCTAGGGCACACTTCTGGAGGACGAGGAGGATGAGGAAGAGGAGGAGGAGGAGGAACCGGTTTCACTGCAGGGTGGCACACTACGTAGCTTAGGGCCATCACTGGAGCGTGGCTGGGGGGATACGGAGGACACAGACGATACACCATCTACAGAGGACAGCTCATTGTTACCTCTGGGCAACCTGGCACACATGAGAGACTACATGCTGCAGTTCCTGCGCAATGACCGCATAGTTGCCCACATTTTAACTTGTGCTGACTATTGGGCTGCCACCCTGCTGGATCCTCTACACAAGGACAACATGCCCACCTTAATTCCCGCAGTGGAGCGTTATAAGAAGATGCGCGACTACAAGCGCACCCTGGTAGATGCGCTCCTGAGGGGGGAGAAGTGAAAGCACAAGGCGAAGGCAGAGGAGGAGGAGGAAGAGATCGCCAACGCAGCTGTGTCACGGCCAGCTCCTCAGACAGCATCGTTAGCATGGCTGAGCTGTGAAAAAGTTTTGTCACCGCACCAGAGCAAACTGCACCACTAGCTGATAGGGAACTTGTTAGCAGGAGGCAGCATTTCAACAACATGGTGGAACAGTACTTGTGCACACGCCTCCACATACTGACTGATGGTTCTTCCCCATTCAACTTCTGGGTCTCCAAATTGTCCACATGGCCAGAGCTTGCCCTTTATGCCTTGGAGGTGCTGGCCTGCCCTGAGGCCCTTGTATTGTCTGAACGTGTATTTAGCACGGCAGGGGACGTCATTACAGACAAACGCAGCCGCCTGTCCACAGTCAACGTGGACAAGCTCACGGTCATTAAAATGAACCAGGCATGGATCTCACAGGACTTGTCTGTACCTCGTGCAGAATAGACATTTATAACTGCCTCGCCCTCAACCATACATTCTTTTACTCCAGGGCACTTCTTTATTGAATTCTCTTTTTTCAATTGTACCATTATTTTGGGGGCAACTCCAAGTTGAATGAACCTCTCCTCTGTCTGGGTGTCAGGGGCCTAAAATTCTGTTTATAGCCTGCTGCTTTGGCGGGTGACATCAAGCTTGATTTTCTGCTATGGGACCTCTCTCCTCTGTCTGGGTGCCAGGGGCCTACATTTCAGATAATCACCTGTTGCTTTGGTGGGTGACATTAACCTCTTTTTACTGTCAAATGACCGCCCCATTGTCTGGTTGTCAGGGGCCTATATTTGTTTAATCACTTGCTGCATTGGTGGGAGACATTCAACTCTTTATACTGTCAAATGACCTCTACATTGTCTGGTTGTCAGGGGCCTATATTTTGCTTCATCGCTTGCTGCATTGGTGGGAGACATTAAACTCTTTATACTGTCAAATGACCTCTATATTGTCTGGTTGTCAGGGGCTTATATTTTGTTTCATCGCCTGCTGTATTGGTGGGAGACATTAACCTCTTTTTACTGTCAAATGACCTCTACATTGTCTGGTTGTCAGGGGCCGATATTTTGTTTCATCGCTTGCTGCATTGGTGGGAGACATTGAACTCTTTAATTATACTGTCAAATGACCTCTACATTGTCTGGTTGTCAAGGGCCTATATTTTGTTTCATCGCTTGCTGCATTGGTGGGAGACATTAAACTCTTTATACTGTCAAATGACCTCTACATTGTCTGGTTGTCAGGGGCCTATATTTTGTTTTATCGCTTGCTGCATTGGTGGGAGACATTAACCTCTTTTTACTTTCAAATGGCCGCTCCTCTGTATGGGTGTCAGGGGCTTACATAAATGATAATAGCCTGTTCCATTGCAGGTTGACCTGAGGCCTGTGTTGCTGTTACGGGATCGCTCTCCTCTTTGCGGGTGCCATGGTCCTGAATTAGTGAATCAGGCCTGTGGCACTACTGGGTGAAATCAATACTGTTTTGGCATGATCCAACTCTCCTCTTCATGGGTGACATAGGTCTGAATCTGTGAATTATGCCTGTGGTATTGCTGGGTGAAATTAATGCTGTCTTGGAGTGATTTTAACTCTCTTTGTGGCTCCTGTGGGCCTGAATGTTTGAATGAGGCCTGTGGCCGTGCAGGCAGACATGAATCCTTCTTGGCTGTGATGTGAACTTCAACTCCCATGTATGGTTGCCATGGCCCTGAGTCTGTGAATGAGGCCTGTGGCACTGCAGGCAGACATGAATCCTTTTTGGCTGTGATAAGAACTTCAACTTCCATAGCATTCCCACCTGACGCCACCCCAACCTCCTATTCCACCTCCTCCTCCAAGTTAATCACCTGTTGCTTTGGTGGGTGACATTAACCTCTTTTTACTGTCAAATGACCGCCCAATTGTCTGGTTGTCAGGGGCCTATATTTGTGTAATCACTTGCTGCATTGGTGGGAGACATTAAACTCTTTATACTGATTTTAACTCTCTTTGTGGCTCCCGTGGGCCTGAATGTTTGAATGAGGCCTGTGGCCGTGCAGGCAGACATGAATCCTTCTTGGCTGTGATGTGAACTTCAACTCCCATGTGTGGTTGCCATGGCCCTGAGTCTGTGAATGAGGCCTGTGGCACTGCAGGCAGACATGAATCCTTTTTGGCTGTGATAAGAACTTCAACTTCCATAGCATTCCCACCTGATGCCACCCCAACCTCCTATTCCACCTCCTCCTCCAAGTTGCCAATTGATATTGGTTAATTTTTATTTATTTTATCTTATTTTATTTTAAGTAATTTTCCTATCCACATTTGTTTGCAGGGGATTTAGCTAAATTTTGATGCCTTTTGCAGCCCTCTAGCCCTTTCCAGGGCTATTTTACAACCTTTTTAGTGCCCAAAAGTTCGGGTCCCCATTGACTTCATTGGGGTTCGGGGTGAAGTTCGGGTCGAGTTCGGATCCCGAACCCGAACATCCAGGTGTTCGCTCAACTCTAATCAGAACCTTTAGGATTAGCAGATAATTTGCAGATGATCTTTACGGTACGTGGAACTGTATCATGGCACAAATAAATTAGATTTAACAACATCAAAACAACATTTGATGCTGGTTAGGCAAGAAAATGTTATAAAGCCAACTATAGAGAGTTTAGTGCCCATTATCCACCAGTCGTTCAGATTGTGCACAAATAGAGAAAATCCAAGACCATTATTAAACTCCCCTAGAGTGGTCAACCAACAAAAATGCCAACAGCAAGGCGTTTAAAAGTTTGCAAGGTCACAAAGGAACCCAAGGTAACCTCTAAGCAACTAAAGGCATTTCTCATATTAGTTAATGTTAATATTCATGAGACCACCATCAGGAGGACACTGAGCAACAAGGGCGTGCATTGCATGATTGCAAACAAAACATTGCTGTTCATCAACTGGCAAGCCAGAAGGCTATTGGAACAATTTTTTAGGAACAAGTGAGACCAAAATAAAACTTTTTTGTTTAAATGAAGTGTTTTCTGTTTGGGCTCCATTCACACATCCGCAATTCTGTTCCACATTTTGCACTTCCGGGTCCGCACTTCCGTTCCGCAAAAAAATAGAACATGTCCTATTGTTATCCGCAATTGCGGACAAGAAAAGGCATTTTCTATGAGAGTGCCGGCGATGTGCGGTCCGCAAAATCTGGACCGCACATTGCCGTTGTCCGTGTTTTGTGGATCCGTGGATCTGCAAAACACACACGGATGTGTGAATGGACCCTTAAGGAAAGGAAAATATCTGTTAAATACAATGTAAAAAAGAAAGGGTCCACGGCACCTCCACTGGCAAGTGTCTTTTATTTACACCAACGCGACGTTTCGGTCCGCACAATGGAACCTTTTTCAAGCAGTGAAGGTTCCATTGTGCAGACCGAAACGTCGTGTTGGTGTAAATAAAAGACAGTTGTCACTGGAGGTGCCGTGGACCCTTTCTTTTTTTGTATGAATATTGGGGCATCGGATCGACCCTACAGCCGCTGGCACTCTGTTGCTGTTTTCTGTGGTGCTGCAAAATTGTTTTCTATGTTAAATACAATGGTGATAATTAGAGATGAGCAAATCGAAGCTGACAAAGTGGAATTTGATCCGAATTTCAGGAAAGATTCAATTCGCACCACCGAAGCCGAATTTCCTCACGCTTCGTGGTAACAAATCAAATTTTTTCCTAAAATTGCTGCTGCATGTGTGAGGACTAGTGTTGAGCGCCAATATTCGAATTGCGAATTTTTATCGCGAATATCGCCACTTCGAGAATTTGCAAATATTTCGATTATAGTGATATATATTTGTTAAAATGAATATTCGTCTTTTTTTTTTCCTATCTGAACCCATTACCTGCCTGCTTCTTAATTGTGGGCCAATGTGAGAAGGCTGCAATATCATAGTCTGTAGTGAATTAGAATATTCTATCTTCATTATTTAATTCATTTAATCTTATGCGAAAAATCGTCAATGTAATATGCGCATTAATCGAGTAATAGCGGGATATAGGCAACTTCCCCATTGGGTTGGCTTGCTAGAAATCGTGAATATGTAGAATATAGTGATATATATTTAAAAACGAATATTCATTTTTTTTTCATCTGAACCCATAAGTAAATGTAATGAGTTCAGATAAAAAAAAAAACGAATATTAGTTTTTACGAATATATATCACACTATATTCTACATATTGGCAAATTCTAGCAAGCCAACCCAATAGGAAAGTTGCCTATAACCTGCCGTTATTCGGTTAACGCGCATATTACATTGCTGATTTTTCGCATAAGCTAAAATAAATTAAATAATGAAGAATATTCTAATTCACTACTGATTTAGAATATTCTTCATTATTTTATTTATTTAATCTTATGCGAAAAATCAGCAATGTAATATGAGCGTTAATTGAGTAAGGGCGGGTTATAGACAACTTTCCTATTGGGTTGGCTTGCTAGAAATCACAAATATGTAGAATATAGTAATATATTCGCAAAAGTGAATATTAATTTTATTTTATTTTTTCATCTGAACCCATAAGTAAATGTATTGAGTTCAGATGAAAAAAGCAGATGGAATATTGTTTTTTACAAATATATGACTATATTCTACATATTTGCGAATTCTAGCAAGCCAACCCAATAGGAAAGTTGCCTATAACCTGCTCCTACTCGATTAACGCGAATATTACTTGTTGATGATGATTGTTTGCATAAGGCCTCATGCACACCACCGTTTTTTTATGCTGTCCGCAAAAAGGGGTTCCGTTTGTCAGTGATCCGTGTCCGTTTTTGCCTCCTGTTGTGTTTCCGTGTGTCTTCCGTTTTTTTTAGCGGACATGACCCAAAAGATTTTACCAAAAGACAGGCTGACAATTTTTCCCAAGTCCCTGCCAAAGGAACCTCAAAAAAAACGGACACGGAATGCGGATGACACACGGATGGCCATCCGCATTTTTTCACGGACCCATTGACTTGAATGGGTACGTGAACCGTTTTTCACGGACAAGAATAGGACAGGTTATATTTTTTTGACGGACTGGAATCACGGACCACGGACGCGGAGGACAAACAGTGCATTTGCCGAGGTTTCCACGGACCCATTGAAAACCAATGAGTCCGCAGAAAATCATGAAAAACGGAGCAACGGACACGGAATCAAACAACGGTCGTGTGCATGAGGCCTAAGATTGAGTTATTCTGATTGCCTGATTGGAGTCGGGAAGGATTTTTTTCCCCTTAAGTGGGGAAAATTGGCATCTTCCTCACAGGGTTTTTTGCCTTCCTCTGGATCAAATTTTTTTTTTTTTTACGGTCTTATATACTATGTTACTATGTTACTAGAGGAAGCTGAAGCTGGTTGCCTCAATCTTAATTCAGGAGTAGAGTTGAGCGGACACCTGGATGTTCGGGTTAGAGGAGTTTGGCTGAACTTCACTGAAATGTTCGTGTTCGGGATCCAAACTTGACCCCGAACCCGAACCGCATTGAAGTCAATGGGGACCCGAATTTTTGGGCACTAAAATGGCTGTAAAATAGCCCAGTAAACGTCCTAGAGGTCTACAAAAGGCAGGAAAATGTAGGTAAATGCCCTGCAAACAAATGTGGATAGCAAAATTACTTAAAATAATATAAAATAAAATAAATAAAAATGAAACAATATTAATTGGCAATTTGGAGGAGGAGGTGGAATTGGAGGTTGGGGAGGCGTCAGGTGGGAATGCCATCAGCAGCGCTTTTACCAGCATGCGTTTTGTAGTCAGTAGTCACGCATCTTTTGATCAGTAACTTAAGTTTTTACAGAATTTGGTTTCCTGTCAGCAATGTACAGCTGTAGCTTATCACTGGCAAAACTGGGTTAATGTCACCCACCAATGGAACAGGTGATATTCAGCAATGTTAGGCCCCTGGCAACCAGACGGAGGACAGGTCAATTCATGGCGAAACAGGCTTTATGTCACCCACAAATGCAACAGGCAATTATGAGAAATGTAGAACAAGAAGGCCCAGCAGCTGTGTCTTTGCAAATAGGTTTCTTTATTTCATATCCAGAATATGTCCTACATCCAGGATGCGTTTCGGCATGCAAGCCTTTCTCCACAGGTACATCCAACAGAAAATCACAAGCTATATATACAACAAGTACCGCCCATAGGGACGTCCTCACCCATTTTCTGTTGGATGTACCTGTTGAGAAAAGCTTGTACGCCGAAACGCGTCCTGGATGTAGGACATATTCTGGATATGAAATAAAGAAACCAATTTGCAAAGACACAGCTGCTGGGCCTTGTTGTTCTACTGTTCGCTGGAGGTTGCTCCTTCCCCGTGCAGCGTGCAAATTGGAGCGAGTGCTGGCCATCCTTCCTATGATTATGAGAAATGTAGGCCCCTGGCACCCAGACAGAGGAGAGGTGCATTCATGGCAATAAGAGGTTAATGTCACCCAGCAATGGACCAGGCAATTTTCACTAATTTAGGCCCATGGCAGCAAGACAGAGGAGAGGTCCATTCACAGCAAAACAGGCTTCATGTCACCCAGCAATGCAGCAGGAGATTATCATAAATATAGGCCCCTGGCACCAAGACAGAGGTGAAGTCAATGCACAGCAAAACAGGTTTCATGTCACCCAGCAATGGAACAGGCCATTTTCACTAATTTAGGCCCCGGCACCCAGACAGAGGAGAGGTGCATTCATGGCAATAACAGGTTCATGTCACCCAGCAATGAAACAGGCCATTTTCACTAATTTAGGCCCCTGGCACCCAGACATAGAAGAGGTGCATTCATGGCAATAAGAGGTTAATATCATCCAGCAATGGGACAGGCTATTTTCACTAATTTAGGCCCATTGCACCAAGACAGAGGAGAGGTTAGTTCACGGCAAAACAGGCTTCATGTCACCCAGCAATGCATCAGGCGATTATCAGAAATGTAGGCCCCTGGCACCCAGACAGAGGAGAGGTCAAATGACAGCAAAACAGGCTTCATGTCACCCAGCAATGCAGCAGGCGATTATCAGAAATATATGCCCCTGGAACCAGGACAGAGGTGAAGTCAATGCACAGCAAAACAGGATTCATGTCACCCAACAATGGAATTGGACCATTTTTACTAATATAAGCCCCTGGCACTTAGACAAAAGAGAGGTCAATGCAAAGGAAAACAGCTTCATGTCACCCAGCAATGGAACAGGAAATTTTTCAATAATTTAGGTCCCTGGATCCCATACAGAGGAGAGGTCAATGCAAAGCATAACAGGCTTCATGTCACCCAGCAATGGAACAGGCCATTTTCACTAATTTAGGGCCCCTGGCACCCAGACAGAAAAGAGGTGCATTTATGGCAATAAGAGGTTTATGTCACCCACCAATGGAACAGGCCATTTTCACCAATTTTTAGACCCATGGCACCCAGACAGAGGAGAGGTGCACTCATGGCAATAAGAGGTTAATGTCACCCAGCAATGGAACAGGCCATTTTCACAAATTTAGGCCCCTGGCACCCAAACGGAGGAAACGTGCATTCACGCCAATAAGAGGTTAATGTCGCCCAGCAATGGAGCAGGCGATTATCATAAATATAGGCCCCTGGCACCAAGACAAAAGTGAATTCAATGCACAGCAAAACAGGTTTCATGTCACCCAGCAATGGAACAGGCCATTTTTACTAATTTAGGCCCCTGGCACCCAGACAGAAGAGAGGTCAATGCAAAGCAAAACAGGCTTCATCTCACCCAGCAATTGAACAGGCCATTTTCACTAATTTAGGCACCTGGCATCTAGACAGAGGAGAGGTGCATTCATTGCAATAAGAGGTTAATGTTACCCAGCAATGGAACAGGGCATTTTAACTAATTTAGGCCCACGGCACCCAGACAGAGGAGAGGTGCATTCACGCCAATAATAGTTTAATGTCACCCAGCAATGGAACAGGCCATTTTCACTAATGTAGGCCCCTGGCACCCAGACAAAGGAGAGGTCAATGCACAGCAAAACAGGCTTCATGTCACCCAGCAATAAAAAAGCCCATTTTTTTTAATTTAGGCCCCTGGCACCAAGACAGAGGAGAGGTCAATTGACAGCAAAACAGGCTTTATGTCACCCAGCAATGCAGCAGGTGATTATCAGAAATGTAGGCCACTGGCACCCAGACAGAGGAGAGGTCAATTGACAGCAAAACAGGCTTCATGTCACCCAGCAATGCAGTAGGCGATTATCAGAAATATATGCCCCTGGCACCAGTACAGAGGTGAAGTCAATGCACAGAAAAACAGGCTTCATGTCACCCAGCAATGGAACAGGACTATTTTTACTAATATTGGCCCCTGGCACTCAGACAAAAGAAAGGTCAATGCAAAGCAAAACAGCTTTATGTCACCCAACAATGGAACAGGCAATTTTCAATAATTTAGGCCCCTGGCACCCAGACAGAAGAGAGGTCAATGCAAAGCAAAACAGGCTTCATCTCACCCAGCAATGGAACAGGCCATTTTCACTAATTTAGGCCCCTTGCACCCAGATAAATGAGAGGTGCATTCATGGCAAGAAGAGTTTAATGTCACCCAGCAATGAATCAGGTAATTTTCACTAATTTAGGCCCCTGGCACTAAGACAGAGGAGAGGTGCATTCATGGCAATAAGAGGTTAATGTCACCCAGCAATGGAACAGGCCATTTTCATAATTTAGGCCCCTGGCACCCAGACAGAGGAGAGGTAAATTCATGGAAAAACATGCTTTATGTCACCCAGCAATGCAGCAGGACTATTTTTACTAATTTAGACCCCTTGCACCCAGACAGAGGCCCCTGGCACCCAGACAGAGGTTGAAGTTAATGCACAGAAAAACAGGCTTCATGTCACCCAGCAATGGAACAGGACCATTTTTTACTAATTTAGACCCCTTGCACTCAGACAGGGGAGAGGTCAATGCACAGCAAAACAGGCTTAATGTCACCCAGCAATGCAACAGGCCATTTTCACTTATTTACGCCCCTGGCACCCAGACAGAGGAGAGGTCAATGCACGGCAAAACATGCTTCATGGCACCCAGCAATGCAGCAGACGATTATCATACATGTATAACCCTGACACCCAGACCGAGGAGCTGATCCCTCTGTAGGTTTAACCCACAATGGTCCCATATATCTTTTGGAGGTATTACCCATACAGTGAGTAGACTAATTACATGCAGAAGTAAATATGTAGTTTACCTGATCCTATGCAAATGTGGTAGATACTATATTGGTAAGACGGTGCGCTGCCTCTTTGAACGTATCCGCCAACATATACATTCAATTATCACTGGCAAAGGTGTTCCACGCCTCATAGAACATATACAGTCCGCACATAATGGGGACAGTTCAGTCCTGAGATTTGCGGGCTTAGAAGTTATCCAGAACCCACCAAGAGGTGGTGATAGAGGACGTGAACTATTAAGAAAAGAACGCAGATGGATTTTGAGCTTGAACGCCACCGGCCCTCTGGGATTGCATGAAAAACTTGATATGAGTGTCTTTTTGTAATGACTCAATTGTACATGTATGTTTTTTCAATGTTTTTTATTGTTTTTAATGTTTCACTGACATTTCACTTTAATACTGACACTCCCCATTTGCTAATGTGGTCTGCATTCACAATGATGTGCGACACTCCAGGCCAGCATTGTGCACCCAGTTTAGCGCATTTGGCGCATAAAAGATGATGTAATTTGCGCCAAGGAGTCTCAGTCATGGCCAGATGAAGCGGTGATACGCGAAATGGCCGTTGCCATGCTCCTGTGATTGCATTGCATTGTTTGATCTTCCCCTCTCTGCACCAATAAAGAAAAGTCGCATCGTATGGTGAGTGCCGCTTATTTATCTCTATTTGTGGAATTATATTTGGATCTTACAAGCAGCGCACCACTTGATTTCAAGAGTACTGTGACCCCCCGTTTTCTCCATATGACCGGTGGTAAATGCGATAAGTTGCCATTTGCCATAGTGCCACCAACCTCTGGACTCTATATTAATGTTTTCAATCAGAATAACTCCCTGGATCAACGACCCCTCTCTAGTAGCTATAACCTGTAATATTATTACACTCCAGAAATACATCCAGTCCCCTCTTGAATTCCTTTATTGTACTCACCATCACCACCTCCTCAGGCAGAGAGTTCCATAGTCTCACTGCTCTTAACGTGAATAATCCTTTTCTATGTTTGTGTACAAACCTTCCTTACTCCAGACGCAGAGGATGTCCCCTCGTCACAGTCACAGTCCTGGGGATAAATAGATGATGGGAGAGATCTCTGTACTGACCCCTGATATATTTATACATAAATATTAGATCTCCCCTCAGTTGTCTTTTTTCTAAAGTGAAAAACCCTAATATTGGTAACCTTTCAGGGTACTGTAGTTGCCCCATTCCAGTTATTACTTTAGTTTCCCTCTCTAGCACTGCTATGTCTGCCTTGTTCACAGGAGCCCAGAAATGTACACAGTACTCCATGTGTGGTCTGACTAGTGATTTGTAAAGTGGTAGGACTATGTTCTCATCACGAGCATCTATGCCCCTTTTGATGCAACCCATTATCTTATTGGCTTTGGCAGTAGCTGCCTGAAACTGGATTTTACAGCTTAGTTTGCTGTTTATTAAAATCCCTAGATCCTTTTCCATGTCAGTGTAACCGAGTGTTTTACCATTTAGTAAGTACAGGTGACTTGCATTATTCCTTCCCATGTGCATAACTTTACATTTGTCAGTGTTAAACCTCACCTGCCACTTGTCTGCCCAAGCCTCCAATCTATCCAGATCCCTCTGTTGCAGAAAACTGTCCTCTTCAGTGTTAATTACTTTATACAGTTTAGTGTCATCTGCAAAAATTGATACTTTACTGAGCAAGCCTTCTACAAGATCATTAATAAATATATTGAAGAGAATAGGGCCCAATACAGACCCCTAAGGTACCACTAGTGACAGTTACCCAATCTGAGTGTGTATCGTTAATAACCACCCTCTGTTTCCTTTTACTCAGCAAGTTACTTACCCACATACAGACATTTTCTCCCAGTCCGAGCATTCTCATTTTGTATTCATCATTAAGCGCTGCACTTAAATGCGGTAAAGTCTTTTTTCAATTATTTCGGTCGTGAAAAAACTTGTATTCAGCATTAAGCGCTGCACTTATTTACATTAAAATCTTGTTCGAATTATTTTGTTGGAGAAAAAACATGTATTCAGCATTAAGCACTGCAGTTATATGCGGTAAAATCTTGTTTGAATTAGTTAGGTGGAGAAAAAACTTGTATTCGGCATTACGCGCTGAACTTATATGCAGTAAAGTCTTTTTTCAATTATTTTGGTGGAGAAAAAACTTGTATTCAGCATTAAGAGCTGCACTTATGTGAGGTAAACTCTTGTTTGAATTATTTCTGTGGCAAAAAAACTTGTATTCGGCATTAAGCGTTGCACTTATATGTGGTAAAATCTTTTTTAATTATTTCGGTGGAAATTTGGATTTCCATTAACTTCCTCATAAGGCCTCATGCACATGACCGTTGTTTGATTCCGTGTCCGTTGCTACGTTTTTCGTGATTTTCTGCGGACCCATTGGTTTTTAATGGGTCCGTGGAAAACTCGGAAAATGCACTGTTTGTCCTCCGCGTCCATGGTCCGTGATTCCAGTCCGTCAAAAAAATATAACCTGTCCTATTCTTGTCCGTGAAAAACGGTTCACGGACCCATTCAAGTCAATGGGACCGTGAAAAAATGCGGATCGCCATCCGTGTGTCATCCGCGTTCCATGTCCGTTTTTTTTGCGGATCCCTTGGCAGACACTTGGAAAAATTGTCAGCCTGTCTTTTGGTAAAATCTTTTGGGTCATGTCCACTAAAAAAAAGGAAGACACACGGAAACACAACGGAAGGCAAAAACGGACACGGATCATTGAACAACGGAACCCCTTTTTGCGGACAGCATAAAAAAACGGTCGTGTGCATGAGGCCTAAATGTATAAAACCAGGATCGAGCACTCACACTCCGGGATATGTGGTTATAATGATACGGCACTGAGCATGAACTTCAAAATCATATGATATTTAATGAAACAAATATTGGTCACTGAGGAAGGGGTTGGATGAGGACCCCGAAACTCGTTTGACACTTTATCCTGGCGAGAGGGCTTGCACCCCCATGTTGATGCATCAACTTTTTGGAAAAAGAAACCAGCGGAGCAACTATAGCGTTGTCAATTTAGCACTTTGAATCTCCCGCTAGACTGACGTCATTTGATCAGCTGATCGGGATCCAGAAGATGCTCTCACTTTACACCAAACAGAACGGCACACCGACTTACTGCAGCGGCCGGGCAGGAGCGGTGGAGCACAGGTGTCCAGGTCTCTGGAGATTCTAAGGAGATAAAAAAAAGATAAGTGCTCATCATAATTTGAATGACTTTTATCAACATTTACCGCTATTAGAGTTTCTTACTACTCTGGCCTAAGCTTTTGAAGAGAAATTTGGGAGAACATATGTTGCATGAATGGGAAACTACCCCTGACTCCACTTGGCGATTTTATATAATTATTGGTTGCACATTGCCAGTGGTGCTGACAGGGTGAATTCTCATCCTACTCCCATTTTATGTGGGTATTGGGACTATCACATTACACCATAATAAGTTGGAACTATTTATGAATTGATCGCATCTACTCGATTATTTCATTATTTATTTTATTATATGTGCTACTTGTACCTTTTTATATTTGTTTTATTAAATATCATGTGATTTTGAAGTTCATGCTCACTGCCATATCATTATAACCACATATCCCGGAGTGTGAGTGCTCGATCCTGGTTTTATACAGTTTATATGGTCATTTTTTTTAGGCGAGTCATTTTGGATCTAGCAGCACCTATATCCAATTACTATAACTAGTGAGCCAACCCTTACTTTATTAACTTCCTCATCTCTTCATTATCATCGGACACACTAACTTCACAGACCCCCCCCCCCCGCTATACATATAGCACCACCTAGGAGCGAATAAAGGTAAATGACACTGCCAGCCTGTTAAAGGGAATTACAGAATGATACCACAATACATTTGATAGGACATTTAGCAAGAGTTTAAAGTGCCCACATATGGCACATAGTGGGACACCGCATCAAGATGAATCAAGCGTGGATCAGCCAGGATTTCCACACACCAATGCCTAATGCATCAGACTAGATCAGCCATGGTGCCACACCAAAAATTTTACAAAAGAGAACGGTTTCTTCTGGCTACGTGGCTCAGCTACTATTCCAATGCTGCTACCCGCCTGATGGCACACATCTGATGCCAAGTGCTCGTTCTTTCACCCACCATCTTTAGCGGGTACTGGTATTGCTACCCACCTCCACAGTATGTCAACCTTGCCACTCTGGGGTCTCCTGATGCTGCCGCCACTTCCAGACTCTGTCATTGTGCCACTCTCTGACCTACTCATACTTTTGTCACCTCCAGACTCTTTCATTGTGCCACTCTTTGGCCTACTCATTCTGCTGTCACCTCCAGACTCTGTCATTATGCCACTCTGTGGCCTACTCATGCTACTGCAACCTCCATACTCTGTCTTTGTTCCACTCTGTGGCCTAATGCTGCTGCCACCTCCAGACTCTGTTATTTTGCCGCTTAGTGGTATCCTTATGCTGCCGCTACCTGCAGACTCTGTCATTGTGCCACTCGGTGGCCTCCTCATACTGCTTCCACCTCTAGAACCTGTCATTGGGCCACTCTGTGGTCTCCTCATACTGCTTTCACCTCACCGCTTCATGACTGACTGACATCATCAATTATTTGACACTTCTTCAGGTCTGTTAGAAGGAAGGAAAAACAAGACGCACAACTGATTTTTTTCTGAAAATTTGGCGAACCAGCCAAATCAAATTTCTCAGAAATTCGCTCATCTCTAGTGATGAGGGGTAGGAGGGCGAGGAGAAGGAGCATCAGGAACAGTAGATGATGTGACGGACAGAAAACTCCCTTCGGCTGAGGTGGTGGAGCCTTGACTGAATGAAATCGGGGGCGTGCCACTGGGTGATTGGAGCCACGTTTCTCCCAGGCCACTTTATGTGACACTTCATGCGTTGAAGCAGGGCCATGGTGCCATCATTGGCACCCTGGCCACACCTCACCTTCTGCCCACAAATTCAGCAAATGGCTATGTTCACCTCGTCCGGCGGCTTAACAAAAAATTGCCACACCATCAAATATGGCATTTTACCCCCAACACTCAGCACTGACTGCCTGCTACCGCTGCCTCCGTAAACCCCTGCACCGCTGCTTTCCAGGCAGGAAGACTCCTGTGACCTCCCACTGCTGCCAATCTGCTGACTCACAGCCATGCTACCACCTTGCTGGCTCAGCTGCTGCCTCAGTCGCAGGCTGCCACCCTTTTCTTCCGATGATGATAAAGCTCGGCTCTCAAGTGCGATCAGCTACATCATCATCATCTACTACTGTCTGCACGTCACTGATGTCCCACTCAACAGTCTCAGGGCCATGAGCCTGACCGCTCGCAACACCTGTTCCCACGCGACTCTCATCATAACTAATTGCCCGCCTACCGGAGAAAGTGGGGGAAGTCTCCTCCAGATTTTGGCTGGGCAGTACCTGCTGACTGTCCTCTAGTAGCTCGTCCTCGCTGAAAAGTGGAGCCGAGCCTACCGCATGCAATAGTTCTCTCGCTAAGGGAACAGAAAATACCAGCGACAGGTTGAGGACAGTTGGGGGTACAGGGCCTGCTCCTTGGCCATGCCAACTAAGCATCAGGTCCGAGGAACCCACCGACTCTGGGCTGGGATTGTCTGATGTCACTGTGATGAAGTTGAAGTCTTAGTCAACTATTCAAGCACTACTGGGTTGCTTGTCAAGACACAACTGCTAGATGACACTGGGAGCTCAGGCCTCTTGCTGTGACTCCTGCTGCCACCCCCCCCCCCTTCTTCTGCTGCTACTTCTACCTGCGACAGAAACATTTTGTCCTTCTCACTCCCTTTAAAGGGCCTGTCTCTTGTCTGTCTGACATACTGTATAATAAAATAATTAAATTAAAATACACCCCAAAAAATGCTGTAGTGCAATGTAACTTCACCGCAGAATGGCAATTAAGAAGTATTCTTTTTCCTACAATACACCCCCCAAAAAAAAAGTATAATAACCAAAAATCACAGCAGAACAGATAATAGGACGTACATATATTTCCTATTAATACACCCCGTAAATGGCTGTATCACACATAACTTGTACTCCAATAACAAGCAAGGTTTGCTGGAATTACTGAGCTATCATTTAGTGCAATTTGTATCCTAAGTTAGTGCAGCAAGGTGTAATAGAATCACTCCTATTATCCAGGATGTACACTCTTCTATTGCACCCTGTTCTCCTTTTATAGTGTAGATGATGCCTCCCTATCCTTTCCCTACACTATGAATAATCTTTCCCTGAACTTATAAATCATTATTTATAGGGCTGTAACATCACAGGGGCTGGCTGGCTACTGATTGTCTGCATGCATGGCATTGCGGGTGATCCCTCATTCCTAGAGTTCTTTGCTCTATGTCCTAACATGTGCAGCAGCAATTTTAGGAAAAATTTTATTAGTTACCAAGAAGCGTGAGGAAATTAGGCTTTGGTGCGAATGAAATTTTTTCTGAAATTCGGAACGAATTCTACTTTGTCAACTTCAGTTTGCTCATCTCTAATTGTCATAATCACAGGTTGCACGCCTAAGGGAGGATGCAGTAGACCTCCTCTCCAAGTTTGTGCTGGCCTGTAGCTGCTGAATGTCCTCACTAAGCCTGTCCGCACTGAAAAGCAGAGCAGAGCCAGCAGCATGCATGACTTCCCGAGCAGAAGGAGCAGCAAAAGAAAGGCAGTAGCAGGGCGTAGAGGTTGTTCCTGGGCCATGCCAACTAAGTGTGGTGTCAGAGGAACCTATCGATTCCTGGCTGGTTGTCACTGTTGTCACGACTGCTGGATGTCAGTGGTCCTATGCCAAAGCAAAATAAACTTTGGTAAACCCTGAAACTAGTCTAATTATTTGTATATAAAGATTAATAATCCTCCTTCATCCTTCATCCTTCAACACATTAAACTATAGAAATTTATGGGTATCTTTTTCAATGTCACTTCTAGATAATAAAACACAACACCAGAAAAATCATATTTATTCATGATCCTTCTAAGATACCCAATGTTGTTTTTTGGTTTTCTAATATGTTGTATTGTGTATTCTGCACTTAATACCCTTTGGCATTTTGACAATTTGCTGAAGTATCCAGCTTTTCTTGATGTTGAAATGAGTATACAGTTGTTTTTTTCATTTTTTTCATAAGGGAACACAGGACTTCTTGCCTTTTATGTGGGTGTCTTGTAATTAGTGGATGAACACAAGGGCTGTTTTTGTGTCTGTGACATCCACCTTGTCCTCCTCCCTCCCCTAAATGTCATCTTAGTCCTCCCCTTCAGGTAAGACTGTGCAATCCTCTCTCTTGTAGTCAGTGTATTCTAACATGATATAGTAATAATACAACGATAGAAACAAACAAATCTGACAATTCAGACAAGAACACATGAAGGGCCAATAGGAAATGTTTTATTAAATTCATTTAAAAAAATGTAGAGCTCAAACATTTTGTCTCCAATAAAAACCAAAATCTCCCAAGGAAAAAAAAAAAATTCCCAATACGCATTATAAAAAAAAAAAATTGTACCCTATAAACATTCACATTTTCATTTATTAATAACTTGCTACAGCATCATTCATTAATATCCATTCACAGCTCATAACCACACCCTTACACTCAGTTCACACTTTCGCGTAAAACGCCGCGTTCGAACGCACATAAAAACACACAACAGTACAGGAACCATGCATTCCAATGGGGGTGGTTCACACTTGCGCTGCTTATGCGCGTTCAGTAGGCGCCTATAACGTCCGACGCATAAGCAAGTATGTTCGCGTTAATTCGGGCTTTTTCGGCGTTTGGTGCCAATAGACTCTCAATGGGAAACGCGATAGGCGTGTTGTTCGGCGCGTGTAGCAGCGTAAAACGCGCCTATGGATGCGCGTTTTACAAAGTTTGCAACATGCTGAATCAGCCACCATGGAATGTCACACCTCTAAAGCACTCAGATTGGCCAAACTATATCATTGGTCATTGGCCAACTATGCAGTCAATCACATAAACGCGCCTACACTATTTACCAAAACGCTTGAAAAAACGCGCCTAAACGCCCATCTTGAACGCGCATAAAACGATAGGCTTCTAAACGCTCAGGTCTGAACCCAGTGTTATACTTGTACAGATTGCACACACAGCTCTGCTAAGCGTCCATCAGTCTCCACTTCTACACAGATGCATCTTAAAGCCACACCCATTCACAGTCCACTGAATGATTTATGACTCAGCTACACAGCTTTCCTGGAAACAGATACACACACCACACCCAAAATGACTGATAATCTCTATTGCTGTTCTGTCAGTCATTCCAACGCATTCTGGTCTTCAATCTGTAATCAATCAGAGTCTTATAACAAGACAGCATGCAAGTAATAATCTTAAAACATTTTTTGTTAAAACCCAAATCCTTTTATATATCACATAGTCTTAATCAATTGGTGGTGCACAAATATAATAATATTCCTTTATGGCTGGGTTCCCACTTTACAATTAGCTGCACGGGAAAAGCAGAAAGGAAAAATATGACATAATCTTCACATGTATGTGTCTTGTAAAGCTTCACCCTAGACTCTATTTTTCTGACTCCTCTCTCTGATACTTCATACCCCCTCCAATCCAAACCAGTCACTTTTAGATCCCTCTTAGCAAAGCAATCGGCATTGCACAAAATCCAAAATCTCTTATCTAATGAATGTTTGGGCCTAGCAAACTATATGTCTCTTAACAAGTCTTCTCTGTTAAGCCTGGGGAATGAGATCAGCCCACTGCAGCAGCCAGCCCCCCTTTCTTGACTCTTAGCTCTCAAGAATTCATCCAACTTTCCTGAGACTTCAGCAAAGGGAGAGAAAAACAGAGCTTTGCAATCAGACTAGAAGGTGGATGGGGCCATAAAATGCCACTATCTGTGTCTATATCCCTTAACAGCCCAGACACACCAACCCTTGTTTAAAGGTAAGGTATTCTTCAAGGAGACATTTCTTCTCTAGCATTCTTACTACATATACCACATATACCACACAATATTTTTGATCAACATATCTTCTCACAGACTAGAAACAAACTATTTTCCTAACATCTTTGTATTCTTAGTGCAAGCCACACATATATTGCCACACACTTGGTACAAAGCTTATTCATTAACTGACACAGTCCCTGATATATCACATTTATCATCCTTTATTGCTTTAATCTCTAATACTATGGCCAGAACTCACACATATAGCATTAGGGTACCTAACTTTCTGAACATTTAACATAAGTGCCATTCTGATCATTGTAGACATTTGGGTGCTTTCTCTTGCTAGTGCCATAAATTAACTGTCTTAAATCTTGACACTGCTCTATTTTCTAACTCAACAGAAACCCCTCTCAATATCATAGGAACTCCAATGTCCACAATCTGTAAGTTTTTACTACTCAAAGTCTTACAGAATTTCATTCAAATCTGCTCAGTTCTGCAATTTCAAAAATAACTTTGCTAGATTCTACTAAGCTTACTATAGCCCAACTCACAGCAGACATGCACAACATTTGCGACCCTAAATATCCACCCACAGATTATTAGATTCCCGCGATTGCACGGGTTCCTATTCAGAATGATGTGTCCAAACTATACTCTCACTATGTAACACCCTAGCAACAATAAGCCTATCCATAATTCAAATCCCACTTCTGGCACCAAGTGTAACGTAACATGCATTCAAAAAAATTTCAGAATGAATAAGCTTACGCAGACTAAGTGAATAAATATATTTACTAAGTTAGATTTAATATAAAATAACACAGCCAAATCACAAACTGAATAATAAGAAGCAATACAGTTCTTGCTAGTGTCTCACGAATATATGTATGCCACAGAGTTAAAAAATGTTAGCCCCTCCTCCAGTGTGCAGCATGCATCTCTCTAAGATCAATCAGTAATGCGGTCTTATCAGCACAATAGGGGATGGGTACTACATTACAAGGCACATCATTACACAAAATTGTAATTATAAAAAGGAACATAATTAAAGGGACAGAACCAATCAGTACTTAAAAATACCCTTACAATATAGTTATCTTTTAATCCCATCACTACCAGCACCGTACATGCACAGCACTGGAGCAAAGTCAAATACGAGCTTCAAAACCATAAAAAAGTTAAACAAACCTAAAAAATATATACAAAATAACAAAATATAGAAGTTTAAATCACCCTTCTTTCCATAGAATAAAAAAAATAAATACATAAATAACAAAAAATATAAACATTACGGGCATCACAGCATTCAAAAACACCCATGCTATTAAAATCTAAAAATACTTTTCCAATACAGTGAATGGTGTAAAGGGAAAACAGGGTCAAAATGGCCAATTTGCCATTTTTTATCGCTTCTCTTACAAACAAAAATGTTATAAAATGTGATCCAAAAGTTACACGTACTTCAAAATGGTACATATAAAAAGTAAAGATTGTCCCGCAAAAACTGAGCTCCCAAACCGCTTAGTAGATATAACTATAAAAAAGTTATGGGGGTCAGAATATAGTGATGCAAAAACGTTTTGTTTTTTAAAGTTTAAATTTATTTTTACAGTATTTAGACTATGTTTAGCTATGTCTTTTCTGCATCCGTATGTCAGTTCCTGAAAAGGATAGAACATGTCCTATATTTGGACCCATTAAAGGCAATGAGTTCACAAAAAATGAGAATGCAGCACGGACAGTATCTTCATTTTGCGGATCTCCAATTTGCAAACAACAAAATGCATATGGTTGTTTGCATGGGGCCTATTATATTTGCCTAATTGTTATTCCTTTACAACTACCCGAATTTAAACTACAGTAGGTGTATGTTATAAAAACAAATTCACAAAAATAAATAATAAAATATTACAAATGTCACTGATCACTAATGTGCTCAAGGAACAGAAAGACAGAAAGAATGGAGCAGCAGGCACCTTATCGTAAGCCCAAACAGAAATTAAAGTACGGTTCTAATAGCATAAAATAAATGTTGTATACACGCACAAAAGAAAAAGTAGCACACTGCCAAATAGTTACATTTCTTCAACATCACCATGTATATCCCAACAGAAGCTGATAATAGTCTTTAAAGTAAATGCACATGACACACAAACTAACAGTAGAAACGTGTGTGAACAGTGGCAACAAATTTGATAAATCAGAGGCACTTACCATAGGGTGTAATACTACATACAGTAGGAATGAGTGAACTATATTATCTAAAAAAATCCCATAGTTCACTTATTCCTACTGCAGTACTACACCTAGTGTTAAGTGCCTATGATTTATTGAAAGTGTTGCCACAGTTTGAACAGTTTTAAATGTTAGTTACTGTACTTATGCCGTGTGTATTTATTTTAAAGGTTATATAGTCAGGTTCTGGTTGGGATATACATAAAAGTTTTGCAGTGATTCAATTACTGGAAAAATGCTGCAATTTAAATTTTCTGCTCAGCAGAAGGTCAGAGATTTGCTGTGTTTATTTGAATGTATTAAAGTGCTCCTGTACTTAAAAAACTAAAAGTTTTGATCAGTGGCGGTCTGAATGCTGACACCACCACAGATCTTTAGAATGAGGAGAAAGAAGTGCTCCTACAGAGAGCTATATTTCCTCGCTGCCACAGACAGGCCCATAAACTTTCTATAGAGCCCCTCTCGAGAAGGGAGGAGAAACAACGCTGTATGTGAGTGCTTTTTTTGCCAATCATTCTATCGATCCATGGCAGTTTCAGAACTGGGAGCCCCACCAATCACAACATTCCTGTTAATATAGCAATTTTGCCTCCCTTTCAGTAAAACATTAAACCATTTTGCATTGATAGCAAGGGTCTAAAAGCATGGCTTTCAAGTAATCAGAACTTTGGTTGATGCAAATGATAAGTTTGTCAGTATGTAAGCTACTAAGAATGCAGCTTACCATTCTCACCAGCATATAGGACCTAGTTTTTTTCAGGCTCCTCCCTGCACTTCAATGGTTGGTCATAGCCAATGTCATCAGCAGCATTTATGTCAGTCTCGCTCCCTAGGTGTGCCTGGAAAAAATCCATGTCCACTTACAACACCAACTCCTCCTCCAGTAACAGCTCCGCATCCTCCTCCATGCAATTTTTTCCATGTGGATCCCCCACAGCAACAGTACAAGAGCAATATTTGGAGGCTATTCTTCTTTCAGCATCACTTGTTATATCAGTGTGAGAATTTATTTTGGCCTTATTGATTTGGTATAGTGTCGACACTGCCGTTAAAAAAATTGACCCATTGGGCCATGACAGCTGCTCCATGGGTCCATGGTGGCGTGCACATTGCCACAAAGTAACAATTCCAAGGAGTGGCCCATGTTCTCCACCATGGGAGATTACAAGGTTGGAACTGATTTTATTTTTGAGAAATAATAGTGACTAGGTACGTATCTGACATTAACGTCTGCAGCTAAAATATACACTTCCAATAATGTTGGAAAATATGCGTGTTGCATACTTAATAACCGTAAAAGTTTTGTAACAGGTTTTTAGTAGTGATGAGCGAGAATACTCGGCCGAGCACCACGTGAATTTGTCGCATTGCTCAAGTCTCCTCCCTGCACGTTTGGCGCCTTCTAAGCAGCCAATCAAGATCCAGGTAAGTAATTCCCCTCAGTGTAAGGCCATAGCAATGTTATCTGTAAGCCTTACACTGATTGAATGGCCAGAACATGTGATATCATTTCATATAGGAGCTGAGGCCCGGCGCTCGGTTCATTCAGTGTCAGGGAAAGCAGACGGTAGGCAGGAACAGATAGGGTTTTGCTCTAAACTTACTGATTTCCCTCCAAAAACCTTATTAAAAGACCGAACAGTCCTTTTAAGGACTAGAGTGTGTGTTTGACCACAGTGCAGCACCTTTTTTTTTAAGAAGGGGGTTAATTCAGCTCTATCAGGGACCGGGAGGGACAGAAAAGTTAAGGGCTTAAAAATCGCTTTGATAACTTTGATAAGACAAAGATTTCCGATTAGTGACATCTACAAAATGCCATCATTAAGCAGTGTGTTGGGCAGATATTATCAAAAAGGGCTTATTCACTACAGTGTTCCTTGGTACTGAGTTATACACTGCACCATCATAAAGTAGTGTGTTGGGCAGACATTATTAAAAGGGGCGTATTCACTATTGTGTGCCTGGTAGTGAGATGTACACTGCACCAATATAAAGCAGTGTGTTGGGCAGACATTATTAAAGGGGGCTTATTCACTACAGTGTTCCTGCTACCGAGATATACACTGTACCATCAAAGAAATTATTTGTTCTGGGGAAATTAACCTAACTTGTGCCCCATCTGTGTGTGCATTCAATCTGCAACCGTTATATTAATTACTCCAGAAAAGAGAGTGATTTATATTTTGGCCATAGTTAACACGGTTTGGGCACATCTGTGTTTGCGTTTAGTTCGCAACCATATATACAGTATTCCAGCAGAGAATACATTTTATTTGGGACAAATTTGTATCCAATATAGAACTACATCCGAATAAAGTGTGTATTGTCAAAATTGCATTATCTCTGGCCTAGTGTAGTGCCGAAAAATTGTATTTCTCTGTCTCCTGCACATTACAGAATGCAAATACATTGTTTACTGTAAGAATTACATTATCCAGGGCCTAGTGTGGTGGTGAAAAATTGTATTTCTCTGTCTCCTGCACATTACTGAATGCAAATACATTGTTTACTGTAAGAATTACATTATCCGTGGCCTAGTGTGGTGGTAAAAAATTGTACTTCTCTGTCTCCTGTACATTACAGAAAGAAAATACAGTGTTTACAGTAATAATAACTTTATCTGTGGCCTAGTGTGGTGCTGAAAAATTGTATTTCTCTGTCTCCTGTTCATTACAGCCAGCAAATACAGTGTACAGTAAGAAATTAATTATCTGTGACCTAGTGTACTCATGAAAATCTTTATTTTTCTGTGTTCAGTACATTACAGCAAGCCAATACAGTGTGTACTGTAAAAATAACATTATCTCTGGGCTAGTGTGGTGCTGAAAATCTATATTTTTCTGTATCCAGTACTGTCCTACGTCTCTTTAGCGGACAGTACAACAATCTGAGCCACATCTACAGACAAATCCATTATTATGAAGAAGGCAAGCACAAAGATAGGGGGAAGTGGGCATGATGCTGATGGTGCAAGCAGAGGCAGTGGCCCTTGGCATGATGCTGATGGTGCAAGCAGAGGCCGTGGCCCTGGGTGCAATGAAACTGTGTCAGCTGTCAGTGCACCAGAAAAAAATAAAATCCACCTTACCCAGCTTCATGTCCAACTTAGCTGGGCGGCGCAGGACAACACTGTCCAAGTCGGACCAGTGCGAACAGGTGGTCGGTTGGATTGCAGAAGAAAATGCTTCTAGTCGGTAAAGAAAAACCCTCTCTTCTACGGAGTCCAGTCTCTGTAGCCAAGAGTATTATAATTATTCTATTTATTTAAAAAAAGCAAAGTAATATAATCGCATAGCGAAATTAAACACAGCTGTCTCTATAGTCAACCTTCCTATTTGATTGCTAGAATTATTGAAGTTGACGAATATGGAGCAAAAACGAAGATGGAGAATACATTTGTCATATTTGCTAATTCTACCAAGCCAACCATAGTAAACCAGGCCTAAGTTGAAATCGCAATGCGATTAATTTAAGTTATATTAATCGCATTGTGATTTAAACTTAGAGCTGGGTTTCTAATGGGTCAGCTTGCTAGAATTAACGAAGTTAAGAATATGGAATATAGCAGCAGTGCTAAGTTGAAATTGCAATTAATATAACTTGAAGTCATCGCATTGCTATTTCAACTCAGACCTGGTTTACTATGGTTGGCTTGGTAGAATTAGCGAATATGACGAACGTATTTGTCATATTCCTCAAAACGAAGATAACAAAGTATTCTCTATCTTCATTTTTGCACCATATTCGTCAACTACGATAATTCTAGCAATAAAATGGGAAGGTTGACTATAGAGACAGCTGTGTTAAATTCGCTATGCGATTTATATTACTTTCCTTTTTTTTAATAAATAGAATAATTATAATAATTATCAAGTATTATAATTATTCTATTTATTTAAAAAAAAAGCAAAGTAATATAATTGCATAGCGAATTAAACACAGCTGTCTCTATAGTCAACCTTCCTAGTTTATTGCTAGAATTAGCGAGGTTGACGCATAGGTAGCTAAAACGAAGATGGAGAATACTTTGTTATCTTAGCTTTGAGGAATATGACGAATACATTCATCATATTCGCTAATTCTACCAAGCCAACCATAGAAACCAAGTCTAAGTCGAAATCGCAATGTGATTAATTTAACTTGAATTAATCGCATTGCGATTTCAACTTAGACCTGGTTTACTATGGTTGGCTAGGTAGAAGATGACAATCGTGTTATGTAGAACTACTTTTGGGAAGTGGGAAAGAAGAAAATATAACAATAAAAAAAATAAAAAAAAATAAAAAAACAATATTCGAAATAGTAAATATATAGCGCTATATTCGCAATATTCTCAAATTAGCGAAGTGCCGACATTCGCTTAAAAAACTCGCTATTCGAATATTCGAGCTCAACACTAATCTCCCTTACTTGGTTTGGCTCTCTTGCCAAGCACGTTGAAGAGGTACCTGAGATATTGTGCCCTGATTCCCAACCTCTTAAGCCTTCACAGTCTCAAGAAGATGACGGTGGTAAACCGCAACCATTTGTTCATGAGGTGGATGATGATGAGACACAGTTGCTAATCACTGAGGTGGTGGTTAGGTCAAGTCAGGAGGAGGAGCAGACTGAGGAAGTGGAAGAGGAGGTGGTGGACGATGAGGTCACTGAACCAACATGGTTAGGTGAAAAGCTGAGTGAGGACAGCAGTACAGAGGGGGAGGGATCCGTAGCACCGCAACAGACTTGAAGAGGCAGTGGGGTGGCAAAAGGGAGACATCAGCCCACACCAAACAGGCCATTAACCGTTACACCGAACACCCCCATGTGTAAATCTACCTTGCCAAGGGGTATGTGTTCCGCAGTATGGTGTTTTTTTGAGGAAAGCGCAGACGACAAAAGAGTGGTAGTTTGCAACCTGTGCCGTACCAAAATCAGCTGGGGCGTAACCACTAGCAACCTCACCACCACCAGCATGATCCGCCACATGGCATCCAAGCACCCTAATAAGTGGACCAAACTCCTGGGTCCAAACTCTGCGTCTGAGGTTCCCACCACTGCCTCCACTTCCCTTGTGTTACGCACTGCTGGCCAATCCCGTGTCAAAGGCGCAGGCCCAGATGCCCCTCACCCTGCACCTGGACCTTTGCATGAACAGTCAGCAACAACATCCATTTCCCTGTCCCAGCTCAGCGTCCATATGTCGATAACACAGGCATTTGAAAGCAAGTGCAAATACCCACCCAACCACCCACAGGCCATATCACTAAATGCGCAACTTTCGAAATTACTGGCCCTTAAAATGTTGTCATTTAGGCTTGTGGACATTGAGGCCTTCCGCAGCCTGATGTCGGTCGGCCGTCCCACGGTACACAGTCTCCAGTCGCCACTATTTTTCACAGTGTGCTGTGCCCGCCTTACACCATGTCCCAGAACATCACACGTGCCCTGACCAATGCACTTACTGGGAAGGTCCACCTCACCACGGACACATGGACAAGTGCTGGTGGCCAGGGACTCTACATTTCCTTGACCGCACATTGGCTGAATGTTGTGGAGGCCGGGAGTGAGTCGTACCCTGGGATGGCACAGGTGCTACCCACGTCCAGGATTGCGGGCCTTTTGTCCATCAGGGTCTCTGCCAGAAGCTTTGTTACTGGCTCCAACCCCCAATTCTCCTCCTCCGCCTCCTCCTCCACTTCCTCCTCTAACAGCAGTCAGCCATCAGTCGCTAGTTGGAAGCAGTGTAGCACTGCTGTGGGTAGGCGTCAACAGGCCGTGCTGAAGCTGATTTGCTTAGAGGACAAACAGCACTCAGCCGCAGAGCTGTGGCAGGGTATAAGGGACTAGACCGAGCTGTGGCTCTCGCCACTCAACCTAGAAACAGGCATGGCTGTGTCCGACAATGGCCATAACTTAGTAGCGGCTTTTGAGCTCGGCAACCTGACACACATTCCATGCCTAGCCCACGTCTTAAACTTAGTGGTTCAGTGGTTTATCAAAACCTACCCCAAGGCGTGCCACTTGTGTGCTCATTTCTGTAAGTCGTCCACAGCTTTGGCTGGTCTGTCAACGCTGCAGCAGCGCTTGCAGCTTCCAGCTCACTGACTGTTGTGCGACGTGAGCATGCGGTGGAACTCTACGTTCTACATGTTGGCCAGGCTTTGTGAGCAGCAAAGGGCAGTTGTAGAATACCAGCTGCAACATGGTCTTTGCGTTTTCAGTCAACTGCCACTATTCACAAGCGAGGAGTGGGCAGATGGTTAGTGGCGATAATGCTATTATCAGCGTAACCATCCCACTGCTGTGTCTACTCAAACGATCGCTGCTCACAATTAAGGGGGATTCTTTGAATGTGGCAGACAATGGTAATGGTGGAGGAGATGTCACAGGGTGATAGTCAGACCTCCCCCAGTTCCTCTACTCAGCGCAAATTGGGCCATGAAGAGGAGGAAGAGCTGTAGACAGTTGCCTCTGCTACGGATGGTAGTACCCATGGAACTTTAATTCCATCTGTCCAGCGTGGATGGATAGAAGAGGAGGAGGATGAGGAGACGGAGAGTCATCCTGATGTCGACCTCGACTTCTTGCCTGTTTGTACTCTGGCACACATGGCTGACTTCATGTTAGGCTGCCTTTCCTGAGACCCTCACGTTATACGCATTTTAGGTAACACAGATTACTGGGTGCTCACCCTTCTTGACTCCCGCTACAAAGAGAACTTCTTATCTCTGATTCCTGTGGTGGAGAGGACGAGTAAAACCGTGCAATACCAGAAGGTACTTGATGACAGATTGCTCCAAAATTTTCCATCTGACAATGCAGCCGCCAGAGTCCTTACTTCCTTAGGCAACCGAGAAAGGGAGACAAGGGGAACACACAGTAGTTCTAACAGAGGCAGGGCAACACTTTCTAAGGCATGGGAAACTTTCATGACACGCCGCCAGCAACCTCACCTGAATCGCGGCCTCACCTCCAATGCTTTATAAGGTCTGCTCACCTGTAGCCCATCACTGCAATTATTTATGGGGTTCTCTAGGCTTCAGGCCCCCACCTCCAATGCCGTATACCGTCTGCTCACCTGTAGTCTACAACTGCAATATTTGATGGGGTTCTCTCAGCTTCAGGCCCTCACCTCCAATGTTTTATATGGTCTGCTCACCTGTAGGCCATCACTGCAATGTTTTATGGAGTTCGCTAGACTTCAGGCCCTCACCTCCAATGCTTTATAAGGTCTGCTCACCTGTAGCCTATCACTGCAATGTTTTATGGGGTTCACTAGGCTTCAGGCCCTCACCTCCAATGCTTTATTCCAGCTGCTCACCTGTAGCCCATCACTACAACATTTTATGGGGTTTGCTAGGCTTCAGGCCCTCACCTCCAATTCTTTCTACCGTCTGCTTACCTGTAGGCCATTACTGCTATGATTTATGGGGTTCGCTAGGCTTCAGACCCTCGCCTCTAAAGATTTATACCGTCTTCTCACCTGTAGGCCATCACTGCAATGTTTTATCGGGTTCGCTCACCTTCAGGCCCTCACTACAATTTTTTATTGGGTCCGCTCACCTTCAGGCACTCAACCAGTAGGCCATGAATGATAATTTTTCAAGGGTGTGTATGATGCCCTCCTTTATGTGTAATAAAGGATGTATTGGAGTGCCGGTTCCTTGTAATTTTCTGCAGCCCTTTCACTTAGTGCATAGGCTTTATGAGTGCAGCAGTGTACCTGAACAATTGTAGCACCATGTGAATGAGGCCCTCCTTTATATGATATACAGGCTGTATCAGAGTGCTTCTTGCTTGTAACTTTTGGCAGCATTTTCACTGTATATACAATTGAATATCCAGGAAAGAATGTTTCCTAACAATTTCAAGCTCCAAAGAGGCTGTCCTCTTTTTTTTTTAATTAAAAAAATCTGTTTTTACCAGTTTAATCTCTGTTTTGTCCCCTATTAGGGGCCGGTGTATGGAATAGATTTTAGTAATCGGGAGATGGAAAAAGATGGTTGATCAGTCCTCTTCCTTCCAATTTGGGGCACTGCGCATGCGCCGTGCAATGTACTGTGCCACCCTATATGAGTGGTGTGTTAAGTAGTACTATTCTTATCAGTTTAATCTCTGTTACGTACCCTATCAGGGGACGTGTATCGAATAGATTTTAGGAAACGGGAGATAGAAAAATATGATTGGTTGGTCCTCTCACTTCCAATTTGGGGCCCTGCGCGTGCACCGTGCAATGTACTGTAAACCCTATATGAGTGGTGTGTTAAGTAGTACTATTTCTATCTGGTTAATCCCTGTTATGTCCCCTATCAGGGGATGTGTATCGAATAGATTTTAGACAACCGCAAAGAGTTGTCAATAGTTGACACACTCATGACATAAATTTTATTCCTCTATGCGTCAATCATAGGCGTGCGCAGGGGGTGTGCCAGGTGTGCCTAGGCACACCCTAATAGGTTTGTCACCTCCGTGCTCCTGGGTGCCCCCCTGGCTGATTCTCTTGTCTGTTACGCTGGCTGCCGTCGCCCGCTGCACTTTAAACTAATTTGCGGGCAGGGAGCGGCTAGTATTCACATAGCGGAGGCATAAAGCTGTGAGTGCAGTGCAGGCGCAGGCTGAGTTGACGTCACGTCACGCTGCGTGCCCCGCACGACATGATATGTTGGAAGGGAACTAGGAACTTGGTGTCCACTGCCCAGCTGCTCCAGTCTGGGACCCACCCATACGGTTATATAACGCATATAAAAAATAAGTATGTTATGTACCCTGTCCCACAGTGCTACTGCTACCCCTCCTCAGTTGTCCCCACTCCCCTGTATAATGTACCCTGTCACGCATTATAAAAAAGAAGTATGTACCCTGTCCCACAGTGCTACCCTTCCTCAGTTGTCCCCTGTATTACCCGGATACCCCTCAGTAATATGATATAACTGAGGGGTATCAGGGTAAATTATACATAACTAGGGGTATCAGGGTACATGAGGGGTAATATAACTGAGGAGGGCTATCACACATTATACAGGGGTAATATAACTTATATTACCCCTGTATTATGTCTCCGATGGCACTCCTCAGTTATATTACCCTGTATAACGTACCCTGATACCCCTTAGCTATATTAGCCACTGTATAATGTCCCCTGATAGCCCTCCTCAGTTATATTACCCCGCCCTGTATAAGGTACCCTGATACCCCTAAGTTATATAATATAACTGAGGGGTATCAAGGTAAATTATACAGAGCAGGGTAATATAACTAAATGTTTGTTTATATTGATAATTATATGAGTGTGGGTCTGTATGTATGCAGAGTGTATTTGTGTATATATATGTGTGTGTATGTTTATATAATATATATATATATATATATATATATATATATATACATACACGTGTGCGCGGCGTGTGTTTGTGCTTTAGGGTGCACACCCTAATGCAATAGGTTGCACACGCCAATGGCGTCAATCTTGGTGTAGTGATGACTGTGCTCGTGCGCACGTTTGGGAGATTGCAGGCAATGACGGTTTTTCAAAGCCTATGGTCGTGCTGAGGTAGTTCAGTAACAGTTAAGTGACCCAGAAAACGATAATTCTGCAGTGTGGGCCCATTGTTGGCCTAGTAGGCTTTAATGATCACCTTAGATGATCACAAAGAAAATTTATGTTTTTTCTATAAAAAATTATCAAGCCGATCGCTTTTCGTCTGTTCACAATGAAGCAACGACCTTATCATCTGGGGTGTGCCAACATTGACAACACACTCATAGATGTGATCGTTTTATTGTGATACGCAAGCCCCTTCACCACAACAAGGTAACGATCGCGAAGGGGAATTGACACATGTATGTGCCTTTTTTTGTGTTTTGTTTTTGCAGCCACAGTGCAGCACCAGAGGCCATAAAAATTAGGCATGTACACATGCCTGAAAAATTAGGTATTGTTGAAGCTGCTGCTGTAGCAGTGGCCGGAAAAATTGATGTTTTCCAGCCAGAAAGTGTACTAAAACATTGCGGCTTTAACTCTAGTTGGTGGCGGAGAAGTCACGCAAGTCATCCGGCATGCAGAGATTAAATACAGCAGCGTGGGGACCATTTTTAGCCCAAGGCATCTCATCAGGCCATTTTTAGTCAAATGTATCCCCCACTGTCAGTCCCTTCAGTATCCATGCCTCATTCATCTTAATAAAGGTGGGGTAATCTAGACTTTTTTGACCTAGGTGACTTCTCTTGTCAGTGACAATACCTCCTGCTGCGCTGAAGGTCCTTTCTGACAGGACACTTGAATCGGGGCAGGCCAGAAGTTCTATCGCAAATTGGGATAGCTAAGGCCACAGGTCAAGCCTGCACACCTTGTAGTCAAGATGTTCATCGCTCCTCAGAGTGTCGATATCTGCAGTTAAGGCGAAGTAGTCTGATACCTGTCTGCCGAGTCGTTCTCTGAGGGTGGACCCCAAAGGGCTGTGGTGATGCATGTCCTCCATCAACAACACGTCTGTAAAGCGTCCTGTCCTTGCTGGCGTGGTCGTGGTAGGAGGAGGATTACTTTCACCTCCTCCCCTGTTAGATTCCCGTTGTGCTCTGACATCACCCTTATACACTGTGTAAAGCATACTTTTTAACATGTTTTGGAACTGCTGCATCCTTTCCGACTTCCAGTAATGACAGCATTTGAACAAGGTTGGATGCCGAGCTACTCATCTTCCGTTCCTCGTGCTCACTGATCTCATTGAAGGTCTGTTCTTCCCCCCAGCCACGTACAACACCACAGGTCCCAGATAGGTGACAATGAGTACCTGGGGATGACTGCTGTGGCTGGTCTTCCTCCTCCTTGAAGCCACATTCCTCCTCTTACTCCTCAGACTCCTCTTCCAGCATTGCCACAGGTCCAGCAAGCGATGATGATAAGGCTGTTTCTGGTGGTGATGGTGACCACAACTCTTCCTCTTCACGCTTATCTACGGCCTGATCCAGCACTCTTCGCAGGGCACGCTCCAGGAAGAAAAAAAATGGGATGAGGTCGCTGATGGTGCCTTCGGTGCGACTGACTCGGTTTGTCACCTCCTTAAAAGGACGTATGAGCCTACAGGCATTGCGCATGAGCGTCCAGTAATGTGGCAAAAAAATACCCAGCTCTGCAGAGGCTGTCCTAGCACCCCAGTCGAACTTTAGAAATGTTGAATTTCAATGTGTCGGGCTTTTGCAAATCAAGCGCATCACTGGCATGTTGTTTCGCTGCTGAATATCGGAAAAGTGCGCCATGGCCGTGTAGGAACGCCTGAAATGGCCACACACCTTCCTGGCCTGCTTGAGGACGTCCTGTAAGCCTGGGTACTTACACACAAAGCGTTGTATGATCAGATTCAACACAGGTGCCATGCACGGCACATGTGTCAACTTGCCCAAATTCAATGCCGCCAACAGATTGTTTTCCTGCAGAGCTACGCATTCCATCCTTGGCAGTCGTCAGCAGGTTTACCCAATGCACAGTGTACGTGATATACCTGCCCTGACCGTGATTTGCAGACCAGGTATCAGGAGTCAGATGGACCCTTGCCCCAACACTGTGTGCCAGACATGCCATGACTTCCTTTTCCATAATAGAGTACAGGTTGGGGATTGCCTTTTGTGAAAAAAAAATTCGGCCGGGTATCTTCCACTGCAATGTTCCAATAGTTACAAACTTTTTGAAGGCCTCAGACTCCACCAGCTTGTATGGTAAAAGCTGGCGGGCTAAGAGTTCTGACAAGCCAGCTGTCAGACGCCGGGCAAGAGGATGACTCTGTGACATTGGCTTCTTACGCTCAAACATTTCCTTGACAGAACCCTGACTGTGGGCAGATGAGCAGGAACTGCTGAAGGTGAGAGTTGGAGTGGCGGGTGGTTAAGAGGGGGCAAGGAGTACTGCAGTGGTTGACATGGCTGAAGATGCTGGACCAGGAAGAGGATGGTGGCTTTGAGTTTGTGTGCTGCTTGTATTCATGTGTTGATCCCATAGGCGTTTGTGATGCGAGATCATGTGCCTTCGCAAAGCAGTTGTACCTAGGTGGGTGTTGGACTTCCCACGACTCTTTCTTTTGGCACAGGTTGCAAATGGCATAGCTGTTATCAGAGGCAGACACACCAAAAAAATGCCACACTGCTGAGCTTTGCAATAACGGCATTCTGGTGGTGGCAACAGTATGCGTTGATTGGCGTGCTGTCTGGCTGACCCCGGGTGCCGATACATGCTGTCTGACTGTACCACTAGCTCCTTGCGACGACCTCCTTCTGCTTCCAACTCGTCTCCTCCTCCTCTCTGTCTCCCCATCTTAACTTTCCCCCTGTTCTTCTCTTTGAGCGGGCACCCACGTGACATCCACGGACACATCGTCATCATTATCCGCTTCACTTGTGTCTGACAACTCAGCAAAGGAAGCAGCAGCGGGTACAACATCATCATCATCACACCGTACTTCCATGTGTGTAATGCTGCCTGACTGAGACATATCCCTGTTATCTACATCCTCTAGCAATAATGGTTGCACATCACTCATTTCTTCCAACTGATGTTTAAATGACTCCTCTGACTGATCAAGTGACGCGGCTGTGGTGCTAGTGTTGGTGGTGGCGGCGGGCGGGCGAGTGGTAACTTGAGAGGTTCCCGAAGCTGAGCTGGAGGAGGATGGTGCGTCAAGGTTTCGAGCAGAAGCTGTAGAAGATTGAGTGTCCTTTGTAAGCCAGTCAACTATGTCCTCAGAATTTTTCGAGTTCAGGGTATGTGGCCTCTGAACACTGGCCATTATTCTAGGGCCAAAGGAAATCACAGCAACACGACGGCCCCTGCGGGGTGGACTGCCTCTGTCTGTCATTTTTTTTGATTAGTGGTACTTTGCGTGCAAGGTACTGTGCCACCCTAAATGAGTAGTGGGCAGTGTGCAAAGTACAGTCTGTGGGCCTGACACACACTGGCAGGCAAGTGCAATTATAATAAAGGGTAAAAATTAAATGACTTTTTCATCTGCAAGGTACTGTGCCACCCGATATGAGTGGTGGGCAGTAGCAGTGGGCAGGCCTGAAACACACTGGCAGGCAACTGAAATTATATTAAAGGGTAAAAATCAAATGACTTTTTCATCTGCAAGGTACTGTGCCACCCGATATGAGTGGTGTGCACACAGTACAGTCTGTGGCCTGTGGCCTCTCACACACGGGCAGGAAACTGCAATATAACATATATATATATATATATATATATATATATATATATATATATTAAAAAAAGCAGACTGATGTACCAGCCCTAAAAGTGGCTTTTTGGGGTGCTGTAAGGACAGCCTTTGAGGACTGGAGTGGACACAGAACACTAGTAGCTAAAGCTTTCCCTAGAATCCCTATATTATTTCAGCAGCAGCAGCACTCTCCCTGCTCCAAATAACATTGCAGCTTCTGAATGAATTTAAGATGGATGCTGTCCTTTCTTTTTGATACGAGTTGGGAGGGTCTCTGAGGGAGGGTATGCTGATTGGCTGGAATGTGTCTGCTGACTGTGAGGTACAGGGTCAAAGTTTGCTCAATGATGGTGTATAGGTGGCGGACCGAACATCACATATGTTAGCCCACCGCGGCAACGCGAACAAGTAATGGTCGCTGGGAACTGTTCGCCGGCGAATAGTTTGGGATATCTCTATATATAACACACACAATAAATAAACACCCTATCCTAATGCTAAACCTGTCTTTCTATAAAGTAATTCAGTCTCTACCTAACTAAGTATATATCATCCCAATCCTTGCCGCTGTAAGATCTTACACTGGCTGTCTTGTGTGTCTAAGTGATGTGTCTCTGACAGGTATGTCCTATCGCATCAATGGCCAAGCTCAAAATGACATCTCTGCTTGGGGTCTTACATAGTGCCTAACAGACAAATCAATATCCTCCCTCCTGGCTGTGAGGCGGACTAAAATAAAGTAGGGGCAAGCTTGAAAGTCAGGGGTCTGTCCATGGTCAAATGATACTCTGGCTTCATATACCCCGCCCTGTTTCCCTCACGATTGTACTGAAATTAATATGTAAAATGGTGGTTTTGCACAATCCATCTGAATCAAATCATTGAAATTGAGCGCATAATGCATATGATTAGTTTAAAGTTTATTTGCTCATCTGTATCGGTGAACCTTCAGGCAAACATATTTTTATCTCAAAACTGTTGGGTTTGAACATAGGATCCCAGTGCGCCAAAGAAATAATACTAACCAATCAGCCACCCAATTTTTTAAGTTTTTCCTTTTATATACAGTAGACTAATTAGATTATTGTTTTATTTATGCTTATATATATTCATACATATAAAGTCAAAAGTCCAAGTCTAAGTATGTTTTTACAATAAAACACGTATTTCAGTTTAGTGGGCAAAAGAAAAACATGTCAGCTGCCAATAACTGCTCCTGAATGAGCATCAACAAAGACAGAAATAATATATTATATCCACTGCAAAACAAAAAAATCAAAGGCTGAAATGCACTCCTTGTGGAGACCAAAATAATCTTGAAGTTTGAAATCTTTTAAAACAGTAAGGCACTGAAGCATGCTATCATTTATAACCCACAAAGAAAAATAATTAATGTTTAGAATGTTTTATCCAGGCAATTAAACCCTTTCACTAAAAAATTTGTGGAGCATGTTAGCGACAAGGACCGCAATTTATAATGTCAACTCTTATGTCAAAAACTCCATAAACCTAATATGCTGTTATTTTGTCAATATAAGGAAAAACACAGGAGGTATAAACAGTGTACAAAATAATAATTTCATCTATTTGGTTATTAATAGAGATACGTGAATTTTTCAAATATTCGATTCGCCGGTTCACCAAATTTTTGGGGTAAAAATCAGATAAGTCTGAATTTATTTGAGACGAATCGCATTAAAAAACGGCTATTTCCTGGCTTAAGAGAGCCTTTCTAGTGGTGTAGAACACTGTGCCTCGCAGTAACAAGCATAAGGAGACTGCTCTGGTGAAATAATACTGTGAGTCAGTATGACATGGAGATGACAGGTGTCACTCCTAGAATCACTGCATACTTCACTTATTTGCACAGTCACGGAGCCAAAACTGACCAAATAACTCAAGAGTTAACTCAGCCGTACAGGTCAATGTTAGCGCCAAGAAGAAAAGCACTCCTTTTACACCGTCATCAGCTGATTCCACATAGATGTCTACAGAACCTGTTCTATTAAATGCTTGTACAAGTCGAGCCCCCCGACAGAGTGGAGAGGTTGTCAGCAGTAAGTTTGTGTTGAAGTCACTGATTAGTTTGCTCTTCCTCTGATCCGTCAGAACAATCACCCCAAAAAAAAGATCCTGTCTGTTGAGCATCCGTCTTCACTCAGTCAGCATTTGGTCAGTAATCCATCAGTATTGCTAATGCCAAATAAAACAGAAGTGGATCCAAAACAAAGATGACACGTGAATGGAATATTTGCATGTCTTCTGTGTTTTGTACCCACTCCTGCTTTTGGCTACCAAATCACAAGCCAATTCAGATGGGTCCATACAGGCCTTACAGCTGCTACATAGACAGGATCCGTTGTGTGTCTCATTTGTCCATCCTTCTGACAGATCAGAAGAAGGGTCAAATAAATGATGATGTCAGCCAGGCCGAAGGGCAAAATAGTGTCTCAGGGTGGGAATAGAATGAGAAGTCCACAGAGTGGCCCTATGACATAGTAGTGAAGTGGAAACAGTATGAAGAGGCCACAGAGTGGCACAATGACAGTGTGGAGGTGGCATCAGCAGCATCAGGACCCCACAGAGTGGCACAATGACAGTGTGGAGGTGGCGGAAGCAGCATTAGGAGGCCACAGAGTGGCAAAATGACAATGTGGAGGTGGTAACAGCATAAGGAGGCTACAGAGTGGCAAGGTGACATAATGTGGAGGAGGTAGCAGCATCAGGAGGCCACAGAGTGGCACAATGACAGTGTGAAGGTGGCAGAAGCAGCATCAGGAGGAGGCCACAGAGTGGCACGATGACAGAGTGGAGGTGGTGGCAGCATCAGGAGGCCACATACTGGCAAGGTGACATAGTGTGTAGGTGGTAGCACTAGTATGAGGAGGCCACAGAGTGGCAAGGTGACATAGTGTGGAGGTAGCAGCATGAAAAAACTGCAGAGTAACCCGGTGACAGAATGGGGAGGTGGCAGCAGCATGAGGAGACTACAGAGTGACAAGGTGACTTAGTGTGGAGGTGGCAGCAGCATGAGGAGATGACAGAGTGGCAAGGTGACATAGTGTGGCAGTGGCAGCAGCATCAGGAGGCCACAGAGTGGCAACATGATATAGTGTGGAGGTAGGTGGCTATACCAGTACCTGCTGAAGATGGTGTGTGAAATAAATAGCATTTGTATCAGATATGTGGCCTCAGGCGGGTGGCAGCATCAGAATAGTGGCTAAGGCAGGTAGCCAGAAGAAACCGATTTCTTTTGTCAAAGTGTTGTTGTGGCACCATGGATGATCTAGTCTGATGTATCAGGCATTGGTGGGTGGAAATCCTGGCTGATCCACGCCTGATTTATCTTGACAAAGGTCAGTCTCTCCACATTTTGGGTGGATGGGTGAGTTTTTCTTGGGGTAACTGTGGCCCCCGCCACACTAAACACCAACTCTGATGCCACATTACTGGATGGGCAGGACAGCTTTTCCAGGGCAAACTCTGCCAGTTGTGGCCACAAATCTAGTTTGGCTGCCCAGTAGTCTAGCAGATCTTCAATGTGGGGTGGCAGGGTGCTGTCCAAGTATGCCACCACCTGCTGGTTCAGGTCCTGCTCCAGGTCCAGCTGCTGATCTTGGTGTGTAGTTTCTTCACTAGGCGGGTGAAGAAAGCTGCTCATCAGCAACTCTAGACTCAGGCTGCTGCTGATAGAGCTGGTACTGCTCCTGCCACCCCACCCCTACACAACAGCCATGGCAGTGGAGCATTAGCATAGAGGACCCCCCTGGTCAAACCTGCAAGAGGATGGACGATGGCGCAGATAGACAGCAGCCAACTGACTACATAGGATGTCTCTATAGTAGTTCAGTTTGTCTTCCCTCTCAGCAGGTGTAAAAAAAGGCCCCAATTTTGGACTGGTAGCGAGGTTCCAATAAAGTGGAGAGACAGAAGTCATCCCCCTGCCGAATGGGAATGGTGACAATTCGCCTCTCCCTACGGGCCATTTGACCAAGTGACTCGGAGGGACTCCCTTTCTTCATCTCCACTGCATACTACCTTGGTGTGTCTGGGTCCTCTACCTCCTCTTACTCATCACCCTGTAGCTCCTCTGACTCCTCCTGCTCCTCTTCTCCTGTCACCTTTGTAGAAAAACCACCCATTTCGCTACACATTGCTTGTGCTCCAATGTCCTCCTACTCCTCCAGTTCAGCCCACACCAGGCTCATGTGGCCTTAGGATCTAGATGCCACGTCTCCAGTCCCCTGACCAGCCATATGTACCAGCATCTGTTCCAGGACATGAAGCAGTGGAATGCCGTTGTTCATCCCATAGTTTTGGCGAATGACAAATAACATGGCCTCCTCAAAGGGCCTGAGCAAACGGCAGGTGTAACACATGAGCTGCCACTAGCTGACAACAAGGTTTCACAGGGCAGTACTCTTGTCCGCTTGAATCAACAAGAAATCGTTTATGGCCTTTCTCTGTACGTATAGTCAGTCCAACATATGGAGGGTGGAATTCCAACGGGTAGGAACGTCACATATCAGCCTATGTTGGGGGATGCCGTTCTGCCGCTGCAGCTCAAGGAGGGTGTGCTTCGCGGTGTACGAGTGGCTGAAGTGCATGCAAATTTTCCTGGACATTTTTAGGAAGTCTTGCAGATGGGTGGAAGACTTTAAGATCCACTTGACAACCAGATTGAACACGTGTGCCATGCTGTGCGCATGGTTCAGCCCTCCTTGACTCAGCGCCGAAACCATGTTCTTCCCGTTGTCAGTCTCCATGTTTCCGATTTTCAGTTGTCATGGAGAAAGCCAGGATTCGATTTCTTGACGAAGGACGCGGAGCAGTTCCTCCTCTGTGTAACTCAGTTTTGCCCAGGCAAACGAGGTGCAGAACAGCGTGACACTGCTGTGCCCTGCACATGTGGTATGCTGGAGCGGCACTGTTAATTGTCCCTGCAGTGGAGGCTGAGGACACGGTGGAGGATGAGCATACAGAGGCAGACATTGTTGCAGGACCAACGGCGTGGCAGCATGGAGTCGAAAGCGGCGTTACCTCTACAAGTTGCTGGTGTGGCTGTGCAGGAACCACATTCACCCAGTGGGCCATAAAGGACATATATTGTCCCTGACCATAGTTACAGCTCCACACGTCGGCGCTGCCATGCACTTTGGCAGACACAGTCAGGCTCAAGGACTGGCCCACCTTCTATTCTACATGTGTGTGCAGAGCTGGTACTGCCTTTTTTGGCAAAGAAATGATGGCTTGGGACTCTCCACCTCAGCTCGGCACAAGCCATCAGTTCTCTGAAAGGTGCAGAGTCCACCACTTGGAAAGGGAGGGACTGCATAACCATTAACTTGGACAGGAGCACGTTCAGCTTCTGCACTGTTGGATAAGTGCAATCATACAGTTGTCTCTTGGCAATTGCTTCTGTGATCGATTGCTGACGGAATGACTAATGAGGAGTAGGAGGAGCAGGAGCATCAGGACCAGGGGATCATAGGAAGGACAGATAGCTCCCTTCGGCTGAGATTTTGGAGCCTTGGCTGCCTGAAACCAGGTGTGTGCCACTGGGTGATGTAGAGGTTGTTGCGGCAGGCTGGACTACCACATCGGAGCCACAGTTGTCCCAGGCCACTTTGTGGTGACGCTGCATATGATGAAACAGGGCCGTGGTGCCAAATTCTTCCACATATACTATATATGGCCAAGTTTACCTCCTCCGCTGCTAAACAAAAAACTGCCTCACTGCCGACTAGGTGATTTTACCCCCAACACAACACACCAACTGACTGCTACAGCTGCTGCCTCTGTAGCCGTAAACCCATGTACCGCTACTTCCAGGGCAGGTAGCCCTTTGTGAAGTGGATGGTTTACCCTGGGCACGTTTGGCTCCCGACTTCCCACTGCTGCCACTCTGCTGACTCCCAGACACGCTAGCAACTTGCTGGCTCACTTGCAAACTGCTACCCTCTTCTCCCGATGATTAAGAAGCCTCTTCGTCATCCGGCTCCCAAGTGCGATCAGCTACATTATCATCGAGTACTGTCTGTATTTCACTGATGTCCTCCTCAACTGTCTCTGGGTCAGAAGCCTGACCAAGCGCAACACCAGCTCCCACGCCACTCTACTCATCACTACTTCTCCACCTAGTGTAGGAAGTGGCAGATGTCTCCTTCAGATCATGGCTGGGCAGTACTTGCTGACTGTCCTCGAGTAGCTCGTCCTCGTGTAGCCGAGCCAAGGGAATATAATACTTCTCACACTGAGTGAACTGAAAATGACAAAGGAAGGTTCAGGACAGGTGGAGGCACAAGGCCTGCCCTCGGGCCATGCAAACTAAGCGTCGTGTCAGAGGAACTTTTACATAACACAAAAGGCTTTTCAAGAGATAAGTGCAACAATGAACGGCGAATATATTTTTATTTTGCCACTAATACATGGCAAACAGGGATTTCGAATATATCACTGCACCACAGAACGGCAATTAGGCCCTAATTTTTTTCCACTTTTACGATGAACGGCAAATATATTTTTATTTTGCCACTAGTGTTGAGTGAGCATGCTCGGCCAAGCACCAGTTCAGCTCGAGCATCTCTATGCTCGGCACATGGCGGTATTTGGCCAAATACCGCTGTCACGACCCGTGGTGGGGTTGTGACCCTTGTGTTAACATGCGGTTGCCTTTGGCAACACGCATGTCTCGACCTCTGTGAGGTTGTGTTTCTCTGTCTCGCATGCTCTTGCCAGCGGCATGGTTTTCGGTTGCCGCGCGTGGGGCTATACATTGTAGTCTCATGTGTGGTTGCCACTGGCAACCTTGTGTCTAGAGCCTGCGAGACATTCACATCTGTTTGGTGTGCTTTTCCCTGTGTGGTGCACATGGGGTTAATGTCTTTGTGCTAGGTGTGGTGTGCACAGAGTTTATGGGTGTGTAGTGGGTGTGACCTCAGGCCTCTTTATATGTTGGTGTGGTGGAGCCTGTGGTCAGTTTTGTTTGTCCAGCCACAGTGAGAGTGTGTGCTGGAGCTTGTTGTGTGTTCCCACTGTTATGTCTGCGTCAGCCACCCTTATTCGTTATATTGGTTTCATTGTCAATTGTTCATTTTGTCTGTTTGGTGTATTCCCTCCAGTGTGCAAGTGTGTACCCCTTCTCCACCTGGTGTTGTTGTATGGTGTGGGTATACGAGGAGCTTCCCTGCAGGATCTTCCCCATGCATCTGGTGTCTGCATGGGGGTCCCGGAGGTCCTGGCACTGGTTTGTCTCTCCAGGGCGGCAGGTAAGTGTGGGTTCTCTGTCCGTCATTTCCCATGTTACTTGCCTGCCGTGCGGGTGCACACTGTCTGGTTCCCGGCTGCTGTGGGGGCCTCTGGAGACGCCTGCTCATCCGTCGTCTAGGGTGAGCAGGTGGTCTCTGCCCTGTTCTTATCTGAGGGCGATGCAGGGTTGGCAGGGCCATAGGTACGTGGGTATGAGCCGTCCCACCTTCAGGGTCCGCTCATACAGCCAGGAGACCAGGGCCAGTTTTAGGGACGTGCCAGGAGGTCACCTGCTCCCTTTATCCCTGTTTTTAGGCCCGGCGGCCGAGGATAGTGCGCAGCGGGGGGTTTTCCCCACTCCCCGCCGTGACAACGCAATGCTCGAGTCTCCTCCCCGCACGTTTCTTGCCTGCTACACACCCGATAAATGTGCAAGTAAGTACTGCCTCACTGTAATGTCGTAGCCATGTTGGTTAATGGCATTACAGACATTGGCTGGCTGGAATGCGTCATCGGGTGCTATATAGCACCCGATGGCATGTGTTCGGCTTAGTCTTAGTCAGGGAGAGCTGTGCATAAGAAGGGACAGACAGTGTAGGGAGTGATATAGTCTATTTTTATTAGAAAAACTTTTCAGAGACCCAAAAGTCCTTTTGAAGACTATTGTGTGTGGCAGCAGCAATATATATTTGTAGCACAACCTGCGCTAAATTGCTAAAACTTTACAGACCCAAAAGTCCTTTTAAGGACTATTTTGTGTGGCAGCAGCAATATTTTTTTAGCTCATCCTGCACTAAATAGCGTCTAATAGGCTGCTGTGGACAGTTGAATTATCTGCGCCACATCTCCTTTGTAAAGTGTGCTCATCCAAAAAATATCTGTGACATCCAATGTACTTTTTCTGTAGATGGTGTCCACTGCGGACAGTTAAATTAGCAGCGCCACATCTCCTGTGTAAAGTGTGCGCATGCCAAAAATATCTGTGACATCCAGTGAAATTTTTCCATAGACTGTGTCCTCTGCGGACAGTGACATTAGTTGAGCCACATCTAAAGTGTAACGTGTGCGCTTAAAAATGTATCTGTGACATACAGTGTACTTTCTCAATAGACAGTGTCATTACCAGTGCCACATCTAATGTGTAACGTGTTTGTTTAAAAAGAATGTCTGTGACTTACAGTCAATAGATGGTGTCTGCTTCTGACAGTGTTATTACCAGTGTCACATCGCCAGTGTAACGTCTGCACATAAAAAATATTTCCGTAGACGCTGCGAACAGTGACAATACCGGTGTTACCTCTCCTGTATAGTGTTTCCTCATCCCAAATGCCTGTGATATTCCCTGCAATTTTTTATTAGTCACTGGGGACAACATTGACATTATCTGTGGGATATGTCCTGTGTGATATTTCCACATCCCAAATACCCTTTTGCATTTTTTTTTTGAGCATACACTTCCAAATCCTACACTACTGTTTGTTACTGTACATGTGACATACTTTTAAGTATATATAACATTTAATATGAAGAAGGCGAGCAGTAGGGGATGGGGAAGTGGCCGTGATGCTGATGGTGAACGTAGAGGCCGTGGCGTTGAAACTGTGCCTGCTGCCAGAGCACAAGAAAAACAATCATCCACGATACCTAGCTTCATGTCCCAGTTTGCTGGGCGGCATAGGACACCACTTTTGAAGTCAGAACAGTGTGACCACTTGGTCGGTTGGATTGCAGCAGATAATGCTTCCAGTCGGTTAAGCGCCACCCTGTCTTTCACCAAGTCAATTCTCAGTAGCCAAGACTCTCGAATATAATCTTTCACAGGGTCAGCTCACCTGCAGGCCCTTCAATATAATGTTTCACAAGGTCAGCTCACCTGCAGGTCCTCACAAATAATTTTTTAGAGGGTCAGCTCACCAGCAGGCCCTCACCTACAATGTTTTACAGGGTCAGCTCACATTCAGGCCCTCGCATATAATCTTTTACAGGGTCAGCTCACCTGTAGACCCTCACCTACAACCTTTTAGAGGGTCAGCTAACCAGCAGGCCCTCACCAACAATCTTTTATAGGGTCAGCTCACCAGCATGCCCTCACCTACAATCTGTTACAGGGTCAGCTCACCTACAGGCCCTCACATATAATGTTTTACAGGGTCAGCTCACCTGCAGGCCCTCACCTACAACCTTTTAGAGGGTCAGCTCGCCAGCAGGCCCTTACCTACAATCTATTACAGGGTCAGCTCACCTTTAGGCCCTTGCATATTATGTTTTATAGTGTCAGCTCACCTGCAGGCCCTCATATATAACTTTTTAGAGGGTCATCTCACCAGCAGGCCCTCCACTACAATCTTTTACAGGGTCAGCTCACCTGCGGCCCCTCACCTACAATCTTTCACAGGGTCAGATCACCTGCAGGCCCTGGCATATGATTTTTTACAGGGAGAGCTTACCTGCAGGCCCTCGCATATAATGTTTTACAGGGTCAGCTCACCTACAGTCCCTCGCATGTAATGTTTTAGAGGGTCAGCTCACCAGCAGGCCCTCACTTACAATATTTTAGAGGGTCAGCTCACCAGCAGGCCCTCACTTACAATATTTTAGAGGGTCAGCTCACCAGCAGACCCTCACCGCTAATGTTTTAGATGGTCAGCTGGGCATCAGGCCCTTGCCCTAATGTTTTAGATGGTCATATCAGCAGGTCCTTGCTCCAAATGTTTTTGAGGGTCTCCAGCAGGCCATCAATCATCATTTTTCAAGGGTGTGTATGATGCCCTCCTTTATGTGTAACAAGGGGGGTATTGGAGTGCCGATTCCTTGTAATTTTTGGCAGCCCTTTTACTAAGTGCATAGGCTTTGAGTGTTAGAGTCCCACTACATGAACAACTGTACTAGAATGTGAATGAGACCCTCCTTTATGTGTTTTACAGGTTGTATCGGAGTGCCTCTTGCTTGTAATCTTTGGCAGCACTTGAAATTTATATACAAGTAAATATACAGGAAAGACTGTCTCCTAACAATTTTTCCTCTAAAATCGATTTTATCTTTGGTTTTGTACGCATTATTGTCAGTCTGTAAAAGTGTCGTACTACTCAGACAACATCGTTTCCAGCAGCGATCTGGAAGTCCAAGATGAATCCCGACATCCTCCCCAGACTGTTTCCCGAACCCTTTCCGTGTTGTTTCCATCAATTTCTGACCGTTTCTTTGGAACCAGGCACCCTCCCCCCTGTTAGAGCAGGGGATGCCTGGTTTAATGCTCGGGTTCTCCCATTAACTTCCATTATACTCCTGAGCATCCTGTTGTGTTCGGCCCGAGCACCCGAGCAATTTGGTGCTCGATCAACACTATTCGCCACTAATACTCGGCAAACTGGGCTTTTGAATATATCACTGCACTGTAGAACTGCATTTAGGCCCTAATTTTTCCACAACACAAAATACTTTTCAACAGATAAGTGCAACGCTGAACGATGAATATATTTTTATTTCGCCACTAATACACGGCAAACTGGGCTTTAGAATATATCACTGCACCGCACATGGGCAAATATATTTTTCTTTTGCCACTAATACGTGGCAAAAAGGGCTTAAGAACATATAACTACACCGCACAAGGGGAAATAAGACATACTGTAGAAAATTTTCCTTGTAAGAAACCCTGTTAATGGCTGTATCAAACAGCACTTTCACCCCATTAACAAGAAAGGTTTGCTAGAATGACAGAGCTGTATAATGGCAATTTGGATCCCCATTCAGTGCACCAAGGTGTAATAGGATTGTTCCTATTACCCAGTTTGTAACATCCCCTACTGAATCCTGTTCTACATAAATGCTGTGGAATGATTCCTCCCCATTCTTTCCCTGGTTTTTTAAATCGTTTTTTCACCACAATTCAGTCTTTCCTATCACTGTCCCTAGCGCCTGCAGACGTCTTTCCCTACACTAAGTACGCTGGTAAATGGCAACATCTAAGATGGCTACCGCTATTTATAGGGCTGTGACATCCCAAGGCTGGCTGGCTGCAGATTGGCTGCATGCATGGCATTATCCCTCCTTCCCAGAGTTTCTTTCTCCATGTCCTCACACATGCAGCAGCCATTTTAAGAAAAAATGTGATTCGTTTCCACGAAGCATGAGAAAATTCGGATTCGGTGCGAATCAAATGTTTCCTTAAATTCGGATTGATTTCCACTTTATTAACTCCTAATCGCTCATCTCTAGTTATTATCTAAATGAAATGCCAATGCTTAATTGTTGAAAGGATAAAACAAACGCTTTATATTATATCAAATAATATACAGACTCTACACTTTTAAAGGCTTTTCAGAATTTTTTAATTGTTAAACTTTAATATTAGCTGATTCTCAAAGTAAAAATAATTTACTGTTATTTATGTTTCTTAGGTACTGCATTTTTGGAATATAAGATACAGTTTTAGCAAGAAAAAATCTTGTATGAGGTCTGATTAATTTAGAGGGTCGGGTCTAAATTAATGTAACGGTCTGGTCTGGGATTTGATTAAGATTTGGATCTATTCTGAGGTTTGAATTACTTTTTGGGTCTGATCTGGAATCTGAACTAATTTAGGGGTCTGTTTTTGGGTATAATTTATTCTAGTATTGAGATGTCTAAATTGATTTTGTTATCTGAAATGTGTAGTTTGTAGCCTTATTATTTTTTTGGGTCTGATTAATTTCGGGATCCGGGAGGTGCCTGCCTTTTTACACACCATACATCTGCTGGCAGCGTCCATTATCAGAGATATAGCCAATCATGGAATTTAATCCTACAGATGACATGAGCAATTGTTACCACAGCTTTTGAGTAGAGAGGAGCGAAACGATGCTGATGAAGTGGAATTCGATCAGAATTTCAGAGAAAATTGGATTCACAATTGAATTTCCTTGTGCTTCATGGTAACAAATCACATTTTTTCCTAAAATGGCTGCTACAAGTGTGAGGACATGGGGCTAGGAACTCTGGGAAGGCGGGATCACCCATACTGACATGCATGCAGCCAATCAGCAGCCAGCCCTGTGATGTCACTGCCCTATAAATACGGTGGCCATCTTAGATTCTGCTACTCACCAGCGTGTCTAGTGCAGGGAGAGATGTGTCTGCAGGCGCTAGGGACAGTGATAGGAAAGACTTGATTGTGGAAAAAAAATATTAAAAATTTACAAGTGCAGGGAAAGATTACTCAAGGTGTAGGGAAAGGATAGGGAGGAATAATTCCACCAGCATTTGTGTTGAACAGGGTTCAGTCAGGGAGGTGACAGCCTGGGTAATAGGAACAATCCGATTACACCTTGCTGCACTGAATGGGGATCCAAATTGCCATTATACAGCTCTGTAATTCCAGCAAACCTGTCTTATTAGGGTGTAAGTGCTGTTTGATACAGGCCTTAACAGTGTTTATTACAAGAAAATATTTCTATGTTTTATTTGCCCCTGTTAGGTGCAGTTAGATGTTCTAAAGCATTTTTTGGCTTGTATTAGTGGGAAATAAGGGCATATTAACCATTGTGTGGTGAATGGCGAAAATTACAGCCCTTTTGTCATGTATTAGTGGCAAAAGAAAAATATATTTGCCGCTCAGCGGTGCAGTTATCTATTTTAAAGCCCTTTTTTTGTGTATTAGGCCCCATTTACACGTCCGCAATGTTCGTCCGCACCCATTCCGCAAATCTGCGGAACGGGTGCGGACCCATTCATTTTGAATGGGGACATGATGGATGCGGAGGGCCCACACTGTGCTCTCCGCATCTGCATTTGCGGAGCGCACCACCGATCTTCCGGCCGGCGGCTCCGCAATAATAATGAGCATGTCCTATTCTTGCCTGCAATTGCGGACAAGTATAGGCATCTCTATTTGCGCAATTTGCGGATCCGCAACACACTACGGACGTGTGAATGGGGCCTTAGTGGAAAAAATTTTTTCGCTCTGCAGCGCAGTTATCTGTTTTACATCCCTTTTTTGCGTGTATTTGTTGAAAAAGAAAAAAAATATTTGCTGCTCAGCAGTGCAGTTATCTGTTCTGAAGCCCTTTTTTTCCATGTATTAGTGGAAAAAGAAAAGATATATTTGCCGCTCAGCGTGCAGTGATATATTCGAAAGCCCTGTGTGCCGTGTATTAGTGGTGAAATAAAAATATCTTTGCCGTCCAGAGTTGCATATATCTGTTGAAAAGCCTGTTGTGTAAAAGTAGAAAAAATTTTTGGCCTAATTGACGTTCTGCAGTGCAGTGATCTATTGGGCAGCCCAGTTTGCCGTGTATTAGTGGCAAAATAAAAAATTATATTTGCCGTTTATAATTGCATTTATCTGTTGGTGAGCCTTGTTTAGTGCAAAGGTTTAAAAAAATCTTTGCACTACTGCCGTTCAGAGGTGCAGTTACAGTTGTGTTCAAAATTATTCAACCCCCAATGCTGTAAAGTGTTTTAGGGAATTTAGTGTACATTTGTAATTGTGCTCAGAATGAGATATTACAAGGACTTTTTAAAGAACCAAATGCAACTAAAATGACATCAATTGTTTTTGTAATACAGTATTAAATGTTTTTTTTGTGATTTCTTCATTGACACAATTATTCAACCCCTTAAAGACTACCACTTTTAAGAACAGAGGTTCATTCAAGTGTTTTCGATCAGATATTAAAAACATCTGTGGATGTCAAGGAGCAGCAATCAAGCATAATAAGCACCAATTAGGCAGATGTAAAATGACTGTGATACTCAGCTCCTTCTAGACACTTACTGGTGTGTTTACAGACATGGTCAAGTCAAGAGAATGGTCCAGGAAGACAAGAGAAGAGGTGATTTCTCTTCACAGGAAGGGCAATGGCTATAAGAAGATTGCAAAGATGTTAAACATACCAAGAGACACCATAGGAAGCATCATTCGCAAATTCAAGCAAAGGGCACTGTTGAAACGCTACCTGGTCATGGCAGAAAGAAGATGCTGACTTCGACTGCTGTGCGCTGCCTGAAGCGCAAAGTGGAGAAAAGTCCCCGTGTGACTGCTGAGGAACTGAAAAAAGATTTGTCAGATGCGGGTACTGAAGTTTCAGCTCAGACAATAAGGCGCACACTGCGTAATGAAGGCCTCCATGCCAGAACTCCCAGGTGCACCCCCTTGCTGTCTCCAAAGAATAAGAAGAGTCGACTGCAGTATGCCAAAAGTCATGTGGACAAACCACAAAAGTTTTGGGATAGTGTTCTGTGGACTGATGAAACAAAAATTAGAACTGTTTGGGCCCATGGATCAACGCTATGTTTGGAGGAGGAAGAACAAGGCCTATGAAGAAAAGAACACCTTGCCTACTGTGAAGCATGGCGGGGGGTCAATCATGCTTTGAGGCTGTTTTGCTTCTACAGGTACAGGGAAGCTTCAGCGTGTGCAAGGTACCATGAATTCTCTTCAGTACTAGGAGATATTGGATGAAAATGTGATGCAGTCCGTCACAAACCTGAGGCTTGGGAGACGTTAGACCTTTCAACAGGACAATGATCCCAAGCATACCTCCAAGTCCCCTAGAGCATGGTTGCAGATTAAAGGCTGGAACATTTTGAAGTGGCCATTGCAGTCCTCTGGTGGGACTTAAAGAAAGCAGTTGCAGTGCGTAAGCCTAATAATGTGACTGAACTGGAGGCTTTTGCCCATGAAGAATGGGCGAAGGTACCCGTAGATCGCTGCAAGACACTTGTGTCAAGCTATGCTTCACATTTAAAAGCTGTTATAACTGGAAAAGGATGTTGTACTAAGTACTAAGATTGAATGTCACTTGGGGGTTGAATAAAACTGATAATGATGTGAGCACAGAAAAGACATTTGTGGTTATTTCATTATAAATATTATGTTATATTTGTCTGACTTACAAGTGCTTCTTTGATTTAATTGTAAACAAGATGACTAAAATGATCAAAATCAATGTCAAACTGGCCAAAATACTCAATTTCAGTGGGGGTTGATTAATTTTGAACACAACTGTACCTTACACGTTTCTCCTGGTTCTGGTTTGGGGAAATCTGTCTTGGATCCCTGCCCCCCATATTAGTCTAACGATTCTCCACAACATAAACAATTTACACATTCGTAGTAGTGAAAACAGAATGAATTAACAGTGGGATGTGACCGTACACTTACCACCCGGTCAGTATCTCACACAGACAGATAATCGTCTTCTAAGACATTTATACTATGTATATTAGAGTTAATCCAAGCTTGTAACTTTCTGTTCCCTGAACAGTATCTTTGACTTTAAGTGCACTTTTATCTCTAGTGGTTATTTCTGCTTGGAATCCCGTAGTCCGTGCAGCCACTTTATAAGGCTCCCTGAGCCATATCTCCTGTGTCCCTGACACCGCGACCTCCTAAAGTCTTTAAGTAGATGGTTCAACTTACTTGGGTCGAGACGTGGCCAGTGCCCTTGGCTCAGACAGAGGACCTCTGGTACCGGACTCCAGTGGTCAGCTTGGGTTAAGTCTTACTGGTACCAGGAGAGATATTTCTCAGTAGCGAACAAATTACAGACACACACACAGGTATCCCTGAGAAATACTCTAACTTTATTGAGGGTGGGGTAACATATATATAGCAAGGGAGAGGGGGGAATCAACAACCAATAAGATGAGGACGCACGTACTATATGAAAAGTTACTTTTACAAAGAAATTGACCTTTGCTACATTTCTTAGAAGTGAGGAACAAGATGAAAATAACGGGATGTAGCCAGAACATTCACAGCTCAAGGCCTCAGACGCATAGCTTACAGTGTTAACCCTTCAGTCGCTGCTGAGCAGTTTTATTTACCTGCCTACTGAAGAAACTACTCAACAGCAGCAGCAGGTAGACATAGAGCAGGACCTGAACCAGCAAGTTGTGGCATACTTGGACTGCACCCTGCGACCCCACATCGAAGATCCCATGGACTACTGGGCAACCAAACTCGCAACTGGCCCAGTTTGCCCTGGACAAGCTTTTCTGCCCAGCCAGCAGTGTGGCATCAGAGTGGGTGTTTAGTGCAGTGGGGGCCATGGTTTCCCTGAGAACTTGTCTGTCCACCCAAAATGTGGAGAAACTGACCTTTGTGAAGATGAATCAGGCATGGATCAGCCAGGATTTTCACACAGCAGTGCCTGATCCATCAGATTAGATCATCCATGGTGCCACACCTAAACTTTGTCAAGAGACCTGTTTCTTCTGGCTACCTGCGTCAGCTACTATTCTGATGCTGCCACCCGCCTGATGCCACACACCTGCTACCAGGTGCTCATACTTACACCCTCTATCTTCAGCTGGTACTGGTATTTCCCCCCACCTCCCCACTCAGTCTCTGGGCCACTCTGTTGTCTTCTCATGCTGCTGCCACCTCACCACTCTGTGTTCTCTTCATGCTGCTACCACCTCACCACTTTGTCACTGGGCCACTTTGTGTTCTCCTCGTGCTGCTGCCACCTCACCACTCTGTGGTCTCCTCGTGCTGCTGCCATCTCACCACTCTCTGGTCTCCTCATACTGATGCTACCTCGTCACTCTGTCACTTGGCCACTGTGTTCTCCTCATGCTGTGGCCACCTAACCACTTTGTCACTGGGCCACTATGTGGTCTCCTCATGCTGCTGCCACCTCGCCATTTTGTGGTCCCCCCAGGCTGATGCCACCTCACCACTCTGTGGTCTCCTCATGCTTCTGCCACCTCACCACTCTGTGGTCTCCTCATGCTGCTGCCATCTCACCATTCTGTGGTCTACTCATACATATGATACCTCACCACTCTTTCACTGGGTCACTCTGTGGACTTCTCATGCTGTTCCCAGCCTCCCCACTTAATGACTGAGTCACTATTTTGCCATTTATCACCATTTATTTGACCCTTCTTCTGATCTGTCAGACGGAAGGAAAAATGAGACACACAATGAATCCTGTCTATGTAGCAGCTGTAAGGCCTGTATGACATGGTCCCTATTTTTCATCACAATTGGGTTACGATTTGGGTACAAAACACAGAAGACATGAAAATATTCCATTCAAGTGTCATTTTTGTTTTGGATCCACTCCTGTTTTTCTTTTTGGCATTAGCAATACTGATGGATTACTGACCAAATGCTGACCGAGTGACGGCGTATGCACTTATTGTTCTGATGGATCAGAGGAAGGGCAAAATAATCAGTGGTGTCAACACAAACTTACTGATGATACCCTCTCCACTCTGTCAGGGGGGGCTCTACTTGTATAAGCCTTTAATAGACAGGTTCTGTAGAAATCTATGTGGAATCAGCTGATGGTGTAAAAGGAGTACGCTCTTTCACGCTATAGTAGGATCTTAGGCCTCTGTGATCTGTGAAGAGGCAGTGAATCTGGCAAGTCTCCTACAACATCAGCTACTTCATAACACTCCCACACTTCCTCCTGCTTGTATTTGCTGGGAGAGCTGGACCATGCCTAACCACAGTGGACTAGTTTAGACCCCTAGTGGTCATATCTTTGAAGACAGGCACTCTATCAAGACAACAGAAAACAAAACCGCTTTCAGTCACCTGGAATAAGATGAAGATGCAGTAAATTAGTGCCCCCCTTACTATTGTGCTGCCCATGTACTTTCATAAAATAAAAAAGGACTACTTACAGTACTCAGTCATCTGTTTTATGTCAAAGAAAATCCAAACTCCTTTTTTCTACTTTAGTGGGTTTTAAACCCTAGGACACTGCATGAGAGTCAGACAACCCACAAGTAAGCTACAGGTCTACCTATTGTTAGGTAGTGAATTTCTCTAGCTATATGATTCAGAAGAAAAATACACAGTGAACCTAGAAGTCTCTTTTCTAGGGCTCAATAAAATGTTAATTTTTGTTAAAGACTGATTGAACACTGCTTGTGAGGCAGCTGTCTAAACCACTGAGCTACAGGTTGAGACAGCAACCTAAACCATTTTCTTCATCTATGTGATTGAGCTTGTTTAAAGTAGAGTGAACCGAAAAGTCATTGCGGCGCTGACACTGACTAGTCAGAGAAGTTAGACATCAGGGTCAGATTTCAGGGTCAGGTGTCAGTGTCATAGTCAGATGTCAGGGACAGGTGTCAGAGTCAGGTGTCAGATGCAGGTGTCAGGGTTCACACTGGCATTATTCTGATACTTGACTATGATATCTAATTCTGACCATGTCTTAAAATGAGCACTGTACAATAGAAGATGTTTTCCAACAGAGATATTTGTTCAGCAAAACATTGTGCTTCATTTCAGTACCTACCTGAAATAAGAGTAAAATTTTAGGCATCATATATAAAAAAATAATTATTTTTTAAACAGGTCCCACAGGCAGGATGTCACAGTGTAGTTCACTGTGTCACGGGTTGCTGTTGTATGTAATCTCTTTAGTAGTTCTCTGGCATACTGGCTGTGGTGGATTCCATGTAGGCTGGATGTTATGACCTACCTGTAGTTGCATCAGCCTGTGTGTGAACTGCTTCTTGTGCTTGCAAGCTCCCCTTTCTGTTGTCTTGGTTCTGGTGGAGTTAACTTTCAGGGTGTGTTAGCTAGGTGATCAGATGACTTTGTTACCCTGCTATAACATTCTATGTTCTGTGGGTTTGAGGTCAGTCTGTCTACAGCTTTGCCAAGTTTTGGAGCTATGAACCTGATCTGGGGATATTCCATCTCCCCTGTCTGTGTGGTCACCTAGTGATACATCAAGGTCACAAGGTCACCTTGCATGGTTCCGTGTCTTATGGTGCAGCTGTCTGTTCGCCTAAGGACTAACTCTGCATGGGGAACAGGCATCTGCTAGTCTGATTCTATGTCTTGTGTACAGCTCTGTCTTTTCACCCATGGAACTAACTCTGCATGGGGAACAGGCATCTGCTAGTCCAAGTCTATGCCTTTGCTGAGAGGGCTTCTGGGTTCTCTGGAGGGAGGACATCTAGTCTTTGTGCAGCTCTGCCTGTGACTGCCATGTGTCATTCCGCATGGGGCCCAAGTATCTGCTTGTCTGCCTGTTTGGCGGCTCTGCCTGTGACCGCTGTGTGTCGTTATGCATAGGGTCCAGGCATCTGCTTGTGGTCTGGTACTCATTATGTCTTGTCTGAACTGTGTCCTGTGTGGTTATTTTTGATTTCCAATTTGTATGCTTGGGTTCCAGTCCTTGTTTGTGTGGACCACTGGTGCTTGCACCATCAGACTCTGCAGGTAACTGGCCAAATGCACCGGGAACATCCTAAAGACATGACCAGTGAGCCCTTGGTTAAGTTCATCCACACCATCAGGCTCACTGATTCTCTTCCCTCTGGGTTTGGCCCCAAGTCAAACAGCTGCACTTGGTCCAGTGGTATTACCCGCCACCAGTCCCTTACCTGCTGTTCCAATTTCACTATCATGTCCTGATTCTGTTAATAAAGTATTATTTTTTGGTTCTTGCTTTGTCTGTCTGCTTGCCTTGGTGTGTTATGCCGGAAAGATGTTTAAGAGGTCTTTAGGACCCTCGCTAGAACATGACACAGAATTTCTGCCTTTTCTTCATCCTGCTTCCCAAAAAGCAAAATAAAAAGCCAAAAATGCCTATGCAATCCAAAATAATACCAATAATAATAGTAACGTATTGCACAAAAAATAAGCCCTCACACAGCTTGATTAAGAAAAAAATTAAAATGTATGGTTCTCAGAAAATAACTACTGGTACCAAAGAGGCTGTTTGAAAGCAACATAGCGCCTGTAAACCAATCCATCAAAATCTTCCTGCAGGGTACAGAAACAGCAGTTTATGCCCACATGTATGGCACATCTATATCCAGTAGAACCTGTCTAACAATATAAGAGGCATGGTATGTCTCAGATGGCATAAACTGGGCACAGAATGATGGTCACTGACATGCCATATCTGTGGAAAACTTGCATTTTTCAATTTGCACCTTTCCCTGCTCATTTATTTCTGTAAAATACCTATGGTGTTAAATTGCTCTTTCCACCTCTTCATAAATATCATAAGTTGGTGTAGTTTCCAAATTGGGGTTACTTATTGGGGTTTACACTGAACTGGTACCTCAGGGTCTCTGCAAATGGGATGTAGTGCCTTAAAACTATTCCAGCAAAATCTGTACTCCAAAAGCCAAATAACCTTTCTGAGCCGTACCATGTGCCAATACAGCAGCTTAGGTCCACATTTATAGCATTTCTGTACTCAGTAGAATTGCATTACAATTTAAGAAGTTTAGTTTTCATCTGTGATTGCAGCATCTGGACATAGTATATTGGACACTGGAATGCATATCTGAGGAAAAAATTCAAATTTTCATTTTGCATAGTTCGCAATGCATTTATTATCGATAACATGAAAATGCTCAAAAACCTTAAAAACCCTGAGGGGCAGAATTTCCAAAATGGTGTCTCTTCTTCATGGATCCAATTACTTTACCCCAAAGCCTCTACCGTTGTCAGAACAAGTAGTGTAAATCACCACATTGGGCCTCAATATGCTATTTTTCTCCTAAGTCATCTCACACATTCAGGCAAAAAATTAGGACTACATCTAGGGTGTTTCTAAAACCAGGAAACAGCATAATAACAAGAGGTCATACTTTTCACACTGGTGTATGCTGGCCACACCATACTGGGCACTGAAATATTATATCTGTGGAAAAAATATAGTTTTAACTTTGTACCATTTGATGTGCACTCAATATTGAAAAACATTGTGGGATCAAAATGCTCATTATATTACTATTCAGGAGCTAACAATTCTCCGTTCTGGTGTTTTTGTTTTTTACATACTATCTTCCTAGAGCCATAACTTTTTTAATGTTCATATAACAGTATGGGGCTTGTTTTTGTGGGACAAGTAGTACTTTTTAATGTCACCATTTACTATTGCGTACAATGTAGTGGGAAGCCTGAAAAAAAAATTCCAAATGGTGAGGAATTGGAAAAAAACACAATGCCGCTAGGGTTTTATGGGTTTTGTTTTTACAGTGTAAATGGAAAACTGACTGATGTTCTTCATTCTCTGGGTCAGTTTGATTATAACAATACCACATTTGTTTAGTTTTTCTTGTGGTTTAATACTGGGGAAAAAACTTAGGGGAAAAAATAAATAAATAAATAATAATATATATATAGATATATATATATATATATATATATATATATATATATATATATATATAGAAAGAGAGAGAGAGAGCAGCACTCCACAGTGCAGTGACATTTTTTTTTAAATTTTAATCACCCATCATGCAGCAATGTTTTGGTCCCTAATTGGAACCTTTTTCAAGCAACATGTTACAGGACATAGTGAATATAAATAGCAAGTCAAATGTGACATCATAAAACCATGAAATCAGTTAGTGTAAGAGAAGACTTTAAACCCTGCTGGGGAAAGTCACAGTAGGCATGATACATGAAAATAATAAAACAATTGCATGTTACTTTCAAAAACATAACGTGTATAGAGTGCTAAATGCATATAACATTGTATATAATTATACATAAAAATGTGTCAAACATGTGTAAACATGATCAGTGCGTAAATAGTTAAAAGACATAATTGAGCCCAAGCTAAGAGCCAATGGGATGCGCAAAGAGGAGGCGCTAGGACAAGGGGGTATACATACGTAACACAATCATACTACTGACCCGCATGTTCAGAGCCATCTCGGCGTTCCACTAACGTAAATGCACAGACTCGGCATAGTTGTGCAACGTCAGAGCGATCACGTGACTCATAAAAGCCATGTGACCAAACAAGGACATGCAAACCAAGTGGTGTCAACAGTCCCCATCTTTAACAAGGTTTGCCAGTCCCCACACAGCAGCGGCACTGCATTATGACACTGGCCATCATCTTCAGATGGTAACAAGATATACAAACATCATATTTGCAAAGATTGCATGCATACCATGGCTATCCATAGGATTAAGGCATGACACCAAGTGTGTGGACAAATCCCCACGGTCCCAAGTCAACCACAGTCTCGTAATTCAATGTTGTCCTGTATCATCGGGGCCACATCAGAAAACGGGTCCGTGGATCCAGTAGCCAAAACGAGGGTTCTCCTCCACTGAAACCATGCACTGGGGCAACACTCAACAACACCAGCCGTACAAGCGCAATATGTATACATATAAATAAATGTGGGTCAAAGCAGTTCAATTCCTTGTGTCACGCAGATCGTCCCCAAGTCTTCTCTGTCATTCTTGAGAAAGCACACCTATCAGAGCAAGCCATTGATCTAAAGAAGAAGAAAAAATGAATAAGTACAGATTGTAAGTATATATAAATCCTATACAACACAATCTATTCAACACGACGAGGACAGTAGGACCCAAGGGTAACAGGGCAAGTCGCTTTCTCAAAAAACCACCCCATTTATATTAACGCTATTAGGTTTAAAATAGTTGAGGGAATGTATCCATTGGAGTTCTTTCTTTATTTTAATAGATTAATTCTATTACCCCCTCGTCGGGGTAAGGGGACATAGTCTATAATCCAGCATTTTAGGTCTTTTTTCAGTATGTTTAAGCTCAGTGAAATGTTTTGAAACTGGCAGATCTAGTCTTTGCTTGCGAATAGTATTGCAACGTTTGTTTAACCGGGTTTTTAGATCAGTAGATGTTTCACCTACATATAAGGTGTTACAAGGGCAGGATAAAATGTATATAACAAATTACGAATTACATGTAAGATGGAAGCAGATGGGATAAGCTATTCCTGTATTAGGATGAATAAACTTTCTGCTCTTCATTATATATCTACAATTAACGCAGCAGAGGCTATATATATTTTTTTTATAGCCATATTCTGACTAAAGATGTTCACCCGTTCGCGAACATTTGCGGAAGTTCGCAATCGCCGTTCGCAAACGGAAAATGTTATGTTCGCGACATCTCTAATTGTGACCCCCATTTTGGAGTGTGTATGACTTTTTGATCACTTTTTATTCAATTTTTGGGGGGAAGTGAAGTGACAAAAATTGCGAATTGGATATTTAGATTTTTTTGCCGTTATGCGGTTTGTCCGATTTATTTTTTTTATTTTAATAGTACAGGTGTTTTCAGATGCTGTGATACCTATGATTTTTATTTTACTGTTTACTCATTTTTATTCTGGGGAAGGAGGGTGATATGAATTAGTATATTTTTTATATTTTAAAAACTTTTTTAACCATTTTTTTCTACTTTTAGGCCCCCAATCAGGCAATCACTGTTTTGACACTTACATTATCAATGGAAATAAATCCATTGACAAATAGAAGATTGAGTACAGTATATTGCAATGTGGTGCTGCCACCTACAGACCTATGGTACATTGGAATATTCTTTCAAACACTCTATCATTAGTGATGAGCGGCAGGTGCCATATTCGTTTTCGACGAAATTCGCAAATATTTTATAGAATATTCGTTTCATATTCGTTGAAATCGATTATTTGGCATTATTCTAGTTATCGCAATTAATATGCGATTTAAATAATCGCGTATTGCGATTGTAACTTAAGGCTACTTTCCTATTGGTTTGATATCTAGAATTAGAAAAGATGACAAATATGACGAATGTATTCATCATATTCCTCAAAACAAAGATAACGAAGTATTCTCCATCTTCGTTTTAGCTACCTATTCGTCAACTTCGCTAATTCTAGCAATCAAATAGGAAAGTTGCCTATAGAGACAGCTGTTTAATTCGCTATGCGATTATATTAGTATTATTATTATTATTATAATTTTTTATAAATAGAATAATTATAATAATTATTAAGTATTATAGGGACGTTAATTATTGGGCGTCCTTATTAATGTAGTCCTTTTTTTGGGGGGGCCCTTTGGCTATTTTGTAAATCTACCCACTGGTAGCTTACTCACTAACAGTGTAGCCGGCCCTACTCTACAGCATGTCATTTGTGATGCTATGACTAAAATTTCTTTGTTTTCAGTGGGTATTTTTTGATTGCTTCCTTAAGATTATTTGGAGCACACCCTACCTGTTGTGGCGTCCTGGGGGAATTTTCCCTAACTGACATGCTGATTTGTAGATGCCTGTTCATACCTGGCATACCCCCCTCTTTTGATTGGTGGTATTGCCAGTGATGATTTTGATTGACTTAATCATATTTTGACTGACCTTAGCTAATCTCGATTAACCTAAGCTACCTAGGCTATATATGTTTTGATTGAAGTTATTCTTTGGAGCATTCCACATATAGATCTAAGTCCCGTTATTTATCATCACTCCCCTGATGATTTCTCGTGAATGAAACGTGGCACGTCGGGAGTTTTTTGTCTGGGAGCCCTTTACGCTTAGGGTGATTTAGGGACTCCGCCCGGTTTAGGGACAGGGATCCGGACGGGGTCGCCCCTTTCGGGGCGGGTGCTCTGTGTAGATAGGTAGGGTCGCTGTTAGTCCCTTCCCCAGTCAGGATTTATTAGGGACAGCGCTCCTACTCCTATCATCTGCACAGATAAGACCGGCATCAACATGTTGCACCTGCTGCATTCCAACATGGCCTCATATCTTGGCTCCTACTGAAGACCACTACAGTGAATTCAGTGGAGAATATCATTGCTGATTATCCTGATGACCATGCTGTTAATTGGGTGAGCACGTTCCAATTTCCACTCCATCTCTACTGGCTATCACTCATTTTCACTGTAGTTTGGCATGTTTTGTTGGATGGCAGGTCAGTCGCTTTTGGGCCTGTGCGCCAAGGGCTTTTGTGGCTTTACCTGAGCCTGTGACTAGGCTTTCCTTATTTTATTGTTTTTCAGCGCTTTTTTATGCTTGACCATTAAAAGTTAAGTTTTATTTTCATTCCCTTTGTTCCCTTTGGGATCAGTATATTGCGTTGCTGTATTATAATTATTCTATTTATTTTAAAAAAAGCAAAGTAATATAATCGCATAGCGAATTAAAGATAGCTGTCTCTATAGTCAACCTTCCTATTTGATTGCTAGAATTATCGAAGTTGACGAATATGGAGCAAAAAACGAAGATGGAGAATACTTCGTTATATTCGTTTTGAGAAATATGACGAATACATTTGTCATCTTCGCTAATTCTACCAAGCCAACCATAGTAAACCAGGTCTAAGTAGAAATCGCAATGCGATAACTTCAAGTTATATTAATCGCATTGCGATTTCAACTTAAAGCTGGGTTTCTAATGGGTCAGCTTGCTAGAATTAACGAAGTTAACGAATATGGAATATAGCAGTGCTAAGTTGAAATCGCAATGCGATTAATATAACTTGAATTAATCGCATTGCGATTTCAACTTAGACCTGGTTTACTATGGTTGGCTTGGTGGAATTAGCGAAGATGACAAATGTATTGGTCATATTCCTCAAAACGAAGATAACAAAGTATTCTCCATCTTCGTTTTTTTATTATTATTATATTATTATTATTTATTTTTAGAAGCGCCATTCATTCCATAGCGCTGTACATATCATAAGTGGTGCACATACATATTACAGGCAATTGCCTTAAGCATGAGCGAGACAAGTTACAGACTGGTACAGAAGGATAGAGGGCCCTGCCCGTGAGGGCTTACAATCTACATGGTATGGGGGAAGGAGACAATAGGCGAGGGTGAAGCTGGTCATGGCAGTATAGAGGCAGCAGTGTCACTGGTCGTAGGCTTGTCTGAAGAGGTGGGTTTTCAGGTTGCTTATGAAGGATTCCACCGTAGGTGAGAGTCTGATATGTTGGGGTAGCGAGTTCCAGAGTATAGGGGATGCACGGGAGAAATCCTGGAGGCGAGTGTGGGAAGAGGTGATAAGAGGAGAGGAGAGAAGGAGGTCCTGTGAGGATCGAAGATTGCGTGTGGGGATGTATCGGGAAAGTAGCTCAGAGATGTAGGGAGGGGACCGGTTGTGGACAGCCTTGTATGTGTTGGTTAGTATTTTAAACTGAATTCGCTGGGCAATGGGGAGCCAGTGCAGGGACTGGCAGATGGAAGAGGCAGAGGCAGAGGAGTAACGGGGGGAGAGGTGGATTAGTCGGGCAATAGAGTTGAGGATAGATTGTAGGGGTGCGAGAGAGCTAGATGGAAGGCCACAGAGGAGAATGTTGCAGTAGTCTAGGCGGGAGATGATGAGGGAATGTACAAGCATTTTTGCAGATTCAAAGTTGAGTAAAGGGCGGATGCGGGAGATGTTTTTGAGTTGGAAGCGGCAGGTGGTGGAAAGGGCTTGGATGTGTGGTCGGAAGGAGAGGGCAGAATCCAAGGTCACTCCAAGGCAGCAGACTTGGTTGACCGGGGAGAGTGTGCAGTCATTGATTGTGATAGATAGGTCTGTTGGGGGGGGGGGGGGGTGAGCAATATGGAGGAAAGATGATGAATTCTGTTTTATCCATCTTAAGTTTTAGAAAGCGAGAGGAGAAGAAGGAGGATATGCAAGATACGCATTGTGGGATTCTGGATAGTAAGGTGGTGATGTCTGGACCAGAGAGGTAGATTTGTGTGTCATCTGCATATAAGTGATACTTAAAGCCATGGGACTCTATAAGCTGTCTTAGGCCGAAGGTGTAGATAGAGAAGAGCAGGGGTCCTAGGACGGAGGACGGACACCAACAGAGAGGAGTGAGGCGAGGAGGTGGTGTGAGAGTAGGAGACGCTAAATGTCCGGTCTGTGAAGTATGATGTGATCCAAGAGAGGGCCAGGTCAGTGATGCCAAGAGATGAGAGAGTTTGCAACAGAAGGGAGTGGTCGACAGTGTCAAAGGCAGAGGACAAGTCAAGGAGAAGGAGGACAGAGTAATGTTTTTTGGTTTTGGCAAGTAGTAGGTCATTGGTGACTTTGGTGAGGGCAGTCTTGGTTGAGTGGTGGGGTCGGAAGCCAGATTGTAGCCGGTCAAAGAGGGAGCAGGAGGAGAGGTGCTTTTTTTTTTTTAATGAATAGAATAATTATAATAATTATCAAGTAATATAATTATTCTATTTATTAAAAAAAGCAAAGTAATATAATCGCATAGCGAATTAAACACAGCTGTCTCTATAGTCAACTTTCCTATTTGATTGCTAGAATTAGCGAAGTTGACGAATGGGTAGCTAAAACGAAGATGGAGAATACTTTGTTATCTTAGTTTTGAGGAATATGGCTAATACATTCATCATATTCGCTAATTCTACCAAGCCAACCATAGTAAACCAGGTCTAAGTTGAAATCGCAATGCGATTAATTCAAGTTATATTAATCGCATTGCGATTTCAACGTAATTCTCAAATCCGACAGTACATTCTAGTATGGAGACGTTCCCATGGTGATGGGGATGCTCCATGAGCACGGAACACGAATATTCGAAATAGCGAATTCATAGCGCTATATTCGAAATATTCACGAATTAGCGAAATGTCGATATTTGCAAAATATATTCGATATTCATTAATTATTCGCTATTTGAATATTCGCTATTCGAATATTTGCGCTCAACACTATCTATCATTACTCCATTATTAAAAAAAAAAAAACTGTTAAAAAAAAGTCTCTTGACCCATCCTGCGCAACTTACTAACTACAGACCAACCTCCAATCTTCCCTTCATCTCTAAACTCCTGGAGTGTCTGGTCTACTCTTGACTCATCAGCTATCTCTCCACTAACTCGCTTCTTGATCCATTACAATCTGGTTTCCAAACCCTACATTCTACAAAAACTGCCCTCACCAAATTGACAAATGACCTCCTGATAGCAATATGCAATGGTGACTACTGTCTGCTTATTCTCCTTGCCTCACTGCAGCTTTTGACACTGTAGACCATGATCTCCTACTCACCATGCTCCAATCTATCAGCCTAAAGAACGCTGTTCTCTCCTGGTTTTCTTCATATCTCCCTTACCGCTCTTTAAGTGTATCATTTGCTGGCTCCACTTATTGTCCTCTCCCTCTTGCTGTTGGGGTTCCTCAGGGTTCAGTCCTATGCCCGCTCCTGTTCTCCCTGTACAAAAACAACTGGACAGAACATCAGCAGATTTGTTTTCCAGTACCATCTCTATGCTGATGACACACAACTATACAAGTCATCCCGCAACATCTGCTGTACTACAGAACACCAGTGACTGTCTGTCCTCCGTCTCTAACATTATATCCTCTCTGTATCTTAAACTGAATCTTTTAAAATCTGAACTTCTTTTGTTCTCTCTATCTATTAACCTACCCAAACCTGATATCTCCCTCTTAGTGTGTGGCACCATCATCACTCCTAGGAAGCATGCCCGCTGTATTACGTTTGACACTTATCTTTCCTTCACCCTCTGTATTCAATCTCACGCTCGCTTATGTCTCCTGCATCTCAAAAACATCTCTAGAATCTGCCCCATTCTCACTATGGAAACGACAATAACTCTCATTGTTGCCCTGATCCATTTCCGCCTCGATTACTGTAACTCACTATTAATTAGCCTCCCTCTTACCAGACTTTCCCCTGTCCAATCTATCTATAATGCATCAGCCAGGGTCACCTATCTGTCCAACGGCTACTCTGTTGCCTGCACTCTGTGACAATAATTGGACTGGTTGCCCAATTAGTACATAATCCAATTTAAACTGGTTGTTCTCACCAACAAAGCTCTCTACGGTGCTGTACCCCCCTATATCTCTTCCCTTATATCTCTCTACCAACCTTCCCATGCTCTTTGCTCTGTAAAGGTTTTATGACTGACATCTACCCTAATCTGATCCTCTCACTCCCGGCTTCAAGACTTCTTCTGAGCTGCACCAATTCTCTGGGGTGCCCTACCCCAAGAAATTAGGTTAAATCACAATATACACCATTTTAAAAACACATATTTTAAGGGTGGCCTATCACATTCCTTGATCTCACCCCTCTTCATATATATATATTTATCATAATTTCCTGAACCTGATCCTCCACCAAACGCTCCACCGCACCCATGCACCCAGAAGCACAACAGATATCGGCTGGTGACTGGCTCACATAGGCGTGCCCAGCCTATTGCATTAGGGTGTGCACTCTAAAGCACAAACACAAATGCCGCGTGTGTATGTATGTATATATATATATATATGTGTGTTAAGGGGCGATGATGACTATATCTGGCCGGGCGTCCCCTCCCACAGTGAAAGTCGTCTCTAGCGTATGGTGTGGGAGCTCTACATACCGTCCTCAGGGAGCAACAAGGGTGCAGCGCTACACGGCAGTTCCAGGCCCCGACTTTCTGCGGTCGAGATAAGTAGCTGCCTCATCCAACAGCATTGTTGCTTTAAGTCCGGCCGGCGGTGTGTCGGCTCCCCGGGTAAGGGGAAGCAGCACCGCACCGGAGCGGTCTGCCAGGGAGACACGCGGCATGACACATAGGGCGCAGGGCACAGCGTGTGCCCGAACAATAAAGTATTGCACAGGCCGGGGAGGGAGGGAGGGGCGGACAAATTAGGCTTCAGCATGTTGTTTCTATCCAGGGGGCGCACAGGTGAATTCACTCAGCAAGGGGGAGTAGTAAGGTTCAGGAACGGTGTGTGTTTAAAAAAAAGAAAAAAAGAAAAAGGTGTTATAAAATAAATGAAATGTCTGAAAAAAAAATTAAACATACATTTATTATGGGGAGGGGATATTGAGTCTAGTGTTCTAGTAGACAAGGGTATGTTGGGCTTCTTAATATGGCTTTAGTGTAAGATTACAGTATGTGGAAAGCACGTCACAGGAGTCGCTTACAGAGGTCACTCAACCATGTATTCAGCTGTGCTCTGCAGCTGGCTAACATGTGTTTTCCAAAGTATAGTTCCTCACGCAGAGCTACTAGTGAGGTGGGGTGCATAGGATGTACGGTGTCTGTTTTAGTCAGTATCTCTTCCAGCACTATTCAGGTATGCACTCACCTCTGCCCCTCGCTCTGATCTGCTGGCTGGGTTCCACAGACACACATAGTTGTGGCTCTGACGCCCTCTATGTGGCCACAGCTGGGAGCGCGGGGCAGAGTGTGAGTTCAGGCTCCAGTGTTAGTTTAAAAAAAAAAAACTATATATGTGTGTTTAGTTTATATGTATGTATATATATATATATATATATATAGGGGCACTGTTAGATCGTCGGTCCGCACTGCGGATTCGGCGCCAGATTCTGAATAGGGTTACGCTTGACGCACGTTTTTACGCCCACGTATTTGACTCGTGATTTCATCACTACGCCATGATACCACGCTAGTGGCATTGGTAAAGATTAAAGGGTTTCTTACGTTTATCTCTCCATTATCAAGTGTTTTATATGCCTTGTTCAGGCGATCGCTGACTTTCCATGTGGGATCACTTTCTCAGGCATTGGTACGGTATTTCTCTTTTATTCCAGAGGTATACAGTAATTCTCCTAGTTTCCTGAGGCCACGTCAAACTCTGGTTTTGTTGCCCTTTTTTGGCCCCCACTGGGTAGCTGGTGGGTGGACGAGTGAGGTTGGTTGATCCCGGGTTCCACAGATTTTAGCGTTGTTTGAACTTTATTCTATAATGGAAACTGTGCATGCAGGGGGTCAGGATGGGCTGGTTACATGGTGTATGTTTATGTCTAGAGATGAGCGAACTTTAAAAAAAAGTTTGGGGTTCGGCGTTCGGGTTGTGGTAACTCACGCATCCCGTTATGGATTCCACTATCGCGGCATATGGAATCCATAAGGGGCGGCTTCAACCAACCCGAACTGTTGAACAGCCGAAGGACCTGAAATCCAGTGCCACGCCCTCTGCACTGATCACATGACGGTGACGTCACCCCAGGTCCTTCGGCTGTTCAACAGTTCGGGTTGGTGGAAGCCGGCCCTTATGGATTTCATATGCCGCGATAGTGGAATCCATAACGGGATGCGCGAGTTACCACAACCCGAACGCCGAACCCCGAACTTTTTTTTAAAGTTCGCTCATCTCTATTTATGTCAATGTCGCGGTCATGGATATTTGATTAATGGCTTGGTCCAAATGATATATTTTGTTAGGCGTCAGGTGCTTCGCTCGTTACGTTCGTGTACTTGAATCCAAAATATAGCAGCCGTTGCCCTGTCCCGAGTTAATTCTCTTTCACAAGTTTCCCGAAGCGGACGTCTAGGGTGCCACAATGCCTCGGTACGCTTCACTACTTCCGATCCCATTACCCTGGCTGCAGTTTGCTCGTTGGTAGCCAAATCGCAATTGGAGGTTGTAATAAAGCTCTTTGATCAAGTTTGTTGTCCTTTTGGCCCCTTTCAGGCGTCCCCTCAGCGTCGACCACAAGTGTTAAGGCCGTTTCATTGGCCTGTATTTGTGGGAGGGGCGATGATGACTATATCTGGCCGGGCTTCCCCTCCCACAGTGAACGTCGTCTCGAGCGTACCCACCCTTACTTTCACTATCTCACACCAGGGGATGCCCCCTTTCAGACGTCCCTTCAGCGTTGCGGTTCCGGCATAATTCTAACCACTTTTAGGTATCCAGTAGGTAGGGGTCATTCCTTCATGTTTAGCCCCGACCACAAATATATATATATATATATATATATATATATTATATTCACACATAGATACACAAATGCACTCTGCATGCATACATACATACATACATACAGACCCACACTCATATTTATCATTATAAACAAAATAAAAGTTATATTACCCCCTGTATAATTTACCCTGATACCCCTCAGTTATAATATATAACTGAGGGGTATCAGGGTACATTATATAGGGGACAACTGAGGAGGGTTAGCACTGTAGCAGGGACAGGGTACATACTATTTTATAATGCGTTATATAACTTATACAGCGGGTCTCAGCCAGGGCACTAGGCAAAATTCTTGTGACAGACATTTTCCTGTAGACAGTCCGGATCGGAACAGCTGGGCAAGTTCCAACACTATCACGCCGCCACCGCTGTCCTCAACTCACTAGCAGGCGGGGCACGCAGCATGACGTCAAACTCTGTCGCCCAGACGGGAACACTCCCAGCCTGCGCCTGCACACAAGGCTCTGCCTCCACCTGGTCAGCCCCCACTATGTGAATTACTAGCCACCGCCCGCCGGCAAACTGCAGGTATTGTATTACAGTGCGGCGGCAGCCAGGGTAACAGCCAGTGGCGGATCCAGAGCCTGGTCTCGGGAGGGGCATTTCCATATTGTTTGGTGGAGGTAGACAAAAAATAATGTGGTGCTTATTTATTTATTTTTTTACAATATGCAGATAGTATTGCACCCCTCCATCTCCCTTCTCCAACCACCCAGCACCCTTAGGCCTCTTTCACACTAGCGTTTTAGCTTTCCGTCCTAGAGATCCATCCGCGGGTCTCTAGGACGGAAAGCTACTGATCAGGATTATCCCCATGCATCCTGAATGGAGAGAAATCCGTTCAGGATGTCTTCCGTTCAGTATGTCAACCTTTTTTGGACGTTGACAAAAGCGCAGCATGCTGCGGATTTGTCTCCGTCCAAAAATCCGGAAGACATGCCGTTACGCTGGATCCGAAATTAATGCCCATTGAAGTGCATTAATCCGGATCCGGCCTTAAGCTAAACGTCGTTTTGGCGCATTGCCGGATCCGACGTTTTGCTTTTTGTCAATGGTTACTATGGCAGCCAGGACTCTAAAGTCCTGGTTGCCATAGTAAAGAGTAGGGGGAGCGGGGGAGTGGCATACTTACATTCCGTGCGGCTCCCGGGACGCTCCAGGATGACGTCTGGGCGCCCCAGTGCATAGATCACGTGATCGCATGACGTCATTCAGGAGCGCCCTGGGAGCCGCACGGAATGTAAGTATGCTGCTCCCCCGCTCTCCACTGCTACTATGGCAACTAGGACGCTAGTAGCGTCCTGGCTGCCATAGTAACACTGAAAGCATTTTGAAGACTGATCAGTCTTCAAATGCTTTCAGTTCACTTGCGTTGTGCCGGATCCGGCGTGCATTCCGGCGACGGAAGTGCACGCCGGATATATATATATATATATATATATATATAATATCATTTACAGTGAATGACTGTAAATACTTACAGTTTTGAAGACTCCAGCAGGCTCAGGCTCAGTGCTCTGGGCAGCTGGACTCAGGGCTGGAAGTGGGCACCGCTCTTTAGTTCAGGAAGGAAACCTATAAGATGCACCAGCCCATAAGATTAGGTTTTAGAGGGGGACAATAAGAAAAAAAAAAATTAATTACACCTCAGGTCAGACCCCCAATATTAATCAGACTTCAGGTCAGACTACTGATCAGACCACCAATGTTAATCAGACCTCAGCTGACAGCCCCAATCAGACCCCCAATCTTAATAAGACCCCAATAAGACCTCAGATCAGACCCCCAATCAGACCCCAATGTAAATGACCCCCAATTATACCTCAGAGAAGAGCCCCATGCCTCTCATCAACCCCATATCAGCCCCCATGCCTCTCATTAGCCCCCAAAATCAGCCCTTATGCCTGGTAGTGGTCATAGTGGTCAAACTCTACCCCCCTACTTGCTTTGGATCCAACAGACCTCTGCCGGGAGCAAGGACCGCCAAACGAGGTACTGTCTTCCACGCAAGTAGAAACATATAAGCGCTGCACGGGACCGAAGGGAGACCTGGAGCCCACATGCAACACCAGTATCCAGCGGAGGAGTTATAGACGGGAGAAGCTTGAGACACTGGTGAAGTTGGGCAGTGTCAGGAGCGGGGCTGAAGTCCTGGTGAACCCCGGTAAGATCGTCATAAGTTACATGTAAGCGCTACTTCACTTGACTGTGAGCTCAACCATCATTTACAGCGGGACGCCGCTGCTGTAGTATAGAGCGGGACGCCGCTCTCACATACGGAGAAGTCAATTAAGGACAGAATGATTTATACAAAGAATTTAGGGGACTAATTTTAACCAAGTATTTTGGAGTGGAATTAAGGGACCTATATTGATACCATTTGAGGACTACTAATTACTATTTGCTGCTATTTTTTATTGTTCATTGCTACCACACTCCAGTCATGTGCTGCTATCACAAGTCATCTGCTGCTATTTACCTGCTAATACGATCAACGCAGGGTCTTAGGGTCACTATATGTATTTAATGAATGGAATATATGGGTACTTATTTTAATGTGGTCATTTTTGTTGAACTTATTTTAATGAGGTAATTTTTGGTATGCTATACTAGCTATTAATTGATCAATTTTAATAATAAATAGCCGATTTGCTTCTAACTATCTGAGAGTGCCCAGTTTTTGTATTTTCTAGTGTTATGAATAAAGATTATTATTATTATTATTATTATTATTATTATTATTATTATTACTACTATAAAAGGCATTTAAAACTCAGCAAGCCCTGGCCTTTGATAGACAATGAACAGCAACTCCGATCATATGTTGTGGTCATATTAAATGCCTACAATTGTCATTATCGTCAATCGCAGACATTACCCCCCCAGATGTATGCTGTATGAAACAACAGAAATCCAACAGCATTGGCACCTACTTGCATTGTTACATATACTGCGGAGGTCCAGAAAGGGTTACTTTTTTGCAAAACACCTGTGGACTAACAATACTCACCACACCCCTTGGTAATTTCTGTGAGGCCTGTGGTTTTTAAAATGCAGTAAATTCTTTGGGGTTTCTTTTGTTTTTTTAATTCACCACCCAGCCTCTACAGTTGTCAACCAGTGCTACATAAATTACCAAGATAGGCCTCAAATGCACATGGTACTATTTCTCTTCTGACCCATGCAGTGTGCCCAAAAAGCAGCTTACCTCCACATAGAGGGTATTGTAATTATACTCAGAAAACATTATGTAACTAAACTTAGTGTGCTTTTTCTCCTGTTACAACTTGTGAAAATGAAAAATCTGAGGCTAATGCAACATTTCAATGGAAGAAATGAAAGTTTTCATCTTCATAGCCCACTGTTTTTAAATTCTTAAAACAGCCTGTGGGGTCAAAGCACTCATTATTCCCCTCAATAATTCCTTGAGGGGTGTAGTTTACAAAATTTGTGAAGTTATCCATAGGGTTAATTCAGAGTCTCTTTACCCGTAGCATGGTGCCCAAAAAACATTTCACATAAATCTGCTCTCCAAAAGCTATATGGTGCTCCTTTCCTTCAGGGCAGCTCCTCTGAGGGCAGGGTTAGCATGGCAGAAATGTGGAAAAGAGTCCTGCAGTGTGCCCATTAAGCAGTTTACAACCACATATTGGATGTTTCTGTAAATTGATAAATGACTGTAATAAATATTGTAGTTTGTTTTGTTGTTAACTCTTTCTGTATTACAAGAAAATGGATTAAAATACCAATTCTACAAAAAAAGGTTTGCTTGCATCTTGCTTTAAATGTTGTGAAATATTTTTAAAATCAGTTTCCAATATCAGTTTTGAATACGTTGAGGACTGTGGTTTCTAAACCCGGATCATTTATGGGTGTTTTCTATTATATAAGAAAAATGTTAAAATTACATCTAAAATTCTAAGCCTTCTAATGTGCTAAAAAATAAACTGATATTTGCTAAATGACCCCAACATAAAGTAGACATATAGACATATGTCTGTCTTAATAGCAGAGAACTTGAAATTTTAAAAAAATGTCTAAGATTTTCTTTATAAATAAAGATAAAACCAAAATTTGCCACTAACATGAAGTATGATGTGTCATAAGAAAACAGTCTCAGAATTGCTTGGATAAGTAAAATAGTTCCATGTTATTACCATATAAAATTACATATTTCAGATTCTCAAAACTAGCCAAAGTCAAAAAGAGGG
>CM065591.1:122155946-122172008 GCA_033119425.1 Bufotes viridis | reverse complement strand
CTTTGTTTATTTCCAGCCATTAAATAGTGCATTTGTGAATTTTGGGGAAAAAAGCTGTGTTCTTGGTCCACAAAGCAGTTGTGCATACAGCGTACAAATACCTATTTTAAATCTCAGCACTGAAATAGTGCATTAGTGTGTTTTAGGGGGGAAAAAAGCGGTATTTCAGGTCCACAAAGCATTTCTGCACTCAGCGTACAATTACCTATTTTAAATCTCATCACTGAAATAGGGCATTAGTGTGTTTTAGGGCAAAAAAGCCATGTTCTTGGTTCACAAAGCAGTTGTGCATACAGCGTACAAATACCTTCGTTTATTTCCATCCGTTAAATAGTGCATTTGTGAATTTTTGGGAAAAAAGCTGTGTTCTTGTTCCACAAAGCAGTTGTGCATACAGAGTACAAATACCTATTTTAAATCTCAGCACTGAAATAGTGCATTAGTGTCTTTTAGGGGGAAAAAAAAGCGGTATTTCAGGTCCACAAAGCATTTTAGTGTATTAGTGAATTAGTGTTATTTTTTTTTTTTTTGGGGGGAGTCATATTCTTGGTCCACAGAGCAGTTTTCAATAAACCGCACAAATACCTAAGCTTAAATTTCAGCAGTGAAATACTGCATTAGTGTATTTTGTGGGAAATAAACCCGTATTGTTGTTAAACAGAGCAGTTTGGTATAAAGCACAACAGCGCATTCAATTGCAGTGACACTGCATTTCTGTAGTTTGTTGCAATAAACACTGGTTTTGTGCTACATAGCAAATCTGAGGCCTACCCTCCATTTCAGTCATTTAAAGTAACCTTTTGAACTCCACATTTACATAGTTTGTTGCAAAACAGACTGGTGTTTGTTGTAGATAGCACTGTTAAGACGCCTCCTGTGTCTTTAAACCAAACCAGCCGTTTAGTAGACCTTCCCGGCTGCTGTACACTAACCTCCGTTCGCATAACTGGAGTGGCACGAACCAAATGCAGGAGAGCGGCAATCTCACGAACGGCTCCAAACACACGACGGTAATCCACGAACTGCTGCAAGCCGCGAACGAATCACACTCACTAGGCGGCTCCATTTCCATTCAGCAGTCTCTAACGCCAATAATAAATCCCCTAATAACGAGACAGAAGCTCCGCATTGAGGGTCAAATAAGAACTTTCTTTAATGACCACACAAGCATTTCCTTTATACACATTTTCCAACAAGGTTACCACCCACGTGGTATAAACATAGCAGCCAATCATTTACAGTTTCACATTTTAAACAGAACCCATTCGTCAATGTACATTTAATAACCACAATGACATCGTCCGTGATCCAATCAACAACACAATGACATTGTCTGTGATACAATCAACAACACAATGACATTGTCCGTGATCCAATCAACAACACAATGACATTGTCCGTGATCAATCAACAACACAATGACATTGTCTGTGATACAATCAACAACACAATGACATTGTCTGTGATACAATCAACAACACAATGACATTGTCTGTGATGCAATCAACAACACAATGACATTGTCTGTGATACAATCAACAACACAATGACATTGTCTGTGATCCAATCAACAACACAATGACATTGCCCGTGATACAATCAACAACACAATGACATTGTCTGTGATACAATCAACAAAATAAAAGTTAGGAATCAGGCAATAACAGGTGTTCTGTTGTTTCAGCGGTGTTCGGCAGAAAAAGTGTCCGTTTTAGTTCCATGAAAATAGAGCCGAACACCGCTGGGCTTTCGGATAGTTTAAAATGGCCGCTGCCTCGTAGTGTCGACATACTGAACGGAATGCAAACAGAGCGAATACAGCAGAAACAAGCATTAAAAAGAATAATCAGACAGATGGTTCTGTCTGCGGCTCCCCTCCTTGTGGGACACTCCGGCAGACCCAGCTTGACCCTGTGGCGGGTCAACTTGAGGATTGCCCGGACTAAGAGGTGGTAGCGATGTCTGTTTGCCGTGACAATCCATCTGCATTTCCGTTCATGCTTACCGGGTCTGTAGCTGATAATAAAATTGTAGGGCTGCAATGCCAAGCTCCATCTCAATAGTCTCCCATTGTCTCCTGAGACCGGTTAAGCCAAGCGAGGGGGTTGTGATCAGTCACAAGGAAAACTCTTGCCCATACAGATAGGGACTTAACTTTTTCAATGCCCAGACCAAGGCTAAGCACTCCTTCTCCACTGCCGCATAACTCACTTCTCTGGGTAACAGCTTTCTGCTGAGATACTGCGACAGGTGCTCTCCTCCATCCTCCCCGACTTGGCTCAGCACGGCCCCCAGTCCATACATAGAAGCGTCTGTATGGGACGCAGAAAACGATTGTTAGAGTACTGGGGCAGCCAAGACAGGGGCATTCACAAGAGCCTGCTTCAATGCCTGGAGCAGCAGCTTCACAAGCTGGAGACCACAGGACCTGCTTAGGCAAGTTCTTCTTGGTCCAGGTCTGTCAGGGGCTTAGCAATAGTGCTGTGAGTCAGGGACAAAGCGATCTATAGTACCCTGCCGTCCCCAAGAGGCCAATACCTGGGTCTTAGTGGTAGGTGTGGGCCAGTTAGCCACCGCCTCTACCTTGGCTGGCTCTGGTCTCTGGCTCCCACACCCACTCTGTGACCCAGGTACTGTACCTCAGCCATACCTAGATGGCACTTCTCTGGCTTCAATGTCAGGCCAGCGGCCCGAATCTTATCCAGCACTACCCTACATGCTAGGTGTTTCTCCCAGGACCCACTGTAAATCGCAATGTCATCCAAGTATGCACAGGCAAATTCTTGGAAGCCATCCAGGAGTCTATCCACCATCCGTTGGAAGGTAGCCGGTGCATTTTCATCCCAAAGGGCATGACCTTAAATTGGTACAAGCCAAATGGGGTGACAAATGCCGACTTAGGGATAGCATCCTCGGCCAGAGGATCTGCCAGTAGCCCTTACACAGGTCTATGGTGGTCAGATATCTCCCCTGGCATCTGATCCAGCAATTCGTCTACCCGGGGCATTGGGTAGGCGTCAGTGAGTGGTCCGCTCGTTGAGCCACCTGTAGTCCACACAGAACCAGTGGTCCCATCTTTCTTGGGCACCAGGACTACAGGCGAGGCCCAAGGGCTGTCGGAGTGCTCGATGACCCCAAGCTGGGTCATCTCCTGTATCTCTTCCGCATTCCTTCACGGACTGCTTCAGGGATACGATAGGGGGCTGTCGTAAGGGGGTCTGTCCAGGGGTCTCTACCTTATGTACAGCTAGGGTGGTATAACCTGGCTCCTGGGAGAGCGTCGCCTGCTTCTCCCACAACAACTGTTGTGCCTGTACCCTTTCCGTGGGGTTCAGCCGTACCCTAGCTGTACAAGGGTAGTAAAGGTCAGTCTGGGGCTCCCTTTCTAACAGATCGGGAAGGGTAAATTCTCAGAGATCATCGGCAGCTGGGGCACATACTGCTGCAATATTCTCAGGTCTCTCCTGGTACTCCTTTAGCATGTTCACATGAAAGGATCGCTGAATCCTCTCATCTGCACAGCTGGCTATCACGTAAGTAGTGTCGCAAATCTGCGCCACTACTTTGTACGAAGCCCTGCCAAGATGCTTGCATCTTGTTGGCCTTCTGCAGGTTTGAGCACCAGATACCTTTTGCCCAACCTGGAAGACCCGCTGTCGGGCACCCTGATCATACCATCTCTTCTGTCTCCCCTGGGCCGCCTGGAGATTCCCCCTTACCATCAGGGATAGTTTCTCCATGCGGTCCCGGAGTTCCAGAACATATGGCACAATGGGGTCCCTTCCTGCTCCGTCTCCCCCTCCCAGTGGCCTCTAATGAGATCTAGGGGTCCGCGGACCTCCTCCCATACAGCAGCTCAAGGGGAGAACCCAGTAGATTCCTGGGGCACCTCTCTATCTGAAAACAATAGATGAGGCAGGAATCTCTCCCAGTCTCTGCAAGCGTCTGTAAAGGTCCTCAGCATCTGCTTGAGGGTACCGTTAAAGCGCTCGCAGAGACCGTTAGTCTGTGGGTGGTATGGTGAACTAAGTAACGGCTTAATACCACACACCTTCCACAGCTGCTGGGTGAGCACAGCGGTGAAGTGGGTTCCCTGATCGGAGAGAGATCTCCTGAGGAACCCGACCCTAGTAAAAATCTAACCAGGGCATCAGCAACCGTCTCTGCCTCTATATTAGACAGCGCTACTGCCTCTGGATGGCGCGTGGCATAGTCCACCACGGTAAGAATATACTTCTTACCTGATGGACTAGCCCTGGCCAGTGGACCCACAATGTCAACGGCTATGCGGGAAAAGGGTTCCCCAATAATAGGCATCGACTGAAGCCTAGCTTTGGGTGATCCCCAGCTTACCTACCCGTTGACACGTGTCGCACGTACTGCAGTACATCCGCTCAGCCTGGTTAAAGTTTGGCCAAAGAAATTCTGTGATATTCTGTAGGCTGTGCGGCGGGACCCTAGATGTCCAGCTGCGAACATCATGCCCTATCCGCATAATCTCCAGCTGGTACTTTGCGGGTACCACTAACTAGCGATTTGGCGGAGAGGCAACACTCTTCGGGAGGGCTTAGGGATCCTATATAACCTGTCCCCACCCACTCATACCGCTCCCCATCTACCCCTTCCTCCCCAGCATCGGCCCTGGCTCTGTACTTTTGGAGGTTGGGATCCGCCCGGGTTTCCCTCCCAAACTCCTCTGGGGAGGCCCAGCTTAGGGGACCTGATCTGGGAGTAACAGTCGGGGCAGTAAACCTTACCTGGGTCTCATCAGCAGGTGGGCTGGTTCCGGCAGCACGGGTCTGGGCACGGGTGGTCACAGGGTTCACCTCTGCAGGGCTCATCGGGGCATAGGCGGAAACCAGAGGGCCAAATCGTTTCCCAGAAGGACATCTGCCGGCAAGTCTTTCATCACCCCCACATCCACATGTCTAGCGCCCCTCCCCAATCCAAATGCACCCGGGCAACAGGTAAGCGAAACACGGCACCCCTGCTGCCCTTACTGCCACAGTGTCCCCAGTGTGCTGATGCTCTGAGACCAAGTTCTTTTGGAGCAGTGTCATCGTGGCTCCTGAGTCTCTCAGCCCATTTACCACCCTGCCATTCAGCTTCACAGTTTGCCGATGTTGCTGGCGGTTATCCTGGTGAGCTGCTTGCACTGGAGTCGGCCTCGTGTAAGATGCCCCAAAACTCCTCCTGCTCTATGCAGTGCGCAGCAGGCTGAGGGCCGCTGATTGCCATTGGCTGGTTTTCTCCAAGACTGGGCTTGGTTGGCACTGTTCAGGGGCACTCTGGGCGCTTGTGCCCCAACTGGTTGCACAAATAACACCGGAGAGGCTGGGGATATTCCCTGGCATTGAACCGGGAGAGGTGCACATATTTGTTAGCTGGTGGGGATGGGGCTGGAGTGCGATGTACTGGGGGTTGGTAGGCTGGAGGAGTGGGTGCTACAGCTGGTCGATACTCCAGTCTGGCAGGGACTTTGTTAGCTGTACCATCTAACTTACGGGCATCCGTGTACTCATCTGCCAGACGAGGCAGCCTCGGGTAGGAGTAGAGGTTTCCTGTCTCTGACCCACTCCCGGACCCCAGCAGGTAGTCTATCAAAGCAATGCTCCAGCAGGAACACTTGGAGCACCTCCTCCCCAGTTACCGCTTGGCATCCTGCCATCCAGTGGGCTGCAGTGCGGTGAACTCTGCAGGCCCACTCCACATAAGAGTCACCAACCTGCTTGTTGGTTTCCCTAAACCGCCTTCTGTAAGCCTCTGGGGTCACTGCATACCTGGCTAGGAGGGCATCCTTCACAGCCTGGTAGCTGGTGATCTTCTCCTCTGGGATGGCCCAGAAATGCTTCACTAGCCCGGCCGGATAACTTCCCAGAGAGGATGGTAACCCACTCATCTACGGGTACCTGGTGTAGGGCACACTGCCTCTCAAAATCCGCCAGGAACCCATCAATCTCCCCCTCTGCTTCAACAAAGTTTTTAAATGCAGCAAAGGGTACCTTTTTCCTGGCAAAATTGTTGTTGGGTACCTCTGCTGCTGCAGCTCCTCTTTCTCTCGCCTGGTGTGCTGCTACTGCTGCCTGTACACGCTCCACGATGTCGGTTGAGGGTTGGGGCCAAAATGTGCCAGCCTTATTTGCACTGCCCGGTTAAATTGTATTTCCTCGGGTGTTAAATCCAAGGGACTGGCCACATTGACTCTCTCCATTCCCGGTGCTGCATCCATCTCCAGCAGTAAAGCAATAATCTCCCGTTTCTTTAAATTGCTTGCTGCACGCCCTCGGCGTTCAATATGTCTTTAAGGGTAGCACGCCTTAATTCCTCGTACTGCATGGTTTGTAGCTGACCTCCAATGCTGTGGGATTCATCCGTCGCTTGCCACCAATTGTTAAGACACCTCCTGTGTCTTTAAACCAAACCGCCGTTTAGTAGACCTTCCCGGCTGCTGTACACATAACCTCCGTTCGCATAAACTGGAGGGCACGAACCAAATGCAGGGAAGCGGCAATCTCACGACGGCTCCAAACACACGAGCGGTAATCCACGAACTGCTGCAAGCCGCGAGCGATCACACTCACCAAGCGGCTTCCATTTCCATTCAGCAGTCTCTAAACGCCAATAATAAATCCCCCCAATAACGAGACAGAAGCTCCGCATTGAGGGTCAAATAAGAACTCTCTTTAATGACCACACAAGCATTTCCTTTTATACACATTTTCCAACAAGGTTACCACCCACGTGGTATAAACATAGCAGCCAATCATTTACAGTTTCACATTTTAAACAGAACCCATTCGTCAATGTATATTTAATAACCACAATGACATCGTCCGTGATCCAATCAACAACACAATGACATTGTCTGTGATACAATCAACAACACAATGACATTGTCCGTGATCCAATCAACAACACAATGACATTGTCTGTGATACAATCAACAACACAATGACATTGTCTGTGATACAATCAACAACACAATGACATTGTCTGTGATACAATCAACAACACAATGACATTGTCTGTGATACAATCAACAAAATAAAAGTTAGGAATCCAGGCAATAACAGGTGTTCTGTTGTTTTAGCGGTGTTCGGCAGAAAAAGTGTCCGTTTTTAGTTCCATGAAAATAGAGCCGAACACCGCTGGGCTTTCGGATAGTTTAAAATGGCCGCTGCCTCGTGGTCGACATACGAACGGAATGCAAACAGACGAATACAGCAGGGAAACAAGCATTAAAAAAGAATAATCAGACAGATGGTTCTGTCACAAGCACATTTGCGGTGTATGCTGCATTTCTGACAGTCAAATAAAACCGTTAACTTCTGTTTTTACATTGTTGGTTCGAAAAATCAAATTTTTGGTGATAGTGAAGTAATTGTGCTGAATTGCTCCGTTACATTGTTGTGTAACCTAAATAAATTTATTCTGTTTATGACACAGTGAGCCTTACAGTATAGTGAACTTAATTGTTGACTATTGGCAGTTAAATGCAGCAGTCTCTTATGCTTCTTTATGACTCTGCTGGCAGGGTTTCCCAGGGCCAAAACCATAGTCCTGCCCCAGAAGTGGAAGAGATTGAGTGCACGGATGCCCAACCACTTAGGTTTGAGGATGGGGACAGGGGAAGACCACGCAGCACATCTTTGATGATGACGAAACACAGGTGCAAACCGCTGCGGCTTTCTGCGGTGTGCAGACCGACAAAGAGGCAGGGGTGAAGACGGGTGTCATCTGGGTGGAAGATGATGTTGAGAATAATGAGGTCTTACATAGGTGACAGTGACCAAAAATGTGAATAAGCCTCTTTTATTTGTGGTACAACTGAGGAAGGGACAAGACACACAAAAGTCCCGGAACGCGTCTGGTTACGTCAAAGTGGAGCACACAGTACCCATGTGACAAGTGACAATTATATACAGTCTGCCGGCAGATGAAAAGGGAATTTAATCCACCCAAAAGCGTACAAGCAAGTTCAAGCTATCTGAAGCTCTCCCTACCATCGGGTATTCTCTCGCAGATCTCACAGGATAAATCGAAACTGAACTACGCGGGGTCAAAGCGTGGGACGCCACGGCTCCTCCGAACATAAAAGTTTCAAGTACGAAATAGTAAGTACCAATATTCGAGTACAATCGAGTACAGCAGTATCTAGCCAATTGGTAATAGCTTGGATTACTATTATAGGCGCTAAATATATCCAGTGCAAACCATTTCAGGCCTGCAACAATAGAGAATTTCTCTAAGCAAAATTGTGGATCCACATATGCGAATATATACTCCAGCCCAATCTGAAGATTGAATACCGGAGCATCAATTTGGTTTTATGGACTTTTTACCTATTTTAGTTTTGAATAGTTATTTGTTAAGTGACGAAGTTCCAGCAGAAATAGTAAATCCCTTTAAAAATTTACTTTTAATCTGATTTGTTAAAACCAAGAGGTCATGAAAAACCCCATAGATATCAAAATGTGAAACAAACTATTATCAATGTGATAACTAAAAATCGGTCGCGACAGGGACTGTCCAGATGGAGGACAATAGCAGTCACTACACGGTAGGCAAACAGGGAACTGTGGGAACTAACCCTAGTATACCCCTATGCTAGTACTCAGCCCGGGGACGTCCCCTAGTGGTGGAGACTCCTCGTCCTCGTACCTAGGCTGAGAGACCCTAGACAATCCCTAATGACATAAGTCGTCTGCCAACACAATGGGCAGGTGGTAGATATGACACTGCCCAAGGAAGGAGTACAATAAGTACACCTCTATAAACACACCTCATAAACACACCTCAACGCATTTCCCCCTAAGGGTGGATAGGGTTCATCAGGAGGTACTGTGTATAAACATTCCCGTAAAACAGTCAATCAAATGGTATAGCAGATAATGACAGATAGCGTGAGATAGTCTGATGTTGACAAAACTCAAATTATAGATACTTAGCACTGCAGCCCTGTCGGGATATATTCTCAGTTTGATAGGAACCAATAGATCCAATTTTAGGGACCGGTCACAGGAGGATATACGGAACAGGCCCAGTTTGGTTAGGGCAGATTTCATTAAGACCTACAGGGAGGAGAAAACATAATTTAGACGGCCGTGTCTAACGCACCAGAAGGTAATTCCGTCAGAGTATAAGTAGCCCTTACTGGTGAGGTCGGCAAAGGCACAAGTCAGGGTTGATATCCCTGGCAGTGTGAGTAGACCCGGCTTTTGCTGTAAGGAGACAGGATCATAGGGAAACAATTGGACCAAGGTTTAGGCAATAGATGGTCTCCTTAATATCTAGAATTCCTGTACTCACATAGCTGGGGTTCCTGTTAGTCGCGCTCCTCCTGTACCTATCCCGCCGGCGTGTGCGATTTAAATAGCCCGCTGCAGTATTTACAGACCTTCCCGGAAGTGACGGAGTCTAGTGTCACCTACAATCCAAGGAACGCCGACATCACTTCCTGCCAGCCTCACAGCGGGGAGGGGAGTCAGGTCGGCAATACCTCAGTTGTGACGTCCGTGCCGGGATCACGTGACCAACCTTAGGTCACATGATCGGGGATCACAACACGAGAAACTCTATACTAACGGCGCCATAGGCATACTAGTGCTTACTCCGCCCCTCACCTCAGCAGATGGTTTCTCGTGTTGTGATCCCCGATCGTGTGACCTGGGGTTGATCCGTGATTAGAGCTATCTAGGGTCTCTCAGCCTGAGGTACGAGGACGAGGTCTCCACCACTAGGGGCGTCCCGGGCTGAGTACTAGCATAGGGGTATACTAGGGTTAGTTCCCACAGTTCCCTGTTTGCCTACCGGGTAGTGACTGCTATTGTCCTCCATCTGGACAGTCCTGTCGTCGTGCCGATTTTTAGTTATCACATTGACAATAGTTTGTTTCACATTTTGATATCTATGGGGTTTTCATGACCTCTTGGTTTTAACAAATCAGATTAAAGTTAATTTTAAAGGGATTTACTATTTCTGCTGGAACTTTGTCATTTAGCTAGTTAATATCCCTTGTATCTTGATATTGATATAGGGCTGGAACTTGTTATTTGTTAAGTGTTTGATTTTGCCATTAAATATGTTATTTTATTAAAAAGGTACCTACTACTGTATGATTTTCTCTCACATAATCCAGGTAAGGAGTGCCTAACTATATTGTGGTTCCAATACAGTATATATTGTAAAAATGACATTATCTCTGGCCTAGTGTAGTGCCGAAAAACTGTATTTTTCTGTATCCAGTATATTACAGCAAGCCAATACAGTGTGTATTGTAAAAATTTGAAATCTTTATTTTTTTGTATCCATTACCTTACTGGAAGCCAATAGCGTTTGTATTGTCAAAATATCATTATTTCTGTCCTAGTGAAGTGCCGAAAATCTTTATTTTTCTGTATCCAGTACATTACAACAAGCCAATACCGTGTGTATTAAAAAAAATAATTATCTCTGGGCTAATATAGTGGCAAAAATCTTTATTTTTCTGTATCCAGTACCATACTGGAAGCCAATACAGTGAGTGTTGTAAAAATGTCATTATCTCTGGACTAGTATAGTGCCAAAAATCTAAAATTTTCTGTATCCAGGACATTATAGCAAGCCAATGCAAAGTGTATTGTAAAATTTTTATTATCCCTGTCCTAGTGTAGTGCTGAAAATATGTATTTTTCCGTATCCAGTACATTGCAGCAAGCCAATACAGTATGTATTGTCAAAATTACATTATCTCTGGCCTAATGTAGTGCCGAAAATCTGTATTTTTCTGTATCCATTACCTTACTGGAAGCCAATAGAGTGTGTATTGTCAAAATATCATTATCTCTATCCTAGTGTAGTGCCGAAAATCTTTATTTTTCTGTATCCAGTACATTACAACAAGCCAATACAGTGTTTATTATAACAATTTCATAATCTCTAGGCTAGTGTAGTGCCGAAAATCTTTATTTTTCTATATCCAGTACCTTACTAGAAGCCAATACAGTGTGTATTGTAAAAATTTCATTATCTCTGTACTAGTGTAGTGCCGAAAATCAGAATTTTTATGTATCAAGTACATTACAGCAAGCCAATACAGTGTGTATTGTTAAAATTACATTATCTCTGCCCTAGTGTAGTGCCGAAAATAAGTATTTTTCTATATCCAGTACTGTCCGGCATCAGAAACCTTCGTCTTTAGCGGACAGTAAAATGATCTGCTACATATCGACAAACAAAACCATTAATATGAAAAAGGCGAGCACAAAGGGAGGGGGAATTGGGCGTGATGCTGATGTTGCATGCTAAGGCCGTGGCCCTGGGCGTGATGCTGATGGTGCAAGCAGAATCCGTGGCCCTGGGTGCAATGAAACTGTGCCTGCTGGCAGTGCATCAGAAAAAACTAAAAATTCCACCTTACCCAGCATCATGTCCAACTTAGCTGGGCTGCGCAGGACAACACTGTCCAAGATGGACCAGTACAAACAGGTGGTCGGTTGGATTGCAGAAGATAATGGTTCCAGTCGGTTAAGCACCACACTCTCTTCCACGAAGTCCAGTCTCTGTAGCCAAGAGTCTGGTCAACCGAATCCTCACTCTGATCCTCCTTCCTCCAACCAGGTCGCATCTGGCCAAACAAGGGATCCCACACTCATATATTCACATGACCTCTTTTCATCGCCAGTACTTGGTTTAGCTCTCTCGCCAAGCACGCTTGAAGAGGTACCTGAGATATTGTGCCCTGATTCCCAGCCTCTTGAGCCTTCACAGTTTCAAGAAGATGACGGTGGTGAATGGCAATAATTCGGTCATGAGGTGGATGATGATGAGACACAGTTGCCAATTACTGAGGTGGTGTTTAGGTCAAGTCAGGAGGATAAGCATAGTGAGGAAGTGGAAGAGGAGGTGGTGGACGATGAGGTCACTGACCCAACATGGGAAGGTGAAAACCCGAGCGAGGACAGCAGTACAGAGGGGGAGGGATCCGCAGCACCGCAACAGTCTGGAAGAGGCAGTCTGGTTGCAAAAGGGAGATTTGGGCCCACACCAAACAGGCCTGCAACCGTTACAGCGAGCACCCCCATGCGTAAATCTAACTTGCCAAGGGGTAGGTGTTCCGCAATATGGCGCTTTTTTGAGGAAAGCGCAGACAACAAAAGAGTGGTAGTTTGCAAACTATGCCATACCAAAATGAGCCGGGTCATGAACACTAGCAATCTCACCATAACCAGCATGATCCACCACATGGCATCCAAGCACCCTAATAAGTGGGCCGAACACCTGGGTCCACACTCTGGGTCTGCGGGTCCCACCACTGCCTCCTCTTCCCCTGTGTTATGCTCTGATGGCAAATCCCCTTTAGAAGGCACAGGCCCGGATGCCCCTCAGCCTGCACCTGGACCTTCACATGAACCATCAGCAACAACATGCACTTCCCTGTCCCAGCGCAGCATCCAAATGTCAATAACACAGGCATTTGAACGCAGGCGCAAATATCCACCCACACACCCACAGTCCATAGCACTAAATGCGCAACTTTGAAATCACTGGCCATTGAAATGTTGCCATTTATGCTTGTGGACACTAAGGCCTTCCGCAGCCTGATGTTGGCGGCTGTCCCTCGGTATGCAGTCCCCAGCCGCCACTATTTTTCGCGGTGTGCCGTGCCCACCTTACACCAGCATGTGTCCCAGAACATAACCCGTGCCCTGACCAATGCACTTACTAGGAAGGTCCACCTCACCACGGACACATGGACAAGTGCTGGTGGCCAGGAATGCTATTTCCCTAACCGCACACTGGGTGAATGTTGTTGAGGCCAGGAGTGAGTCGTACCCTGGGATGGCACAGGTGCTACCCACACCCAGGATTGCAGGCCCTACGTTCATCAGGGTCTTGACCAGCAGCTATGTTACTGGCTCCAACCCCCACTTCTCCTCCTCCGCCACCTCTTCCTCCACTTCCACCTCCAACAGCAGTCAGCCATCATTTGCTAGCTGGAAGTAGTGTTGCACTGCTGTGGGTAAGCATCAACAGGCCGTATGATGCCCTCCTTTATGTGTAATAAAGCGTGTATTGTAGTGCTGGTTCCTTGAAATTTTTAGCCGCCCTTTCTCTTAGTGCATAGATTTTATGAGTGTAGGAGTCCCACTACCTGAACAATTATACCACAATTTGAATGAGGCCCTCCTTTATGTGATATACAGGTTGTATGGGAGTGCCTCTTACTTGTAATTGTTGGCAGCACTTGCACTTTATATACAAGTAAATATACAGGACAGAATGATTCCTTCCAATTTTTACTCTAAAAGCGATTTTTGTGTGTATTATTGTCAATCTGTAAAAGTGGCGTACTACTCTCACAACATCATTCCGAGCAGCGACATGGGAGTCCAAGATGCATCCAGACTTCTACCTCATGCTGTTCCCTAACAGTTTCAGTGGTGTTTCTATCAATTTCTGACCATTTCCTGTGAACCAGACTCCCTTCCCTCTTCAGGGCATGCCTGTTTTAATGCTCGGGTTCTGCCATTGACATTGTGCTTGGATGCTTGGTACAGCACCCGAGCATCCAGAGGGGTTCTACTCGAGCACCTTGGTGCTTGACCAACACTAGTTCCCGCCTATCCTTTGGTTGAGCTCGATGTACATTGTACTTTTTGATTGCTTGTTACTATATTTTTTGTAAAGGACATTAACTTTTGGGGGGCTGGGTCTCAGACTTCCGTAGAAGGCAAGCCCTGATGCCTATGGAAGGCATTGGGCTGTCTTCTCAGCCAATGGGTCCCAGTCAACGCAGAGTGGGGAGCCAATGGGGATGGGGAGGGAGCCTCCTTCCTCCAATAGGCCTATAAATGCCGTGGTCAGCACAAAAGTTTAACGCATGCCGTTGGGAAGTCACTTCCTGATGCGCCATACCTATACAGGGGATGTCACAAAAGGGGCCTCCACTAATATTAGTCCTTGTTTTGTTTCACTAAAAAGTCATTTATTTATTTATTTTTTTTTTTTGCTTTACTGTTTCGCCACCTGAAAGGACTAGCTGTGCATGTAGCTGCAATGCAAAGTGATGTACACTGATATATGCCATGATAGACCTGATTTAACGTGCTTCGTGGAAAATTAATTCGTAACAAAGCAAATTTCTTTGAGAAATTCGGCGAAGCGTCCAAAATGATTTTTCAGAAACCTCGGTCATCCCTAGAAGTATATATATACACTTCACAGTTGCAGTTATTTGTGGTGAAAGCGTTTAGTGGCCTATTCCAGTACAGAATGAAAAATATAAATGCACTTCACTGTTGCAGTTATTTGTGGTGAAAGCGTTTAGTGGCCTATTTCAGTATAAAAAGAGAAATACAGTCATGTGAAAAAATTAGGACACCCTTTGAAAGCATGTGGTTTTTTGTAACATTTTTAATAAATGGTTATTTCATCTCCGTTTCAACAATACAGAGAGATTAAAGTAATCCGACTAAACAAAGAAAACTGAAGAAAAGTCTTTTCAAGATCTTCTGTAAATGTCATTCTACAAAAATGCCTATTCTAACTGAGGAAAAAGATAGGACACCCTTGCCCCTAATAGCGAGTGTTACCTCCTTTGGCTGAAATAACTGCAGTGAGACGGTTCTTGTAGCCATCTACCAGTCTTCGACATCGGTCTGAGGAAATTTTACCCCACTCCTCAATGCAGAACTTTTTCAGCTGTGAGATGTTTGAGGGTTTCTTGCACGTACAGCCCTTTTCAAGTCACCCCACAGCATCTCAATGGGATTCAAATCTGGACTTTGACTTGGCCATTCCAGGACTCTCCATTTCTTCTTTTTCAGCCAATCTTTGGTTGATTTACTAGTATGTTTTGGGTCATTGTCATGTTGCATGGTCCAGTTCCGCTTCAGCTTTAATTTTCTAACTGATGGTCTCACATGTTCTTCAAGCACCTTCTGATACACAGTAGAATTCATCGTGGATTCTATGATGGTGAGCTGACCAGGTCCTGCTGCAGCAAAGCAGCCCCAAACCATGACACTTCCACCTCCATGCTTCACAGTTGGTATGAGGTTCTTTTCTTGGAATGCTGTGTTTGGTTTCGCCAAACATGTCCTCTGCTGTTGTGTCCAAATAATTCAATTTTGGACTCATCTGTCAAAGAACATTATTCCAGAAGTCCTGGTCTTTGTCAACTTTATCTCTGGCAAATGTCAGTCTGGCCTCGATGTTTCTCTTGGAAAGCAAAGGTTTCCTCCTTGCACACCTCCCATGCAAGTTAAACTTGTACAGTCTCTTTCTGATTGTAGAGGCATGTACTTCTACCATCAACAGTAGCCAGAGCCTGCTGTAGTTCTCGAGATGACACTTTAGGGTTTTGGAGACCTCTTTTAGCATCTTGCGGTCTGCTCTTGGGGTGAACTTGCTGGGGCGACCAGTCCTGGGCATGTTGGCAGTTGTTTTGAAAGCCCTCCACTTGTAGACTATCTTCCGGACAGTGGAATGGCTGATTTCAAAATCTTTTGAGATCTTTTTAAATCCCTTCCCAGACTCATAGGCTGCTACAATCTTTTTCTGAAGTCCTCTGACAGCTCTTTTGCTCTCACCATGGTGCTCACTCTCACTTCAACAGTCAGGAGCACACCAAACTAAATGTCTGAGGTTTTAAATAGGGCAAGCCTCATTCAACATGCAGAGTAACGATCTACTAATTATGTGCACCTGGTGTGATATACCTGTGTGAGATCTGAGCCAATTTAGAGGGAATACATGTGAGGGTGTCCTATCTTTTTCCTCAGTTAGAATAGGCATTTTTGTAGAATGACATTTACAGAAGATCTTGAAAAGACTTTTCTTCAGTTTTCTTTGTTTAGTTGGATTACTTTAATCTCTCTGTATTGTTGAAACGGAGATGAAATAACCATTTATTAAAAATGTTACAAAAAACCACATGCTTTCAAAGGGTGTCCTAATTTTTTCACATGACTGTATATACTCATTTCACTGTTGCAGTTATTTGTGGTGAAAGCGTTTAGTGGCCTATTTCAGTACAGAATGAAACATAAACACAAACTTTACTGTTGCAGTTATTTGCGG